>OY284477.1:33682589-34272860 GCA_958336345.1 Dorcus parallelipipedus | reverse complement strand
GTTACCCATGGTAGCCTACTCAATCTGGGACACACTGTATGTAATTTACCATATCTAGAAACAGGAGTTTTTAATTTCCTCGTTATAACCGAGTTCTCGTTATAACCAGTGCTCGTTATTAGCAAGTTTCACTGAAATATAAACGCTATTCCATCTAAAAAAGTGTCTTTTTGACTTTATCTCATAAACGCGACTTTCAATTGTTTTTCTGACTGCGTCAGTGTAATCAGTGTGAAAACTACTGCTAGTTTGTTAATTTAACCGAATTTGTAGCTTTTGTAATAACAAAGTTAGTAATAGTACGGACTTAAGTTTATACAGAATGTATAATTATATAGAAAAATTTTGCGCAAATCGGTTTTGATTACAGCAGATTCCTCGAGCATGCTCTGTACAGTTGTTTCAGGCTTAGTTGGACTTTCGTTAGCAGAACCGTAGCTCGAGAAATCCACTGCAAACCAAACCGATCTGTCCAGGTTATTCACCCTTGCGATGTGAAAGTAATAAACAATTTAAGTAACATCGCGATTGCAAGATGTCGCTCCTGTTTATAATTATATACTTATTACATAATTTTATAGTTTAAAATGGTTGTACAGAAACACACTTCGCTTCGGAACTTCAGGGTTGCTCGAGGGCTCCCTTGAGCCTGAGGGCCCCGGTGCACTGCACCACTTTGCCATATGATAGCTACGCCACTGGACATACATAGAGATTTAACATGAGCAAACAGAAATTATTTTATTTTATCTGCCTAAATTCATATGAATTTGTAGGTCGTAATCGGAAAGATTTTGATTATTAAAGCATTTTGGTATTAAACTTATGACATTTTAAGTGTTAATTATTTATAAATTAAAGAAAAACTAATTAAAATTTTTAATTGTACTTAATAGCATATTTTAGCAACCAAAATTAATAATTCTCGTGGTCAAGGTGTTTAAGTTCAAATTTTGTAACCGTAGGGTTGTGAGATCAAACCCAGCCCATCAATTTTTTTTTTACTTTTGACATTTTTTCAGACTCCATTTTTTCTTTAAAACGTTGGAATATTCTTTCAGCCTTATTTTGTTTGTTTTAGTTTTTTTTAAATTTTTTATTTTTATGAACACAGATTTATATTTCGATATCTTAATTTCTAATTAATATTACCATTAAATATGCATTCAGGAACATTTTTACATAGCCATCCCTCTAGCGCACAATTCAAATTAAGCGCCAACGCCCTCCCATCACACGAAGTCATGTACAATCTACGATTTTAGCCGCTCGTTATATTTGTGGTCTCATTTACATATAATTTTCCTTACAAAGTAGGTACGGTTCTTATCTAGCATGTGGTTTTTTTATATCGTTAGAGGGAGCCATCAGCTTACCGGCAAAGTGAGGGCAAGACGCGAAGGGGTGCGGAATAGGTAGAGTCACGCATTTTTATATTGGGTTAGGTATCTTAATACTCTTATAATCATTGATTATATTTATTTAGTGTTGATAAATGAAAATTAAATATTGAAATATCAAAGGTACATATATGTGGGTTTGGAGCTATGGTTACTTTTCTCCAAGCCGTAAAGAGGGCGCTTTACAAGGTATTCCAACTTTCTATTGACTGTCTCATCTATTTATGTCATCTATGTTCTCCTTCAGTCGCAGGGTTGCGCATGATAAAATTACACTAACTTGAATAAAATGATAACTGACGGCTGGCGACATCTGTTAACACGCAGACATACCCCACACCTTGAAAGATAAGTCGTGGATAAGTCTTTCAAAATTGAAAAGTCACTTCAAAGTTCTTCGGTAGGCAAAGGGCACACACTGGAAAGCGCTCTCTTCATCTCTCCCCTGGATGTTTTCAAGGTGGCAACTCTAAGAACGTTGTCGGAGCCGTAGTGAAAATGCGTTATTAGGGAGTTTTTGCAATACCTTAACGATAAAAATATCGTTACGCTAAAGGCTATTTTGCTTAGCAACCTTATGAATTTAGCCAATCAGAAATCGAGCTTTAACGTTTAACATTACGCAAATTTTAACGGAACGTTTTGCAAAAACTCCCTATTCTTGCCATCGGCCACTTTAATGGTGGTAAATTGTCATCCTTGATGACAATTAAATCGCCAACCTTGGGCAGTTGAGTTAAACGTTTCCACTTGCTACGGTTTTGCAGATCACTGAGATATTCTTTTCGACACCGCGTCCAAAAATGTTGTTGAAGCTGCTGGATTTGGCGAAATGACGAATGTCGATTGGCGGGTATGCCAGTGACGTCTTGATCCGTGTTGTAAACAAAGGTCCTCCAATAAGGAAATGTGCTGAGGTGAGTGGAGTCAAGTCATCAGGATCGGTTGAATTTGGACTTAAAGGACGGGAGTTCAAAATGGACTCAACTTGCGCAAGGGGCGTGTACATTTGTTCAAATGTTAAATGAGCATTACTCAGAACTCTTTTCAGATGGTGCTTGACGGACTTTACCCCTGATACCCATATACCCCGAAATTGGTGCACGGGACGGAATAAAATGCCAATACATCGTATCTTCCGCTAAATTTTTTGAAATCTGGCCCTCAGAATCCTTCAAAAACTTTGTAATTTCCTTGCTGGCTCCCACGAAATTCGTACCATTATCCGAATAGATGTGCTTCGGTTTACCGCGTCTAGACGTGAAACGTTTTAAACTCGGTAGTCAAATCGGTTACAAGTTCGATTTGAAAAGCATAAAAATATGCAAATGTAGCATTTCGTTAAGCGAGCATCTCTACCAATTTTGTTTTTTATGAATAAAGGGCCAGTGTAGTCTACGCCTGTGAGAATTGGAGAAACTCTGTGACGTGGAAGGTCACCCATTTGTAGTTGAATCTGAGGTTTTGGATTCGCCTTGAAATACAGCATACAATTTCTGACTGTTTTTCTGGCTAATTTTCTTTCCTTCAAAGGCCAATACCTCTCTTTTACAGTATAAAGCAACTGCTGTGGACCACAATGTAACAAGGCCTTATGTAAGCGATTGAAAAGTAGCTTTAGTGAAGTGATGATTTCCACCTAGCAACCAACATTGGATGGATTTTGTCCTAGGTGAGCGCAGCGTGACGCAATCTGCCACCAACTCTTATTATGCCCTCATCATCCTTGAAAGGATTTAGCATACTTTTTCTCAACAGTATTCCACTCCGAGGGAAATGACTCCCATTGAGATAGCTTAACGAGAGTTTTGGTTGTTTGTGAGAGCGGTAAGTTCGAGACTATCATGTTTATCTCTTTCTAAAGCAGACCGACAATTGTTTATGAAACGAAAACAATATGCAAGAACACGTTCTGCCATGGTGAGGTTGAGATGTCATTAACTTGATGGAGATGTGCCATAAGACTTTGAGGCGACATCTTCGATTCAGATTTGACTTCTGGAAGATGTTGTAGTTTGCATCTTTCCCATTTGGATTTTGGCCAGTATTCAGAATTTTGCTCCAGCCATTCTGGGCCGTGCCAGAATTAAGTAGCGAACTAGGGCTCATCCCTCTAGAAACAATGTCCGCGGGATTGTCCTTACAGCATATGTGATGCCAAAGGTGTGATTCAGTCAGAGCCTGTATCTCAGCAACTCTGTTAGAGACAAAAGCCTTTAATTGATGAGGAGTTGTATGAATCCAATCTAGAACAACTGTAGAGTCTGTCCAATACGTACAAGAAGAAAGTAGCAAGTCTAAAGTTTTCTTAGCCTTATTGACTAAGCGAGCGAGGATCAGTGCTTCACATAACTCTAAGTGAGGGATAGTCAGGGTTTTCAGAGGAGCTACCTTACTTTTAGCAACAAAAGGTTCACATAGACATATCTTCGGAGCGAATGTACTTTCGTGATCATAAAAATCGACTACATGCGAAGTGAAATCGACACTTCCATTTTCAAAAAATTTAGTTGTGTAACATTCTTTTTGACACCATTTGTCATGTATTTCTCAACTTATAAAATCTCATCCATCTCATTCGTTACCAAAGAAATAAATATTCTCTTTGATTACTAATACTAACAGCAAATTCGGTTGCAATTGCTCGAATACTGATTTTGTCTTCCAGTCGCGTTCGAATTATTGCTTTCTTAATTGCTTTTAATTAATTGGGGTATTTTTATTTAATTTGTCAAAATAATATTAATGTCAAAATGACAGAAGTTTATTTTAAAGCACGCTTCAATTGACTAAAATTTCGAGTGTAGTCGGTTTTTCTGATTACGATGGTACAAGAAAACACCGTATGTTGCATTGCTTGCATCGCAAAAGGCATGTAACTCAGATTTTTTGGTTCTCCGCAAATGACATGTCGAGGTACATTAAGAAAATTCAAATATGAAAGTTCCCTTTGAAGACCTTCCCACTTATTGAGAATTTTCTCAAAAACTGGTTCGTCGTAAGATAATCCTTCTTGCCATAAAGCTTGCAAAATGATTTTGAAAATGATAACACATGGCGCTAGCAAACCTAAAGAATCAAATATCTTCGAAATGATTGAAAGAATACTACGTTTAGCAACTTCCTTTTCTGAATGAGCAACAGAATAGTGCAAGTTGTCTGAACTAGGACACCAAACTAGACCTAGTTTTCGTTCTATCACATGATCCAAAATGAATGTCGTTTTGATCCGCATTTGGAGATAAGGATGATAGCACATGAGGTTCATTTGATACCCACTTTCGTAACTTAAACTTCCCTTGCTCCAATATAGAAGCAATTTCATTGGAAAACTGTAGGGCTTGTTTTAATATATATTTATTTTACTATATGAATACATAAGTGCGTATAGGACTTAACACTAGAATAGAAACTATCGATATGTAATACTTCGCGTCTTCGATACAACTCCGCGTCTGCGATACAACTCGACTAATAGTAGACTACTGGACTATATCTACTGATATTAATATAAACATATTGTGTGCGGGGTGTTCCCCGTTCCAGTCTACCCGACTGTACATATATCACACGCCCCTTTTTTAGAAAACAACTTTCACTAAAGGTCCAGTTTCTTGGGTGGTTTTATTACACGACCACTGCGAGTGACTTTTATTTCTTCTTTTGGCTCACTATATATATCTTGTCTTTCCCTGACGGATTCTCCATTACCAGACCTGGAAGACCTGGACATCCCCGGTGTGTTCTTCGGTTGTACACTATTAGCATTGTCGATGTTGGATTTCCTAGGTGTACTTGGAATTTCTGGTGGTATCCGTAAAGGTCTTAATTGCTGGCGATTACGTCGGTATGTACTTGAATCTACTTCCACGTTGTAATCGTTTGGTCCAGACTTGTTAATAACAACCCCTGGTCTCCAAGTTCTTACTTTCTCTTGAAGAAGTACTGGCTGGTTGGGCTTCAATTGCGACAAAGCTTTCGTTCCGCGATCATAATATCGCTTTTGTGCTAGTTGATTGGATTTCAACTTCGATGCAATACCAGTTGTTTTAAATTTTGGTGTTAATAGACTTTTTGCCACTGGCAATGTTGTTCTCAATCTCCTCCCCATCAATAAATAACATGGCGCAGGAAGATTATTTTTTGAAGTAACGTTATAATTTAAAACAGATAGCAATGGATCTTTGCCATCTTGATACGCTTTTGTCAAAAGGCTTTTGACTGTTTGTATATTTCGCTCCACCATTCCATTCGACCTTGGATACAAAGGACTGGAAGTAGTTAATTTTATATCATAACGTTTAGCAAATTTGTTAAATTCAAAAGAATTAAAAGGTGGACCGTTGTCGGAAAAAATTTCTAACGGTAACCCATTTATTGCAAATATATTTTTCAGCACCGAAATTACACTTTCAGCTGTTTTACTTGTGAGTTTGTTGACTACTGTAAATTTGCTGTAATAGTCAACTACAACCAAAAAATTTTCACTCCCCAGAGATTTAAAATCTATACCAATTTTTTGCCATGGTAACTCGGGAATATTATGAGGTTTCATTGGTTCTCTTGCATTACTTCTGGAATATTTTTGACAAATAAGGCAATTTAAAACCATATTTTCAATTTCGGCTGACATGCCTGGCCAATAAATTGCTTCGTTTGCTAAATTTTTGCAGGATACTACACCCTGATGTGCTTGATGAATCACTTGTAGAAATTCATTTTTCAGTTGATCCGGTATAATTAAACGTCTTTTATAAAATAAAACATTTTTCTGTAGAAATATGTCATCTTTTAGATTCCAATATTTTTTAACTTCCGGTGGCACACTGCGTTTATGATTTGGCCAACCACTTATGACATATTGTTTTATTTTACTTAATACAGTATCCTCGTCAATGCAACGTTCAAGTCTTTCCTGATTAGACTTTGTAGTCGCTATAACTGAATACACCTTTAAGTTGTCATCTAAATAATCAGTATTGAAATTTTCACTTTTCGGATCTCTGCTCAAAGTATCCGCAACGTTTAATTTTTTCCCCGGCACATAAACTAGTTCAAATTGGTATCGTAATAAACGCAAAACCAATCTTTGTAGTCGTGGTGATAATTCATCAATGGGTTTTTTGACAATACCCAACAACGGACGATGATCCGTTTCTATCCTAAAATGACGACCGTATAGGTAATAATGGAATCGCTCACATCCATAAACTATTGCTAGCAATTCCTTTTCGATGTGATTGTACCGCTTCTGACTCTCAGTTAACGAAACTGAAGCATATTCGATTGGATGACCATCTTGCAAAATAACACTTCCAAGGCCATACGGGCTAGCGTCTACGGATAACGTCGTTTTCTTTTTGGGATTTATATAAGACAAAACTGGAGTTGTTGTAATTAACTCTTTTAAACGTTTAAAACACGCTTCTTCATTAGCCGTCCAAACCCACTCTGATTTGTTACTTAATAATTTCCGCAAAATACTTGTTTCTTGCGATAGATTTGGTATAAATTTTGCCAAATAAACAATCATACCAAGAAAACGTTGGAGTTCCTTTTTATTTTCAGGAGCTTTCATTTTGCTTATCGCGTCCGTTTTTAATTCATCGACTGAAATTCCGTCTTCGGTCAATACATGGCCCATGAATTTTATTCTAGGTACCAAAATTTTGGACTTTTCCTCATTTAAAGTTAATCCTGCCTTAGAAATTTTGGATAAAACGTTTTCCAAATTTCGATCATGCTCCTCTACTGACGATCCAAAAACTAAGATGTCGTCAAAATACGCAATTACCCCTCTCGCGCCGTTTAGAATCTCGTTCATTATTTTTACAAAAATTTCAGGAGCCGATGAAATACCATAAGGTAGTCTTAAATAACGGAACCGACCATATGGTGTAGCGATTGTACACATTAACGAGCTTTCATAATCTAAAGGTATTTGCAAAAATGCTGACGAGGCATCTAACAAGCTAAATACTTTGGCACCATTTAATTCAGAAAACAACGTTTCTTGGGTTGGTATTTGATAATGCTCGCGTTTGATGTATGTATTTAACGATCTTGGGTCCATACATATGCGTACATCACCATTCGGCTTCGGCGCAAGTACAATTGGATGTACCCAATCAGTTGGTTCATCCACAGGTACGATTAACTCATCCTTGACCATTTCGTCTAATTTGTTTTTGACTTTGTCTTTTAATGCAATGGGAACTTTCCTTGCTGCACTTATTGACGGAACAGCATCTTTACTTAACCGAATTTTGTAAGTTCGATTTATTTTCCCAATTCCCGTGAACACGTGTTTATATTTATTAAGTATATGCTGAGCTGAATTAATTTCAGAAACCGCACTTTGTGTATGTTTTTGTTTTATTATTCCTATTTCCTGGGCGGAATCTAAACCGATGATTGAATTTGGCTTAGAGTTTTTCAAAACATAAAACAAAATGTTTTTAAGTCGGTCGTTAAATTTACATTTCAATGTAACTTGTCCAATCAGCTCAATTTTGTGACCTGTATACGAAGTTAATGTTGTTGTCGTATTTATCACGGTATTGGCGTCCGCAAGCTTTAAAAAGTCCGCTCTATTTAAAATATTTACATGACTGCCCGTGTCAACTTTTAAGCATTGTTTATGTCCGTTAATGAGAACAGTTTCAATCCAGTCCACTGAATTTACACTTTTATTTTTAGTTATAGACCAAACAGTAAAGTCATCATTGCTTTCGGACTGTCCTGAAACATGATACACCGCCGCATTTATATCGGTTGATTTACAAAACTTCCGATAATGTACCCGTTTTTTACAACGTCCGCAAATACGATTGATAGCAGGGCACTTACCTCGTTCATGTCCTTGACCGCATCGAGTACACTTAAAATTATTATTTACCTTACTTGGATTAAGTTGTGCATCACTTTTGTTGTTATCTTTTTTAAAAGCATTTCCTTTATTTATCTTACTCTGATGAGGTTGTTTGTATTTATGTTTAATAGCATTGACATCGTTTGAGACTTCACCGCTTTTAATTTCCTTTTGCGTAACAACACTCGATTCCATCGCACGGCAAATTTGAATCGCTTCATCCAGCTTCAATTTCGGATTTTGTAGCAGTTTTTCTTGTATCCGCGAATCCTTAATACCCAAGACGATCCTGTCCATTATCAGAACATCTTTTTCGACAAATTCACACGTTCCCGCTAATTGACGTAGTGCCGTAATGAAATGATCTACAGTTTCGCCTTCTTGTTGGTCTCTTTTGAAAAATTTAAAATGTTCAAACACAAGATTTTTTATTGGGTCACAATAATTATTAAATTTTTCAATTATTGTGGCCAGTTTTGTACGATCTTCTGTTTCAGAATATTCAAACGTGTTATAAATTTGAATACCTTCATCACCCATCAAGTTGAGTAAAATGGCAATTTTAGTTTCATCTGTTTTGTTGGTTTTACCACTGGCAGTTAAATACAATTCGAACTTTTGTTTCCATAATTTCCAATTATTTGTGATGTTTCCTCGGAATTTCATTTCACCAGGTGTTTTGAATTCTTCGGTATGCATTTTAACTGTTTTTTTTTTTCTTAAATTGGAGTTTCAAGACGAAGAACAAGTACTTATAGTCACCAAACAGTACTACGCACTTAAAGTTTTCGTAATTTTTTATTCAAACAGTTTATTCACGCTTTTACCGCGATTTCGAATTTTATCGCTTTTATCGCGTTCTCACCGCTTTTCCCGGTTTTATTTTTATTTTTATTTATTTTTTTTTTTTTTACCGCTTTTCACCGCGTTTTCACAGCTTTTACCGCTTTTCACCGCGTTTTCACAGCTTTTACCGCTTTTCACAGCTTGTATCGCTTTACCGCTGCCACCATGTTTTAATATATTTTTATTTATTTTACTATATGAATACATAAGTGCGTATAGGACTTAACACTAGAATAGAAACTATCGATATGTAATACTTCGCGTCTTCGATACAACTCCGCGTCTGCGATACAACTCGACTAATAGTAGACTACTGGACTATATCTACTGATATTAATATAAACATATTGTGTGCGGGGTGTTCCCCGTTCCAGTCTACCCGACTGTACATATATCACAGGGCTGACTCAAGATTGTCAAATCCTGTAAGCAGATCGTCAACATAGAAATTTTTGTCAATCATAACTTGACACTTGAGGATATACAGTTCTGTTTTCGAATGCTAATTCATGAAGAAGATGTCTTCATCGACAAAAAGGAGGCCGAAGCCGTACCCTATGTTACGGTATTTAATTGGTACACATCAAGAGGTAGTGGCGAATTGTTTCTCCAAAAATACATTGTAGAGATCTTTGATCAAGGGTGACCAGTACTTGATGGTACATTTTTTCGATGTCGGCTGTAACAACAGTAGGATGAACACGAAAACGAAGAATAATGGAAAATAGATCTAGAAGACCTACCTTCTGCAGGTCATTGAAACTGTATCCTGTTGAGGATGGTGCTGAAGTATTGAAAACAACTCTCAGCTTCGTTGTCAAGCTTTACTCCTTCACGACCGCGTGCCGTGGAAGAAAATATCGAACTTCTGAGAACAGACACGTGGGATCGACCTTGGACATGTGTCCTAATTCCACATATTCTTTTATGAAATCAGAATATCTAAATTTCAAATGCGAATTCTTATCCAACCTTCTTTCTAAAGATAAAAATTGCCTTTTAGCATTTTCCTGTGAATCACCTAACTTCGAAACAGGATCTTTAAGTGGTGTGGTGACAAAAAATCGACCATCTTCATTGCGAGTAGTATTTGTTTGGAAATGTTCTTCACAAGCTAGCTCCATAGAAGATAATGAAACCTTGAAATCAACCTCTTCTGTTTTCCAGAATTTGGAAATTTCATTGCGAAGACCTGAATCATCCAAAACAACATTCATTAGCATTCGCCCTGTGTTGTGGAATGAAACCTGCTATGATATAGCCTAACTTGGTTTTCTGCAAGATGGGCATGTTTCGACCAAGCCGTACGCGTCCAATGCATAACAATTCGTAGAAAAGTTCTACACAAAGTGTCCTAATGTTTGACTGGTTCGTTTAATATTTCTAAAGCCTTAGATGTTTTACATTACACTGTGTTACAAAAAAAAAATCTGGATATACTTTTTATGCCATATAGCGTAAGTTGTAGATTTGGTTGTGTAATAAATTTTGGCATATATGAAATGTCCCATACACCCATAAAAAATGATGCTATTGTCAAGAAACCATTTTTCGGTACATGCGTGCACTTAGAAAATTATAACTTCGCTTTTCCACCACCGATTTTTGATTGCGACATTGCGTTGAAAAGATAAATAATGCACCTTTCCAACATTACATAAAAATTGAAAATTGTTAAAAAATTGGCGGAGTTCTGCTCGTAGATATCGTAAACTTTTACCATTTTTGCACATTTTTCCATATTCACCGGCAATTTCTGAAAAATGTTAATATATGGAATATTTATTTTAATTTTAGCCTAAAACTGCCTACAATTGTGTATTCAACGCGTCCGAGATCTTTAAAATCAGTTAAGATTTGACCGAGATATTGAGTTTTGAATACATACATCGTTAAAAGTCAACATTTAACGTGAATGAAGATAATTAATTTGTTTATTTTAACATGATATTCTGCATGTGTGATTTTGTTTTTGTTAATTTGATCGTTTCCGTCATTATATCAACAACATTTGTTAACAGTGAAGAAAAACAAGCAAGAAAACTACCTAATAGTGAAGCATTCCATCACCTTAAAGCAGTATTCCCAAAATTGAGCGAAGAAAGATAAAAGAAGGTATTAGATATTTTATTTTGTTAACAGCAATTACTATTTCACTTCAGTGTTTTAATTTGTTAGGTATATTTATTGGGCCCCAAATTCGGAAGCTTATGAAATTTGAAAGCAAATTCAATAAATTTTTGAGCGCTTACAGCGAGATGGTCTACAACATGTCAATAAAAATTCATTTTTTACATGCCCATTGGGATTTCTTCCCAAGTAATCTGGGTCAATTCAGCGACGAACAAGGGGAACGATTCCATCAGGAGATTGCAGAAATTGAAAAACGTTTTTAAGGAAAGAATAAAATCAGCATCTGAATACTGCTAGTCTCTGAAACGATGAAACGTAAAAGATCAACTAAACATTTTAAAATTATATTTCAGTAAAATAGTAATTATCAATCAAGAAAGTTAGTTTAATACAAAAATAGTAGAATATTTTTTATATTTTACTTTTCAAATTTTATTCAAAACTCAATATCTCAGTGATATCTTAACGGATTTTAATGATCCATGGCTCGTTGAACGTACAATTGTGCATAATTTTAGATAAAAATAACAGCAAAAATCCAATAAAACAAAATTTTTCACATAATGGTCGATAAATGTGGAAAAATATGAAAAATGGTAAAAATTCCAAATATTTATATATGGAACTCTTCTATTTTTTAACCAATTTTCAATTTTTATATGACTTTGGAAAGGTACATTATTTCTCTTTTAAACACAATGTTACATTCCAAAATCGGTGAAAAAAAAGAAGTTATAAATTTGTAACTGCATGCATATACTGAAAACGGTTTTTTGACCATAACATCATTTTTCTTGGGTGTATGGAACATTTCTTACATACCAAAAATTTATTACTCGACCAGATCTATAAACTACACTACATGACATCAAAAGTATTTTTTTACTGTTACACCGTGTTATCAATTAATTGCGTTAGTTTTTTTAGATGATTCTTCTTTAATGCATTCTAAATTGAAAAATGCTTTCAGGTGATTATTGATTAAACGATCAGTGTTGTTATAACGCTCGCATATCGCGTTCCATGCTATGGATATAATTGTCGCGCGAAATTTCAAGCGATTCGATTATTGCAGCAGCATCTTTGTCTAAAGAAGCCACGAATGGACAAACACTCCATGCGAGTAAGAATGTGAAAAGGGACTGACCTTTTTCCGATTAACGTTTTGACCGATGCGATGCACGACTGTCGTAAGCTGCGGTGGCCACAAACGATGCGATGTGATGCGAAATTTTGCGAATTTCGGCTGCGATTGGACGAAACTCTATGATTTTGGGCAATGGTAGAGATTAGGGGCGCCAGCCAACGCGCATACAATTGCGCACTTTACGCGGTGTTGCCAATTTTTTTTTTTACTTGAAATATGGGAAAATTAAAAAACGGTAGTAGTTAATTTATAGTATAATATAAAATACGTTAATTTGATGTAATAACTACCTATTATTGAAATGATAAAACACCACTTTTTGTTTACTTCAATTTAGATACTGATATTTCGTATGTTTAGTAGCAAAAGAGTTCCAGTTTGAAATATGTTTGAACATAAAGAGCTCAATGAAGTCTCGACATGAAACAGCTTCAGCTACAAATTTTAAAGTATACAATCATGTAATATTAAAATTATTACCATCACACTTAGATGAATATCAAAGAAGATAAATGTACGAAAAAAAACCAAGCATCATTTTTTGTTCCTTTTTGAAAGACAGTTATTACTTAATTAAAGAACTAACTTTATTTTAATACATTCTTTAATGATCCTGCGTATTTATTAATAATATTAAATACTCTACCTTAAATGCAATGTAATATTCATGTGTTACTGGCCAAAGTTGCATTTGGCAACGCTGTTAAACTTACTAGGTTAGGCTGGCGCCCCCGATGTTTACCATTGCCTGGTTTTGTCTTTATTGCGAAAGTGAAAGCCGAAGAACCATTTTTGATTTTTTATTGCAAAAGTAATGCACACAAAGAAACTGCGTAATTATGTAGGTACGCTAACACTCAAGTTCTGTCTTGCTTGTTGGAACTCCCTTCTTGCGCATGTTCTTCAGTCGGTAATGTAGAGTTGCGCATGACAAAATTACACTAACTTGAATAAAATGATAACTGACGTCTGGCGACATATGTTAACGAGCAGACAATATTATTGAAAGTTACAAACATATTAGTAAATTGATCCCAAAACTGTCCCTGCGAGACCCCTCTGGTAACCGTTCTGGTTTCACGGCGTTCTCCATCGTCCAGGATTATACCACTATCATTAAGATAGCTACCTACGATATTCTACAAGTAACCCGGTACCTCCCTTCTCTCCAATTCGTCCATTATACATCTCCAACTGATGCTATTGAAAGCGTTTTTAACATCTATCGTCACCAAGGCGCATACTCGTCGTGTACGCCATTTTCCCTTTCTCGCTTCGTCCGATAACTCTGTTTAAAGCGTCAGTGGTGCTTCTCCCTTCCCGAACACCATACCTACTGGCGATCGTAGAGACTCGTCGCCGTTTTCAGTCTGCTCACCAATATTTGCTCTACCATCTTGCCCCAAGAATCCCGTAGATACACCAACCTATATTTTCCTTCTTTGTCCTTTGTCGGCTTTTTCAGAAGTACCAGCCTCGCCATCTTCCATCCTGTCAGGAAGTTTCCAGACAGTAGGATGTTATTAACTATTCTGATGCCAATCCACGGGGAGCCCTCCATCAGCGCTTGGACTGCCTCGCTGCGCATGCCATCCGGTCCGGGCTTTTGTTTAGCTTTGCCGCAGCCACGGAGATCTCTTCCCTCGTAGCTAGGGGAACAGCACCCGCCGACCGCCTCTCCCAGACATGGAGCGCATCTTCAAGGAACAGCTCCTGTACGACCTCCTTCATGCTGTCCAAGCTCATCCTTGCTGGCCCCTTTAATTTAAGCCCCACAGGTCGTTGTCTATGTTTCTACACAGCTCCTACCATTTATTCTCCTTTCAAATCTTGATAGCTAATTTAAGGTTCCGGCGAACTTGCTTGTAATCATTTTCCAGGTTGACATTTCGAATCCCTCTTCGGTTTGCTCTCATATATTCCCTTCGAGATTTCAGACACAATTTCCGCTTTTCAGCAATATCTTCATTCCACCAGTATATTTCTCTCCTGCGAGGTCATCTTTTGTCGCAAACCGTCCTGTATGTCCCTTGCATCCTCCTCAAGACCTCCACTAGCTCGATCTCAGGTCCAGGACTTAGTGTGCGAGTTCCTAGTTATCGAGCATTGCAAACTCCTACGACAGCTGAGCGTCTCTTTGTTTATGACTTCCCATTCCTAAATCATTCTACACATGCTTTCGTTTAGTAGTGTAATATCGAGATGAGATTCATTGCCCCTTCTTTCAAACGTTGGCTCTCCACCTACACTCGAGTTGCCATCCATTTCGTTATCACCTCGCCTCTCTTGTCAATCACTTGCGATCTCCACACCAGGGATTTAGCGTTGAAATCACCTGCTACTAAAATTGGTCCGTTAATATGCCTGATATTATCTGCCATTGCATTAATCTTCTCGTTAACCCCTAGTCTGCCTTCGTTGGACGATAGAACGTCCCCCAATTCGATTCGAGTGGAACGAATCCCTCACCTCGCATCCATCGTTCTACTTTTATCTTGCTGCCCAAGACACCTATTGTGGCATCCTCCCTCAAGTCAGTCACGAACCCATTTGCCTTGGCCGGCCCTCTATTACATTCGCTGATTATAAGAAGGTCAGCATCCTTTTGCTTGGCACTTGCGATCATCAAGTCATGGGCCACCCTACCCCAATCTACATTGAGTTGTAAAACCTTGATCATTACGGATTCTTTCTCCCTCCAGTTCCCCTTTTCCTCACCTCTGCCAACGCTTTTTTTAACTAGGTCATTTAATTGTTCCATTTCTATGCCCTTTAACCTCGCATATCCAGCAGAATTCTTCATCCAGTTGGCATGTCCTTGCCATATGACCTTCCGTCCCGAATTTCTGGCACAAAGTATCTCTACTTTGTTCTGCACAATCCTTGGCTAAATGCCAAATTTTACAACATTTGAAGCATTTTGATATCTCTTCAGAAGACCACTTTTTCTAGCGATCGCCCGCTGGACTCTAGGTGAAGAATTTTCCTTGCACTATCACTACACCCACACCAAGAGTTTTAGAATTTGAATTCCCGTTCACAAAAAGAGGTTGGCAATTAATTTAAATAAAAACGTTTAACGATAAATAACGAAAATTTAATAACAATCAAAAAATAAAATAAAAGAGAAAGGGAGAACCACAACGGGAAAAGGGGTGCGGCGAATATTAGTTTCTTTTTTTGAATTCTTCCTGCCACCGCGACCGGATCAAAATTTACCTTGACTATTGTTGGGATAAAACGGCATATTATGTACTGACAGTTCATTTCTCTTCTCCGTTGTCTTTGATATGAACCTAGGTATATTTTCGTCCGACCTCTGCGAATGACCGATTACTATACACAAGAAAACACAGAATCGGTAATGTAAGGAAACAAAACTAATCAACAATATTAGCGCCATCGATTCTGATTGGTTTCTAAATTTAGTGTATGAAATCAGCTCCTACGATAGACTTATACGCAAGTACTTCCTTATATAAGTAAGGAGCATAGTATAAGTATAAGGAGCATTTATAATGTAAAAATCGAGTGGCACAAACTCTATATTGTCGTGTTAAGAGTTCTTTATTCGTATGACTATTTACTTAACCGTATCTTATTGGTCACTTATCTGAAGGAGAATCAGTATTTCGACTAGATTATTTCCTCGGGCTTATTATCGCTCGGCAAATCCAGCTGAAGGCGATTCTTATTTTAATTTAATAATTTAGAGTTTTAGATTTACATTGTCTGAACACGGGTCTTTAGGGTATAAATCTACAAACGCACTGCGTATTTACACACAAAAAAAGTGTTAATTTTGAAACAAAAGCCGATGTGGATCGCAAATAACAATATTTTTGTAAGCATGGAATGTTTCCATAAAAAAATATGAGAAGCGACTTATTACTCTGCAATTAACTCGTTTTATCATATTTTTTTAATCTATCACCGCTCCATTCACTTTTGGAACCCTCCTCTTTGTTTAAGCACCCCGATTACCATCAGCAAACGCCAAGGGTAAAAAACAAAGAAAAATTTGTCGCGCATAATCAACTCAACATGTATCTACACTTGAACATTCTCATGAACCTAATCTTAGACAGATACTTCCGAAATTTTTACTGTGTTTTCATGATCGGTGATGATCTGCAGCATTTCTACAATGTTGAAAGCGTGATCTATACACAACCGGATTACCTGAATTTAGACCTAGGCTGCCAAGGCTTCGTGGTCCAATCTGAAAACGCAGCATCTCTCTGCGAACAAGTAGAACAGAAGATGGTGACCAATAAAATCGCTCGGTTCCACGAAAGACGCTACCTCTTCATTTCAAACTCCTCCGAAGTACTCCGCCTGAGTCAGTTGGACCACGTCAAAGACGTCCTCCTCATACAGCCAGGGCCACGACACTTCCAGCTTCTTACTCACAGATTCACAGGCAGAAAACGTAGAGGACCAACTCTAGTAGACGCATGGTTCCTCAAAAACCAAACTTTCCTGCACAACTCTGCGCTGTATCCCGAAATTGGCGATTTCCAAGGACGAACTTTGACCGTATCCAGTTTCAATTACTTGCCCTACGACATTTTAGGTGAACCATCTCATTTACATTTATTTGATACTTCACGAATGATTTTAGGCGATTCATTTGAAACATCCGGAGGTATTGAAATCATGCTGCTATCCGAGTTTACCAAAAAAATGAATTTAACAGTTCTACTGAAAGACACAGGGAAAGAGCAATGGGGACGTGGATTTGACAACGGAACCGGATACGGCACAATTGGAGACATTACGTCCCAAAAAAGCGATATCGCCGTTTGTAAAATTTTAAACAACTTTCATGAAGATGTCTGGTTAATTGTATGCTGTTTCAGCTGAGATTTTCATGACGCACAGGAGCGTTCGAGCAGATGTTTCGACGGCGGTTATTGTCTCAAGAGTAATATGTTTGGTCCCAAAACCGAAGTGTGTAGCAAAAACCTAACTGAAACTTGAAATAATTGAAGCTCTATATTGCAGAGAAGTCATCAATTTGTTGACGCCCTTTACCCAATTCAATTCCGAACTGTGGGGTTTGTACGCTTTTTTTATTTCATTTGCGAACCTGGTTGTGTTCGTCGTTTTGCTCAAGACGGAAGGATACAGGTAACTCTGTGGAACTCTTCTGCACAAAACTGATCCTTAGGTCCAAGTTCGAGATGTCTAGCAAACTGAATTGGACCCAATTTGATATTTTAATATTGTAATACTTTATCTTACATAATGGAGAAGTATTTCAACAACGTTAAGACTTTTTTAATTAATCAATTTTATGTCGCAAATACAACTTACGCCTTGAAGGAAAGTCGCAACATAATATTATTTACCATGATCCTCTAAATAGAACTGTCTTAGCGGGTCCTAGTTCATTTTGATGGCACGTGCATTTTTTCGGATGTGTACTTCTTGTTCTATCAATTCCCCATCTTGAGTGTTATAATTAAAATTTGATTACAGACAGCGAACTCGAAAAATACATTTATTTATGGACACAACCTATTGCATCGTCAGTATACTCCTCCTTCAACCCGTCAAAACAGAAAATAATTTTCGCTGTGTTAAAGGTTTATTCCTGAATCTCTTCCTGTTGGTTTTAATAATGACTAACGCATACAGTAGTGGCCTAGCCAGCAGAATGGTAATACCCAGGTGAGCATTAAATCCCAACAAAATAATTGCAACTCTTTAAGCTCATGTGTCTGCAGTTTTGGTGGGGAAATCAACACGCTGCGAGATTTGGCGAAAAGTAATCTACCATGGGGTGCCTCAGATAAGAGCATCTGGGCTGACGTCATCGACAACGATGACCGCGTAATAATTCTTTTTCTAAAATAAATTTGACGCTTACGGAGACATTCCAGGAACCTTATAAGAGCATCGTAAATAACTTCGAGGAGCACAACGAAACGCAGCTGAAAACCCTCAGACTCTCCGGTGAATTTGGTTTTCCCGTTGAGAAACTCCCGTCTGGTTACTACGGCATCCAGAATTACATGGATGAAGCCATCCTCGAAAATGTCCAACCAATGAAGGAGGATCTTTACTGGGTGTTCACTGCGTTTTTGGTGAGGAAGAACTTCGTCCTTCTCGCGACCTTAGACCACTTCATTTTGAGGGTGCAGCAACATGGTTTGCTCTTAAAATGGGAGCAGAAGGTATATTGAATTATCTCAGTTTTACTATGTTATGAATTAGATGTATTTCAGGCACTAGAGTTATCTAACCCCCGGCTTCAAATCATGCTGAAGGGTACGAGGGAGAAGAGGACGCACGAGAAGTTGGCCTGGATTCATATACGGGGTGTGCTCCTGGTTTGGATCGTAGGAGTTACATTTTCAACTCTGTGCTTTGTCTGTGAAGTTTTAAAAACATTGATTTAACTTAAGTCTTAGCAAATTTTAATACAGTTGAAATTAGAGGTAGTAATTTACATGTAATTTAAAATTAATTATTAGTAAAGAAGAAATAAAGGTTGAGTGTTACGGGGGTGCTTGATTCTTTCACAAAGACATTCAAGTAACAAGATCTTAGATGTAGCATATTCTTACATGATAAAATACTTCGAAGATTCACACTAAACTAGCAGCGGTATGTCGAAAGTATAATCGAAGAAAATTTATAGTTCATTGATCTTCAAGAAGGCGAAGAAAATTACATAAAATGGTAACAGGTTTTAAGCTTAGAAACTTCACTGCCTTCCTCTATTCTGTTTCTTTCCCGTTGCTTGCCAATCTTCAGTTTCTAAGTCTTCCTTAACCACTCCTGACCATCATTTTCATAACCTTTCATAACCTTTGACCACTTATTTTTTTCAGTTTTTAAAATTCGGCTGCCAACATTCGGTCATACTGATGGATTGGGCGTCCTCGCACGATTAAGTTAATGTTTGTTAATCTCGTAGTCCGCGAATCGCCGTGGCATTCGTTTTCTACCCTTCTTCACTTCCGTGTCTTCCTGATTTGGTGGGTCTTTATCTTCTCCTTCTTCATCTGGCACGACTAATTCTTCATCTTCAGCAAAAAATTCATCTTCTTCCACTTCGAAATCAGTACAATAACCCCATTCGTCTTCTTCTTCGGGTTTTTTATAATTTTTAATAGGGACACATGAGCCGAAGTACCGTAGACTCTTACTCTTTCCTCTAAGTTCAGCGTTTCTACTCGATATATGTCATGCGGTAGAACTTCAGTAACAACTAGAGGTCCTTTACATTTCAACTGCGTTTTCGTCAATTCTCCTGTTTGTTATGGAGTGTATACTACCCCTCGATATGGTCGAACCTTTATATTTCCTCTGTTCTTGTATCACTCGTTTTCTTATCTCGTCTTGCACTTCTCATGGTCTTCTGTATTTTTCCAATCCTTTCACTATTCTCACTAGATTCCTATTTTCATTTAGCAGGTTGTAACCAAACAAGGCTTCCTAAACTGTTTTCTCTATGGTTGTATTTTTCAGGATAAATTTAGGATATGACACATTCTTTCCTTTTTCCATTCCTCTGTTGACATTCTTTTCTTTTTCCATTCCTCTATTGTACCTTTGATGTTACTGTCTGTCTACTCTAGATACTCTGCAGGGGTTATTTCGTACCGGTATATTGGTATCCTCTATGTCTATCTCTATTAGTGCAGTACATCCAAGTTCATTCAAATTTTTTTGCAAAACAAACTCGGTACCTAATCATTTACAAGTGTCACTAGTTGTTTCTTTTTTTTTTTTTGTTCACAGTTTCTCCAAAGTTAAATGCCTCTTCAGTCAATTATTCATTATCCTCTACAACATTTATAGTCACAAACTCATTTTCCTCTTTTACGTTACTCATAAATTTCTCCTAATTGTAGGGAACTTTCAATTTTCTCTAAGATAACTTTTCCGTTTTCAATTAAGCAAGGAATTCATGAGAAAATTCTGCAAATGAGCAAGTCCATGGATTGTGCGGTACAATCCACAATGGTAGGTACTCCACGTCACTCCACCTATGGTTATTTCGGTAGTTGTCCTTCTGTTACAACCCATTGTCAGTGCTTTCCCTCCAAACCCACCCATTTTATTCTCATCCTTGAATTAACCCAAATTTTCTTGCCAAACTCTCTTTTAATGTATCCAATAAACCAATAGCAAAATGCGTCTGATTTATTATTACAGTTTTATTTAAACTTTCTTGGTCTCAATAAGCAGCATTGCTTTTTCTTCTGACCTTGTTTACCACACCGGAAACAGGTTTTGACATTTTGTACATAATCTTTAGCTTTGTGACCAGAATTCCTACTGACTGGACTAGTTTTATTGCATGTTTAATGAAACCTACCGCTTTACATTTAAGTAATTTTTAAAAAGTACGAATGTCAAATTTTGGCTACTCTTCTGCTGATGAGGACCCAATTAGGGCCGAAATAGCTATGCAGAGGATGCTCGGAGGCCCCATTGCAATCCAGTCGACTGCAGCCAAAATTTGCATTACGAATTTGCTATTCACGGCACAATTTGTAGGTCAGAAAACTGTCGCGCGGTGTCACGGCAATGTGCAAGTGGCAAGTACGAATGTCTTTATTAAAACAGACTAACAAAAATGACAAAAGTAATTATCTCAAATTTCCTTGTAGTCATAAAATCATTATTTTTATTGTTCTGTACAGGATCAGATTAAATAAAACAACGAAAATTTTACACGAAATTTAAGGTTATTACTAGGCGCTGCCTTTAATTATTCTTGTTTTCATTCGTGGTAGCATGAAATATTTAACTATTAAATAGTTATTAATCAAATAATAAAGTTATGATTCATGATTAATAATGAATCAATATAATAATAATAAATTTGTTTTTTTTTTTAATTTGTTCAATTCAATGCGCACGATACATAGTTCAAACGACTTATTTAATCTACATAATATATTAAATTAAAAATTTTAATTTACTCTGAATAGTATTCACTAAATTCATTACACTGTATTTTTACTTTAAATTAATTATATAATTTATGAATTAGTTAATTTTAGTTTTAATTTCTATCATCGTATTTAATTATATTCTATCGATAATTCATTAAATATTTGCTACTATAACAAGCCACAATTAGGTTTCCTGAAGATACTGTTCTTGTAATGTGAACATGAGTAACTTTCTGGAAGGACGAAACTTTAAAGTGATTGAAGGGTCCAGGGGAAAAACGATGAGGTTCCATTTTTAGTCGAATTCGAGAAAAATGCATAAAAAAGTTTCCTGGCTACTTGTTTTACTTGATATGTTTGTCTTGGTGATTTTAATAACTAATAAAATTCCTTATAAACAATTTAGATGCAAATAAAACCATTATAAACTAATTTTGAACCAGGCAATGAATAAAAACACCATAAGAGTAAAAATGGACCCTCATCGTTTTTCCCCTGGACCCTTCAATTGTATCACAAAATCTTTTAAACGTACACTAAATAGCGCACAAACGCTGGCGAAACGTTAAGTGTTAACGTTTCGCCGTCGTTTCCGTAGTGTAAAAATTAGTTAAATAGAACTTTCAACATTTAATAAGTCTGGTTCTATTTACAACACACGCTAAAGTCTTATTAGACTTAAATTATATATTTATATTTATTCATCATTTCTATTTCGTTACCACAATTTATTACATTTTTTATATAAAATAATTCCTTCCTCATGAATAATAATTTCTGGGTCCGTTATTATTCTAGTGAGGAGTGATGAAATCTACGTTTGAAATGTATGTTTGATTCATACTCATATGTAGGCTTTTATCATGAGCCCACAACTGGAAGTTTCTAAATTGTTTTTGGAGCCTATCCTTTGCAGTTTTTATATTCTTGTGAGCAAATGTATTATCAAGATATCATATATATAAAGAAAGCACTAACAATCTTGGAAATATGCGAAAACATCATTAACATATAGCAGTTATAATATCGATCCTAAAATACTTCCCTGAGGAATTCTAAAATTTATTTTCGCTGCTAAAGTTCTTTTTGTCCTATTTCAATTACTAAAGACCTGTGGGTGTCGCCGTTCAAAAGCATGAACGACTGCTTTCTCGTTGCAAATGAAGAAGAAAACACAGCACAACACTCCGTTTAAATGTACTTTAATTAATATTAAAAATTATATAGTAAACTTAATGCTAACTTGTTGATAATTATTGAAATAAATCAGTAAAGTTGTAAAGCTGGAGTAATTTGAGATTGATTCGCGACGATTGTTAAAATATGAGTTACTGCGCTGATTGACCAGACGGAACTGCTTCTTTCTAAATTTTTATGTTCCCAAGAAATATTTTCTTAAAATATAAATTTTGAGGTGCACAAATAGGAAATAGCGGATTAAAACTCGGACAAGTGCGATTGGCTAAGAAAAATAATAAGAATCTAGAAATTTTAGATTTGAATTCTACTAATCTAATTCGAGGGAGACCTTCTTAAAATTAACCTGAGTAGCTCGTAGAACCTCAGATGCAGAATATGACAAACAGCCTGTTCGTCAGAAAGGATTATTCCCGGTAAAAATAAATGTTTACAGTTTTGAATTCATAGAAAAGAATACAAACGTAATATTGGAGCAGGTTCCGCAGGTATTATACCTGAATTCTTGTGATACGAAATTAAAGGAATTTTAAATCTTAACAATTCTATTCAAAATTATTTCTAAAACAAGTAAATTAAAACATACATATATTCATAAGCGTGAACAAGACCTTTCTCTAAAATAGTTTTTAAACCAATTATGAATCCGCCCTCTAATTCCACCGGCTGCTTTGCTTTGTTCTGATTCAGACTCACACGTTTAAATTTTATGATTGCAACATTTATTTTCTAATTTTGAAATAATAAATTCTTGTACAGAATCCCGGTTTCTTACATAATGACACTGTCCTTAAAAAAGGGCTCCACAATTCTTACTGCCGGCATTTAGAAGGCCGGCCCTGGATTTATTAGAATCACATTGTCTAAAGGTGTGTATCCATTTGTGACATAATCTCAAGACTTTTTGAGAATGGTCTCAGGCTCTTGTACATTTGAGAGCACTTTGAGTCTCAAGACAGCACGGTCTCGAGACTAGGACAAGCCCGTGTCGACTTGAGACTGCAAGTCTTGGAGTATTTAAGACTGTTGTTGTATTATTGAAAGTAAAAAATGATAGTCGTCAGGCGCTAGCATTTATAGTTGCGTATAAAATTTTGAAAAAACATAAAGTGAAAAAGAAGCAGTGTTGGGTCAGGCAATGGGTGGAACGTCGAAGTCAATTCTTGTTCCACGCTTCTGAGAAGAACTACGGCTGGAAAATGCACAACTTACTTAAGATAGTGAAAACTGTTTCAGATAAAAGTTTTAATGCAGAAAAATGAATGGATTTTGAGATCGTTCTCAGCGATCTCAACATGTCCATCTGATATCGTGCACTCTCGGAGAATGCTGTCAAGTCTTTGTCCATTGGTGAATGAGTCTCAAAATTGAGTCTCGAGAGTATTTTGTCACAAGTGAACACTTATCTTAACACCAGAAAGGGGAAGAATTTCTGCGCGTCACACAGTCGAATTAAGCATTCAAAAGTAAGCTCCAACTACTTACGATTAGTTAACAAAATATTCAAAGAAAATTGAATTATCTGAAAGGCTCTTCTAAATTGTTAAATTGTCACAACAGACATTTTTGTGTGAATCGAGTCTGATTAGAGCTGCTTTTTGGCATACAAAACTATTTTAAAAACGACTGGTGATGTTTCAAAACTGTTGTACTGTTGACGTTATTAGTGATGATCTCGCTAAAATAACTTTCCAACTCGACCTTGAAATAATTTCAAAAAATTATTTCACAGCATTCTGAAACGTATGCAGCTGTTTCAAAACATGACGTCATTGTTTCAACGTTAAAAAATACACATTTTGAAATATACGAAATTATTTCAAAATAGTGCACCGCCAAAAAACAGCTTAGATGTAGAATATTTTGGGGGGGAGTGAAAATAAAATAAAAGGGAGATGAGTTGTTAATATTTGATGAGTTTCCATCGAACAGAAAGAATTGAAAGCGATTGTAAGAATTTGGTGGTTTTACTTTTGGTATTGATTCACAGACTTGAAAGCTGTTTGTGACATTTTGTGCATAAGTGCTAACGACAAGGATAATATGAGCCAGAAAATATGCTATATTATTTATCGGATTTGAATCACCTTTCAAAAGACAATATCGACGATTCAGACTTTAAATTTAAAGTCGTTTTCACGAGTCCCGAAATAAAGTTTAATTAAATAAATTACCAGATGTCTAAAGGTTACTGCTACTGGTAATGTAGTTTTTCTAGAAAATATTTGTAACATGTAGTTTTCCGAATTCTGTTAAAAGCAATGCAATTGTTAATATTACGTTAATAACCTTTGAAAAGTTTGCCATTGAGCTACTACGATGTGTTGGATATTGAATGGCATTTTGATAAGTGTTTAATATATAGGGTGCGTAAATAGTATTGCACCAAATGAGATTATGTAGAAACGGTTTGACATTTAGATTTGACGTTGGGCGGGGTTAAATTATACATAAATACCTATATTTTGATATGAGTTTCATTTGTTTTGTGCGACTTGTGTTTAGCAGAGACAGCCATCTTGAATTTTTTTAAATGGCAACCTAGGCTTAGTTTGATGTCATTTGGCAAGTAATTGATTTAGAAATACAATACCGTATATCATAAGCTTGTTTATTCTAAAATAACGAAGAAAATTAAAAAACCAAATTAACTTTGTAGAGGGAACATTTTCTAAAGAAAGGGCTGTAAATAAACACAACTTATTCAACATTTAATTAAAAGTAATATTTCTGTGTTATCTATCGATTGTTATCAATTTTAGCAATTTCTAATACTGTTTGTCGCTTTTCTAATTCGAACTGATAGCAAATACTACAATACGATATTATCATAAGCTTATTATTCTCATGTACAATCACATGTAAAACAAGCTTATGATATACCGTACTGTATTTCTAAATCAATTACCTGCCAAATGACACCAAACTAAGCCTAGGTTGCCATTTAAAAAAAATCAAGATGGCTGCCTCTGACAAAAACCAGTCGCACAAAACAAATGAAACTCATATCAAAATATGGGTATTTATGTATAATTTAAGCCCACCAAACGTCAAATCTAAATGTCAAACCGTTTCTACATAATCCCATTTGGTGCAATACTATTTACACACCCTGTATCTACAAACACGTACTACATAATTCATTTTTGAAAAGACAGTTAGACAAGATTTAGAAAATAAATATAATCACTGTTTAAAGTGATTCTGACCCTGTTCGCATTTTTTAATGTGCGCCTAATGTGTGTACAACCAGAAATATACGGCAGCAATTAATAGTATAAGTGAATACATAAGTTATCATTTTAAATTAATCAAAATTGAAGTGACTACTGACAACACTAGCCGAAGGTCATGTGATTTTTAACTTATTCCGAAGACTCTGTATAGCGAGTGTTCCAAAGTCTTTTGATTCTGGATGGCCATGAATTAATATATTTTATTTAATTTTTTACAATGCTATTACTTCAAAAATGAAAACCTTTTAATTTAAATTTAAACTTTGGCTAGACTCGTCTCGACAATAACCAAGGATTAAAATACTTTTTGGATACTCAGTAAGACGTTTTATTTTCTTATAAATTTTTCGTTTATGATACGAATGTAATATGATCAATAAATTTGAAAACTCCACCGCATAAATCTCACGACCTATCACACTAGTCAAACGTGCATGATATATTTTATATTACTGATAAACATAAAATAAAGAATAAAGTGTCTACCTCTCTGTTCGGGATTTTTCAGATTTTCCTGAACTTTCTTTTGTACCTTAGGTTGTAGATGGTGCTCGTGTAACGTATCTCAACAAGCACGTTCTATTCCCACATAAATACCCCTCGTGGCGAATTTTTCGGTATCGCTTCTCGGCCTATGGCTAAGATCAAAGTGTAGTATCTGTTCTTATCAGCTTAATATCTGATACGTCCCGCATGCGGGACCAGTATATTAAACTGATTTTTGGAATGAGGCGGGAATAAGGAGCTTGCTCTGCTCCCGCCACGGGTTGGCCTTGTATTGCAGTATCGCAAGGATCGGCCCACAAAATAAATACCCAAACATAGACTTTTCAATATTTTAATTATCCACAAACAGCTATTTGTTAGTCTGTTTGCTCTTAGCTCTCCTCATCCTACTTATCAGCAAAGTATAGTGATGAGCGATATCGTGATTTCACAATATCGTCGTGAATCGTGAATGTGACTTTTTCATACCCGTGATTTTAAAGCGTGACGTGATCACGACATTCATTATTTCGCATATCATTATTTAAAAATTCATTATTTAAAAAAATATAGCAAGCGTTTACTTCATATTCTATTGTTCTTTATGTTTATCTTCATAGTATTTATACCGATAGATTTATTTTATTTGAAAAGAAAATATTTTGTTTCTCATTAAAAAAAATGATATACTATTAAGTTATCCCGATACCGTGATTTCGCGGCTATCGCATCAATTAGTCTAGGCCCCGACAGTAACAGGTAACAGTAAAGCACGAAGTCGCTTACAACACATACTTTATTATATAGTGTTAAGCAAAATTCGACTATAAGCAGGTAGTGCTTTTTCGCTGGCAGTAAGGCGCGAAGTTCTTTACAACACATGCTTTTTCAGATAGCGGTGAACAAAATTCGACCTTAATCATATGTATTACATTCTGCATTTGGTCGAACCTGCGCATCGGATTTTATACGAAAACTGTGATCACGTCACGCTTTTCTTCGCGAACGAGGAACGGTCGTTATCTGTGAAATTTTGATATCAGTGAAAAAATCACAGTTCGTGAAATATCGCTCATCACTAGCAAAGTATAAGTAGATCACTATTTGAGCTTTTGACGGGAGCGAAAATGCCTAATAAAACCGATATCCGTATTTTGGAATCGCTAAATGAAGAAGAACAGTTAACCATGTTCGAAAATTAAATTAAATTTTGAATTTTGCTTCTATGTTTTCTGTCGCTTTCCCATTTTCGCACCATTATTATAAACCAACCCTGTAACAATTAGTGTTAATCATGAAGTGCACCTTTCACATAACCCATCACTTATAAGCACGGAATGTTTCCATTAAAGAGTACCAAGTTATTACTTTGCAATTAACCCGCTTTATCACGTTTTTTTAATCCATCAACGCGCTCCCATTTACTTTTTGAATCCTCCTGCTTGTTTAAACACCCCGATTACCATCAGCAAACACCGAGGGTGAAAAACAAAGAAAAATTTAGGCGCACATAACAAACTCAACATGTATCTACACTTGAACATCTTGGTGAACCTAATTTTAGACCGACATTTCCGAAATTTTTACTGTGTTTTCATGATCGGTAATGATCTCCCACATTCCTACAATGTTAAAAGCGTGATCTATAGACAACCGGATTCCCTGGATTTGGACCTAGGCTGCCAAGGTTTCGTCGTCCAATCCGAAAAAAACGCAGCATCTCTCTGCGAGCAAGTAGAACACAAGATGGTGACCAATAAAATCGCTCGGTTCCACGAAAGACGTTACCTCTTCGTTTCAAACTCCTCCGAGGTACTCGGCCTGAGTCAGTTGGACCACGTCAAAGACGTCCTCCTTATACAGCCAGGGCTACGACACTTCAAGCTTCTTACTCGCAGATTCACAGGCAGAAAACATGGAGAATCAACTCTGGTAGACATGTGGTTTCCAAAAAACCAAACATTCTTGCACAATACTCCACTATATCCTGAAATTGTTAATTTCCAGGGACGAACATTAACCGTATCCAGTTTTACTTACATACCCTACAATATTTTAGGTGAACCATCTCAATAGCATTTATTTGAAATTTACGCCAGTGATTTTAGGGGATTCGTTTGAAACGTCGACGGGTATTGAAATCATGCTGTTATCCGAGTTTATAAAAAAATTGAACTTAACAATCCTCCTAAAAGACAAAGGGAAAGAACAGTGGGGGCACGGATATGAAAACGGAACCGGATACGGTGCAATTGGTGACGTTTCAACCCAAAAAAGCGACATCGCCGCTGGTAAGACTTTAAACATCTTTCATGAGGACGATTGGTTAATTCTATGATGTTCCAGCTGATATTTTTATGATGCACAGGGACGTCCGGGTGGATGTCTCGAAGGTGGTTCTTGTCACAAGTATAATATGTTTGGTCCCAAAACCGAAGTGCGTTACAATCACCTAAGTGAAATCGAATATAATTGAGTTGAATTATGTTGCAGAGAAGTAGTCAATTTATTGACACCCTTCAGCCAATTCAGCCCTAAACTGTGGGGTTTGCACGCATTCTTCTTTTCGTTTTCAAACCTCGTTGTATTCGTCGTTCTGCTCAAAATGGAAGGAATCAGGTAATCATGAGTATTTAAAACTCTCCTGCATTAAATGAATCTTTGGATCCAAGTTCGAGAAGTTTATCAATCTGAATTGGACCAAATTTAATATTTTAATTGTACTATGAAATGGCCTTAAAAACTATTTAGATATTTCAACGACGTTTATAACATTTTAAATTGCATTTCTACGTTTTGAACTCGTCACTGTCCTTGTCAAAAGAACAGAATGTAATCTCAACTAATTTAAGTTTCTTTTCACCGTGATACTTTGAAAAGGACCCTCTTAATAGGTTCTAACTTAGAACGAACATTACTCTTGGTGGTGGTACACTCAATTTGCTCAGATTTTTCAATTTGGTTTTCCTTGTTTCGCCATCTTCAGTAAGGTAATTAAAAATCTATTTTTAGACGACGAATTCGAAGGACACAGTTATTCATAGACACAACGCATAGCATCATCAGTGTGTTCCTCCTTCAGCCCGTGAAAACACAAAACTATTTCCGCTATGTTAAAGGTTTATTCCTCAACCTGTTCCTATTGGTGTTGATAATCAGTAATGCATACAGTAGTGGCCTGGCCAGCAGAATGGTAATACCCAGGTAGATATTACGTCCGAACGAAATAATATCAATTCACTGATCTCATGGTATATACAGTTATGGTGGTGAAATAAACACGCTACGAGATTTGGCCAAAAGCAACCTACCATGGGGTGCCACAGATAAGAGCCTCTGGACGTCCGTCATCGACTACGATGAACGCGTAATAATTTCACTCTTTAAAATACGTTTGAATAAGGCTACAATTCATTCCAGGAAACTTATAAAAGCATCGTAAGTAACTTCCAGGAGCACAACGAGACGCAGCTGGAAACCCTCAGGCTCTCCGGTGAATTTGGGATTCCCATCGAAAAACTGCCGTCTGGTTACTACGCCATCCAGAATTACATGGATGAAGCCATCCTCGAAAAAGTCCAACCAATGAAGGAGGATCTTTACTGGGCGTTCACTGCGTTCTTGGTGAGGAAGAACTTCGTCCTCCTGTCGGCCTTGGACTACTTCATTTTGAGGGTGCAGCAATATGGTTTGCTCTTAAAATGGGAGCAAAAGGTATATGTGGAATTACCTCCAATTTACTCCGTTATGATTAGATGTATTTCAGGCACTAGAGTTATCCAACTCCAGGTTTCAGAGCATGCTGAAGCATACGAGGGAGAAGAGAACGCACGAGAAGTTGGCCTGGATTCATATACGGGGGGTGCTTGTGATTTGGATCGTGGGGATTACATTTTCAATTATGTGCTTCCTCTGCGAAGTTTCTAAAAGAACGATTTAATTTAAATCAAAAGTCTTAACAATTTTGAATGCAGGTTAAATTAGAAATAGTAATTTGCACGTAACTTTACTGAAAATTAATTATTAGTACCTGAAGAAGAAATAAAGAAATAAACTAGGACGAAAAATAATTTGATTTTGGTGGTAGCGGTATATCGAAAGTATGATCAAGGAAATGCCCATTATATTAAGGAAACAAATCTTAAGCTTCGATGCTTGCCTCTATTTCCTGGCTTTCGTCTTGTTTGCCAGTCTTCAGTTTTTAAGTCTTCCTTAAGCCTTCGATTCGAAATCTGGAATCAATACAAAATTGTGAGTTCTGTATATTCACAGGAGATCTTATCAGTTTCCTGACATCCAGCGAAACCAGAATATAAAGGCCGACTTACCTAAAGAAAAATATTGATGCTGAAAAATGCATTCTTCTAATGTATGTAATAATTTTTTTGTTTTGATGTTTTTTTTTTCCATTTTCTATTCAACACAACTGGTTCACTTTTATTTCCATCTTCTTCTTTATGCGTTAAGCCGCTTACACATTAAGTAAGGGAATACCGAATACCGAACTAACGTTATTCGCCAAAATCGAATATAGCATAATATGAATACGATGAAATAAAAGCGAACCGAACGTTGGTTCGCCTTCGGGTGCTTTCGTTCCAAGGGAGGTACACTATTAGTTACAGTTTAATACGGACGTAAAGAACAAAGATAAACTTGTCAGAATAAAATACGAGGCAGTCAAATGAAAACATTTGTAAACGGCCGAAATCTCACAGTCTAAATTATTAAATTAAAATCAATTAGTCGTGTCTGCAGAGGAAATTCAAAATACTAACTCTCCTTGAGATAAAGGCCATTTAGATACACTAAAATAAATAAGCCACACGATAAAGAACCTCGTAATTGTAATTTGTGGAGCCGATCCAAAAACATCAAAAAAAAACGTCCCTTGGCAGTAGACAACTTATACTACTCTCGTGATCTAAAAGAGTGGGGCCTCTGGATTTTTCTCCTTAAGGAGAAAAAATTCAAAATTAATGAATGTTCACCGAGTCATTTTCGGGAACGGCTGCGTTTCCCTTTTCACATTCAAATTTTATTTTAATGTTCACCTATCAACTATTTTCACGAGCGGTTTACGTTTCTTCCGTTAACATGATCTCAAAATAGTATTGAAAATTATTTTTAAAAATGGTGGAACCGAATAAATACATACCTTGTAGTGTATATTTTTTCAGGAATGCGAATGATTCTTAATTGGATTCCCTTGCGTGTCCAAGCATTAATTTATTTGTGATAATTCAAAAATGACATGCAATAAAATCAGTCAACTAAAACCCTTTGTATTCCTTTCCAAACCTGCACAGTTCAAACGACCACACGTGTATTTACGGGACATTCATCTTCGAATTCCACTTTCGACATTATCACTTTAAATCGAACATACATCAAGCGTAAGAAGGCGATTTTTATTTAAATAAATATTTTATCAGTATTCGCTTTAAAACTCGAATTTCACGACAGTAAAATGAACCGCGAACATGCACGCTTATTTAAACATACTCGCAAACATCATCATCAGTCGGTATTTTCAAGACTTCTCCTGCGTGGTTTTTATTAAGGACGCCCAGGACGATGTCATTGAAACGCCCGAGAACATCGCGAGGATAATTTTCAACGACGGAAACCAACGTACCTGTGAAATCCTCAAGGCAGGGTGTCAAGGTTTCATCATAAACTCAGTTAAAGCACCTTCGATACTAAGCGATTTGGAACAGGAACTTGTGGAATGTTCCATCGGGGGATTCACCCAAAGAAAATACCTAATTCTGAATTATTCACAAGAATTATTGTCTCTGCCGGTTTTGGAATACATAAAAGACATCTTGATTATAAGACCAAGCGGGCAGGGAACTTCCATCTCTTGACACATAAGTTTGTGGGGAACGGGGGAAACACGGAGTGGATTTTGCTCGACGTTTGGCTCAGTGAACGCCAACAATTTATTTACAACGCTAATTTGTACCCCAAAAGAATTAGTGATCTGAAGGGAAAAACCATAAAATTATCCACTTTTAGCTACTTCCCATACAGTATGGTTGGTAAGTGCGTTCTTCGTAGGTAATCTAGAGAAAGTACGATTTTTTTAATGTTGACTCACAGGCCAAACTTTTGCGCAATCTAATGGAATAGAAATGCTTTTAATGCAGGAGTTTTTGAAAAAACACAACGGGAAGGCTTCGTTGAAGAACAGGGAAAACGAAGAATGGGGTGACGTCTTTGACAATGAAACAGGATATGGAGTCATTGGCGATATCGTAACCAGGAAAAGTGATATTGGATTTGGTATCTTTTACCCTTCCAAATCACCACATATATTTTTATTTAAACGGTCTAAATTTTAGCCGCTATTTTTATGTGGTCCAATATCTATCGGCTATCGGACTACAAGTACAATGCAGATTAGGGTGAAATGTTTAGTCCCAAAATCCAAGTAAGTACCCCGGGAAACCATAACCATAATCGTAACCTTGGTTGCATTACAGGTTGGAATACAATTGGCTATCTATTTGGGTTTACTTCTCATCCGAATTGTGGATATTACTTACAGTCGTTTTGCTCTTATCATCGATCGTCGCAGCTTTGAAAGCGATGGTCGAAAAATGTGGGCGGTAAATCCCTCTTTCACCCTCTTAACTTCACCTAGATTCTCACCGAATTTTTAGGCCAATACCTAGGAGTGAAATATGGAAAATTTTGGGGCGTGAGTGTGGCTTGTTTCAACCTTGTGGTATAATGGTATCTCAGCCTGTTGTGAAATCCAATAAACATAAAAATGCGGTATTTCTTCTCCTGAATTTATTTAGTGTGGTGATGGGGGCTCTATACGGGAGTGGGACAGCGAGCAGAATGGCCATGCCAAGGTACGTAGAACTGGGTGATTTATCCCCAAAAATTATTTGTGGTGGTCGATAGATACGTGGATGAAATCAACACGGTCGTCGAAATGGCTGAAAAAAATTTACAGTGGGGGACAACTCAAAAACTTTGGTTAGCATCCATCATTCAAGACGAAAGGGTACGTATTTGTGATTTTTATTGAATACTTCCTCGGTTGTTGTTCATCTTTATTAGGGATTTGCTTGGACATGTTTGGGTTTTTGAAACGTCCGGCCGAAAAAAAAATAATGCTATCCAAGGGGAAATAAGAAATACATGGATAGACTCACGCTAAAAGCTATTTAAGTCGCCTATACAGGGTGTAATCAATTAAGTTTCACATATGGTAACCACTAATAATCCACAGGAAAAGAAGCGAAGTTATGGCATACGTTTGGCAAAAATGTCAATAATAACTCGAAAAAAATATTAGTTAGTTTTTACATAAAATGTTTGAGAAGCGCTGGCTGAGCCCCGTCTGAGCGGAGTTTACTATTATGCGTAATAAATGATAGGGCAGTACACCCGCAGATGCAATACAATAAACGTTGAGGCAGGTTATTTATTACTTTCGTACGAAAAAATACGGCCATTTCCAGCTATTTTTTAATTAATATTTAAGTAATAGAAATGCAGTTTTTTCACAAAATAATTCTTACGTAATAATATTAATTTATTTCCTTAATTTAAAATAAAACAGTAATCATGAATCGTACCTAATAAAAGTAAAAATTAGGTAATTCAATTGAGGTCCCATTCTAAAAGTATTATTGGAATAAACAGCACGCCGAACTCGTCATCCCTTAATTTATTATTCTTTATTACATTAAGATTAAACGAACAAGTAGTTTAGCATTTAATATTCTGAAAGCAAATAGTAATTTATACGTGAATTAAACAATAAACTTAGGGAAAGCGTTAAACTACTCATTTGTATTAAGTGCAGTCAATGCATTTATTTATCTGGCGGAACCAAAAAAAAAATGTTCGCATCCACAAAATTCTCCCGTCACCGATTTGTTTCTAATCAATGTACTTAAAACATGTATTCATCGTTTTAACACGCGAAATTAACAAATTAAATCTCCTGGTGTGTTATTTGTTTACAAAGTATAGATGATCATGATGTAATTATTATCGATTATTTATCTAATGAGACAGATGGACGAAGATTTCGTTATCGAATTGTGTTGCGGGCGACATTGACCCAGTGATCATGACATTTGCCGAAGTTATCGTTTTACGATGTGTTTATAAAAACCGTAGACGCACTGACGAACGAGCAGAGGTTTTCAAACAAAAGGCGATGCGCTCTTGTGGTGGGTCAGTTTTTAATTTTTGAGCAAAACCATTGATATTGATAGAATTAATTCCAAATGTAATGAAGAACGTACAGTATTAATAAGTGTATAATAATACATACACCCTGTATGTGTATAATAATATACACCCTGTATAGTAATACATGATTATTTAATAATAATAATTTCTTTGAGGTAATATTTTTAACCAACATAAAAATTTTGAGTTATTTGCAGAAAGAATATCGGAAAATAACGGAAAATTTCTTGGAAAGAAACAAGACCGAACTGACTAAACTAGGACGAACCGCTAACTTCGGCTTTCCAGTAGATCAGTTACCATCTGGTAAATCCCCCCTCAACCGAATCGGTGTATTTCTCAAACTATTTACTTCCTTTTTTTTGGTAGGTTTCATTGCATTGCAAAATTACCTCGACGAGCCAATACTGGAACGCTTGCGCCTCATGAAAGGCAACATCTACACTGAACACGTAGTATTCCTCACAAGAAAAAATTACGTCTTACTGCCTGCGTTAAATGATTTCATTTTGAGGGTGCAATAGTCGGGACTCATACACAGTTGGGAGGGCCGGGTAAGTAACAGCGTTTTCAATTCACTTGCACCAGTTGCATCCAGTGTATTTGCGTCTTCTTTCAACCACATGTAATAACGCAAGATGAAGATATTTTGTGTGCGCACTAGTGCAGTCAATCGAAAACGCTATAAGTTTCATTTAATTACAATGTATTTTTTATATTGTGTCGCTTTTCGCAGGCGATGGCCAGCAAAAGCTTGCATCTTCAGTATGTCGTAAAATATTCAAGAGAAAGCAAAAGGAATGTGGTGTTAAAATGGGCGCATGTTAAAGGCGTTTTTGCCACCTGGTTCGTAAGTGCGGTCGTCTCGATTTCAGCGTTCGCGTTTGAATTAAACTCAAAAAATAACCGAATATTTACGTGTTACACAAAATAAATTATCTGTAAAATAACAAATTTCATATTTTAATTTTTGCTTTTTTTCTATTCCCATTAAGTGTTTACGTTTTTTTTTTACATTGTCCAACTATTTATAAAATGTGAATTCCGAAGACACGTGCACGACGTTCCGCCCTCGGACCAATTACGGCTCAAGATTTCGAAGTCATTTGGAAGTTGACTGGCAATTGTTTGTGTATGAATTAGTTTGCCTTTCGACCTTAGACGGATAATCAAGATAGACTGGTAATGCCACTGCAAACTAGGACGGTTTGATTGAAAGCAACATCAGCAAATCTTGCGGTGGGAAGGAAAGGTGGGGTACTGTTTACTCATCCCTAATGCACATAGGCGGCGTTCATTAAATGGAGGTAAAAATCGAATATTACAAAAAATATACTTGTTAATTGAAATAATAATAGATTATTCATTACAAAATAGAATTATTAATTTAATTAATTAGTTCATTATATTGAATTAATTCGTTAAATACAAATACACGCAATAAAACTAGTATGTACGCCTATGAGTTCTGTTGCGTTACACGACATCCGCCGAAAATTATCGACTGCAATTTGAAAGTAACCAATCACTAAGTTAGTCTTAGTAAACAGATCCCATTTCACTCCTGTGAACTTGTTAGCTACATTTTAAAGCTCGCTTGCCCAGTCTACCTAGATTAGTCGTCGGAGCTTTCGACACATCCCCGTCGCGCGTAACGTCTAGAGATTCTACATTCTACCTAGCAACAGTTGACGACCAGATTGGGCGATTAATCGTCAATTGGGCTATCTCAGTTGTAGTTTTGGCGACGCAAATTTATTGAAAGCAACTGGCGATTTTAAGACTATTCAAGCTAATAAACTTGGCGATTTTGGCTATTTTGTAATTTTCGTTTTCTAGGGTTTTGTTATATGAATTTTTAGGTAGGTTAACTGAATATGAACAAACAAACAATTACAATGCAAATGATTGTAATGAAGCATATTGTAATTAAATAATTGTACATAATTCCTTAATCTTTGCTTGTACACTTTGCAACAACTGATTAACCTCACGTCAGTTTTTACATTTTTTGAATTTGCATGTTAAGTTTTTAATAACTGGTTTTTGATTTTAAGAAGAGTCAGAATAAAACTAGACAGAATACTGTAGTATTTACCTAATAAGTCGGCAATGATAAAATTACCTTATAAAAATCAAATGTCGCCGAAAAATAATATGAGGTTAATCAGTTGTCGCGGAGTGTATAATAGGTCTGTTTGTTTGTATTGCTCCGAGTTACTCTAAAAGCTATCATATCTAGTTTGCAGTCAAATTCGTAAACCTCGTGTTGAATAAACTTCGAATTTGACTGAAAACTAGACATGATAGCTTTTAGAGTAACCTCGAGCAATACAAACAAACAGACCTAATGTATTTCAAGTTTATTGAAATTCATAAAACACTACTTTCCCGCTACTGGCGATTCCTGGTTACTGAAGCACCATTATTTGGCGACAGTATGATTAAACTATCTGGTCACCCTGTTGGCGACTACTTGATGCTGGCAGCAAGGGTCACAAAATTCTCGATCGGCCTCGATTTATATGATCGCGACTATACATAAAAAGAAGCATTAAAATATCGACAATTTTTCAAGTTTATGCGACTAGTGCTCGTTTTCAAGTAGTTTTTTTTTTTAATTCGGCTAATTTTTCGACGCCAATAGAGTGATAAAGTAATTAATGTGACTGGAAAAAGATTTTTAAAAAATCCCTTTTAATGATGTTTCATATAAGATATTTAAAAAAATTGTCATGACTGCCGCTGCGCTTTTGTTTTGGTAGTTTCATAAAAACACGCAAAAAGTAAAAATGTAAAAAAATACAATGAAACTTAAAACAAAAATTGAAAAGTTTTTAATTACTTAATTCTTAGGATTATTAAAAGTAAATCTTGATTCACAAGATTTCTACAAATACTTATACAAAACTAAAAACGATATTGTTTTAAATTACTACGCAAAATAAAAAGATTCTGTCTGATTTTACATTATATCAAAAACACAAAAGTTTTCAGTCTGAATCATGGTCCCGCATATCTTCCTCATTGTCGGAGTAAAGTATATCGTCTTCTATCTATAAATTGCTATTAGTATCGGTACTTTTCAATGCACTTTCTGTGTAAATTATCCATTAGAAAACTCGCCTTCGATTTGTTTTCTAAACCTGGACGCATGCGCTAAAATCCTGTGTTATGAAACTTGTTTTTTAATGTACTATGATGTACTGTTAGAAATAGTGACGCAAGAAGAGGAGCGATAATCTGTAGAACTGCATCTAGATCTTGAATTGGGGCACAGAATACTTATGGTAGGTGAAGATAAAAGTAGATAAAAGTAGAGGGGACATTGTACTTGTAGAACTAGGATTAGAAAGAGTAGGACCAATGCCATCTAAATACTTAGTCCTGGGGCCTATTCCACCAACAACTTTGAAACCTTGCACTTTGCACTTTTCACTTTGTAAAAACTGAAAAGCATTGTTTATTTTGGTTTTACTAACGTTTTAGCAGATTATTGAATTAATTTGCAATATATGAAAAGCATATTATTTTGTTAAGCCATAAAATTCAATAACAATATAATAATAGCAATGTCGAAAAGACAAGAAAACGCTAAGTGCAAAGTGCAAAGTTGCAAAGTTGGTGCAATAGGCACCAGGCCTTTAGGCAGCAAATAGGTCTGCTCCATTTGGCAGAATTTCAAGTTCTCAATCGTTCAAATTATGCGCAGTATGAAATTTATATCCAATTTTGTGCACTGCTCATGCTCAGTAACATTTTGAACGGTTCAGGACTCGAAATCCTGACGAATGGAACGAACCAATGTTTTCAGCTGTGAAGGGGTAACTGTCAAGCACTTAAATTTATTTCACTTAAAAATTTCAAACTTATTTAATAAAAATGTAAGTTTTCTTTAATTTATATTACTTTTCTTAACATTGAGCAACTCTAGTTTACACATATCCTTGCGTTAATGTTAAGAAAATGTGTTTATATGAGTTTTAAAAATAAGGTTAAAGGTTAAAAATTTCCAAGGAAAATCATTACATATCTGTGTGATACTTTCCATCAAGCAAAAAATGCTTTATTGAAGCAATAATTCTGATTTGTGTTGGTATTAATTTGTGTGTGTATGTGAGTGTGTGCATGTGGAATCTGACTTACTTTGAATCTTTGAACGTTCTCCCATTTTTCTGATCTTCTTTCTGGTTTGAGAAAAATAGGATTAACAAAGGAATGGAGAGGTTTTTCTCAAATTAAACGCCTTGTTCCTCCTGAATATAAATAAATTGAATTTATTTTGTATTTTTTTTTTTCGGGAATCAAGAACTTAATTCTAATTTAATAATTTGAAGTTTATACCCCAAGATCGGGTGAGAATAAGAATGATCTGAAATTCGAATATCGCCGCTTTTATAGGTACTCTCGTAAGTGTTGACCACGTCCCAACTGTTCCAACTCTTATTTATATAGGAACTCTATACCTTTTCAACTTCAATTTCGGAAAAAGTAACATTATTTTCAGAAAAAGTAAATTTAATTTCGGAAATAGTAAGTTGAATTTCGGAAAAGGTAATTTCAATTTCGGAAAAAGTAAATTCAATTTCGGAAATAACAGATTCTCCATTTTATGGGATTCTATACAGGGTGTCCCAGCGAGACCTTTCATTAGAAGTTTATAGGCCAAAATAGAAACTTGAACATTTAGAATTAGATACAAGTGATTGCGTTATCTTCAGCTAAAATATTTTCAGATGTCTAGCACTACTTCATCTACTTCGCCATCTACTTTGTTATTTTAAATGGAACACCCTATTTATTTTTGCACTTTTAGATGGGAATCATAATTTTGAATCTTTTTTATTGAAACCATACCATGTCTATCTATTACAGTTTTTGAGATAAAAATTATTTTCCGAAATCATGGCAGGTGGTTGACGTTTTCAAAATGGACTGTAACTCTTATTTGAAACGAGATAGAAAATTGAAATCTAATTAAGCTTGTAGTTTAAAGATACCTACGATAAATGGATCATTAAACTACAAACTTAATTAGATTTCAATTTTCTATCTCGTTTCAAATAAGAGTTACAGCCCATTTTGAAAACGTCAACCACCTGCCACGATTTCGGAAAATAATTTTTATCTCAAAAACTGTAATAGATAGACATGGTATGGTTTCAACAAAAAAGATTCAAAATTATGATTCCCATCTAAAAGTGCAAAAATAAATAGGGTGTTCCATTTAAAATAACAAAGTAGATGGCGACTTCTGAAAATATTTTAGCTGAAGAGAACGCAATCACTTGTATCTAATTCTAAATGTTCAAGTTTCTATTTTGGCCAGAACCCCATAAACTTCTAATGAAAGGTCTCGCTGGGACACCTGTATATGTGGGTATTTCCATCCCAATGTTCATGTTTGAATGTTATTTAAATACAGAGTGGCCCACCGAAAATTTTTAAGGCAGTTTTTAGTCCTTTAGCCTTTTTCACTTATCCTAACAATCCTTGAACAGATCAATTTTTAATTTCAAGCTGACATCCTCATTAATTTCAAAGAAAATTATATACCTACAACATGTCCCAAAAAAAGTGCTCAAACGAAAATGGTAGAAAGTAGGCGAGATTTCATCGATAAAAAACCTATATTGTCAGGGTCGGACAGGCTTAGTTTTTTACGGGCGTTTGAATTTGATTCCTAAAGAAAAAATTGCTCATTCTAAATTGACACATAATTCATAAACTATTCGATCAATTTAAATCAACAAAACAGTTTTGGAAAGTTAATTAATACTTTTTTGAGGATAATAATACAACTTCGTGAACAAATTATTTTGATTAAAAAAAGTTTGTCAAAAAATGAACGAAAATGCAACTTTTTTCGTTAGTTTTCGCTCATATCTCGGAAAAAAAACCTTTAAATGTACCACTTTTTTAGTTTTACTGTAAAAGTACATCGAAACCCCATCGAATAAAAAATATTCAATGTTCTATCCCCGTTACTTTTTGAGCATTGGCGGATTGAAACTGCACAACATTTTGAACACTTAATAATTGAAAAAAAAAAAAAAATAAAATAAAATCTTAGTCATTTCGTTGCGTTTTCTTTAATTACTAAAAAGATTAAAGGGCTAAAAACAGTGTTGGAAATTTTCGGTGAGTTATTCTATGTTTAAATAACATGAACACTAGGATGGAAATACCTATATAGAATCCCATAAAATGGAGAATCTGGTTTTTCCGAAATTCTAGTACTTTTTCCGAAATTAAATTTACTTTTTCCGAAATTGAAATTACCTTTTCCGAAATTCAACTTACTATTTCCGAAATTAAATTTACTTTTTCTGAAATTAAAATTATATTTTCTGAAATTAATGTTACTTTCTCCGAAATTGAAGTTGAAAAGGTATAGTTTGAAAGCAGCTTTTTAAGTATCCTTGCAGTGTGCCCAAGAATCGAATTGACAAGAGGAAAGACTTTTAATATCAATTTTACGGAAATTTTTTTACAGAAGATTCTGCTTTTCAAGAAACTTCAGAAACAATGCTTAAATTTAAATTTTGAACTACAGTCTGTCTACAAATTTCAAATTTCTTAATTTCATGTTACAGAAATCAAGGGAACATTTACATTATTGATTTTAGGCAAAAAATTGTATTGTTTACAAAAAATTCTACTGTTCGAGCAACTTAAAGAAACTATACATACATACATTTGAGTTTTTTGACTACAAGATGTCTGAAATATTCAAATTAAATTTAAAGTTTTAAGAGCAGAATTTTTTTTATAAAAAACACATTTTTCTATCAAATTAACAATAAATAGTTTCTTTGTTTGAAAAAGTTGCTCGCTTTGTTTTTTACAACAACGACCTTATTTTCTCAAAAATATGAAATCTTCAGACTCAAATTGGATTCTGATATTTTCTGAGAAAATGAATGATTTTATACAGAATGCAATTACTTAAAATCAGTAATAAAAAGTTTCTTTGATTATTATTACAAATTCAGAAATTTGAATATTTCACACACCTGTAGTCAAAAAACTTTCTGACATTGCTCGAGCAGTAGAATTTTTTGTAAACAATTTTTTGCCTAAAATCAATAATAAAAACTGCAATTTCTGCAACATGAAATTAAGAAAGTGGCTATTTTGAAATGTTCAAAAGAAACAACTTACATAAGTCCATAGTTCTTAGCAAAATTGACTAATTAATTGCTGTAATATGCCTATCTGTTTCAACAGAAATCATTCATACAGTCTTTTTCTTTTGATATTACCCTTTTGTCAATTATGTTTCCGAATTTGCCAAATGAGTTTCCAATCCGCAGGCCTACTATACTTTGAACAGATTGGAAAGTCATTTGACAAAAGGGGAAAACCAAAAGACTGTAACATCAATCCCATCAATTGTACATTAATTAATTTAAATGTTATATATTTTTCGTCTTATAATTAATTAAAATCACAAGTTCAGTCACTTTTGTAACAATCACATTCAAGATACTGTCTCATTTCAGCCTTCAACTTCCTGAACTTCTCTCTCAATATATCTGCACTGCTCGTGGTTTCTTGGACGTCAACGGCAACCTCGAACGACTTATACAGCGAGAACTTATCTATTTCGAGGAGAAGATCGTTAAATCCAGCTTCATCCAATTTTTCACTTTCTGTCCTAGTTTGCTCGGAAGTACTCGGTTTTTCAAGCTCTTGATCGATTGCAAACTTTTCCAGGTAATCCTTCAGTTTCTCGTCCGTCGTTTCCAATCTTGATTTTCTTTTAACATCATTTAATTCGGATAATTTTCCAAGTTCTTCAGGTATTTCTTCAAACAAACTCAAATCATCTCCATCTTTTTTCAAGCGTTCCTCTCGAAATTTCGCTATTCTATAAACGTGATAGTCAAATTCCAGAACGGCATTTTTGAACGCATCGTCTTGGTTAAAGAGGAAATCGAACTTTAGTTTCGGCACCTCTCTCACTTCGCTGTCTCCATTTCTACTGATATCTTCGAGTTCCTTCTTGAGTTCTTGCATTTCGAGCAGTGTTTCTTTTGACTTCTTTTTGCTTTTTTTCGTGGATTGTTGATCTGATTTCTGGAACTGCGCATATGGTGGCTCTATTGGTGGTTGTACTGGATCATGATAGACATAAGGATCTTCTCCCGGTAACTAAGTTAAATTCAGTTAAAATTAAAAAGCTTTTTGATACATAAAATATTAACTCCATGCTTACTTGTAAAGGGTATGTAGCATCTGAGTCATATGCACTGAGATCACCACATACAAGAAAAGGTATGACAACTCGATTAACCCCCACCAGCTTATCGAAATCTCGATTTTTCATGTCTAAATACGGAGTAATTTTAGTTGGATCAAATCCATCTGGAGGCTGATACTTTTTGCAGACAACAAACGCCTCTAAAAACAGTCATTTTTTAACAAACTGATTCCAACAAATTCAATTGGACTTACCAATACTGCTGTTACGTGAGCTGCTGGGCTTGAAAACATACACAGCAGCGAAAAACAAGCGTAACTGACACATTAATAAGTTGGTATCCCTACCACGAAAAATTTTCGCAACAAATGTCCCATTTCTTGTTAAAACGTTGAAGGCGATGTGCAAGGCTCCTAACAGCAATTGACTCTGGATGTATATGTCTAAACTATGCAGGCCGGTCACTATAAAATAGATAATAAATTTGGGAAAAATAGAAGTACAAAGTTCTAACCATCAGGGGCCCCATCACAAATAACAAGGTCTGCCTCTGCGCCATCAAAATGCTCAATTATCTTGTGTGCAGTCGAATACTGCGTTATATCACCTTGCAATTGTATTACCCCAGGCAAAGGTGACATCGGCTGCAAATCCACAGCCACAATTTTAACGTTTGAATTGACTTTCGCAGAATCGGTCCAGTTTGAATTGTTGGGACCATCATCGTGTATATCTTCCGCCATGTAGAGTTTACGAGATAAAACTTGACTCCAACTGCCGGGCGCTGCACATAAATCGACGGCCCTTGTAACACCTGATGAATAAAAAATCGCAAATTTGTCAGCTTAAAGCACATATTAGGACGAGACCTTTGAAAATTTCGAATTGTTGGTCGATTTGCAACAACTTAAACGCACTTCTTGCTCTCCAACCTTGCTCCTTGGCTTTGCGATAGTAAATATCGCGTTTATCTTTCGAAGTCTTCCCCATATTTATTTTATTAAATTCGAATATAAAACCAAGCAGCAAGCACGTGACATAACCTATATTAAACCACTATTAAACAACGACCGCTCGTTCGCGCCTAACACATAGGTGACCAAACTTACACATCGTCACATAGCGTTTTCGATTGACTGCACTAGTGCGCACTCAGTGTATCCTCGTTTCGCTTTATTACATGAGGTTAAATGAAGTTGCAAATACACTGAGTGCAATCGGTGCATGTGAATCGAAGACGCTAACCGTATAAAAGGGCATTCAACGGACACGATTGCATACGGTTTAGCGTTCAGCACAACTGAATCGATTCAATATCGATCGTGAAATTGTTCATCGTAAAAATTTTGCGATTCAACTGCGAGGAAAGCTGTTCAATAAATTAAGGGAAAAAGTTAAGAACCTACCAGTTCAATTATTTAAACGTGAAGTTAAAAATCTTCCAATTAAGAAATATTACTATACTGTCTAAGAATTTCTAAGTGACGAGGAATTGAATTGATTTAATTTAGGTTTTAGTTAACTAAATTACATGTAAGCCTGGCGAATCTATCCATTAACCAATAGCAGCTGAGAAATAAATATTATTATTATGCCCAAAACATTTATGGAAAGTCGCCCAGGCTTTATACCAGTTGACAAATATCTTTTATTTGTATCTTGAATCAGCTGGTCGGTACAGCGTTGCCAACCTTATAAATTCAATAATCCGTAGATGTTACTTATAAAATCCGTAGAAATCCGTAGGCGCAAATTTCATATCTGCAGAAAAATCCTTATAGATTTTCACTATAAACAGCAGTCTTAAATTGTTGATGTGTAATAAAATTGCTACAAAAATAATGTTTTTATTTTAAAAATTAAGGGCCAGTTTACAGAAAATTTAGTTGCAGTCAAATTTTAATGACGTTGTTAATTTGACAGTTCACAATGTAATTCTTATGGCAACTTAATCGTAATTAGTTTAATTCGAAATTAAATATTTGATTTGCTTTCTGTAAACCCACCCTAAATATAAAGAAGTAAAATTTATAATCAAAAAGAAACAAAATGACAAATTCTTCTTATTTATTTTTTATTATTATTTATTGTATTAATTTCTTATTTAAAGCTTTCACTTCAATATCAACTGTTTTTACGTTATCAAACCACAAAATTGTTGCAAAACTCCACAACCACAACCGACACACTTTGCCATGAAGTTAGATGTTAACCCACGCTTTTATCCACCCCCTTAAAAAAGTTATGGTCACTACACGAGCGTATTCCTCCCACTGGTATTCTAATATTAAGATCAAAGTGGATCAAACTCTGATAATCAGTCATTTTATACGATAACTTCTGTTACAATCAATATAGTTACTGTCAAACATTAAAAAAACCGTAGATTTATACCTGAAATCGGAGAATCGTATCTTGTGATTAAAATCCGTAGATCTACGGATAAATCCGTAGGGTTGGCTCAGTGTTCCCAACACTGGTGATTTTTCACCATTTCTGGAGATTTTCACCTCCTATTGGTGATTTGGGATTTCTTTATTTAAAATAAGGAAATCTGTAGAATTGGTAAATCAATTTGGTGAATTTTAAGTAAAATCTGATTACTTTCTGGTCTAGCAGTACCTAGGTAGGGCTAGTGAGCTTTAGTCTATGAAAATAAAAAAAATTCTAAAGCAAAGATGTTGAAATTACATAACGTAACATTAAGAATATAATAAATTTGATAATTTAATAAAAAAAATAAAAGAAAAATTGAAATAAATAACAAGAACACAAATAACTTTTTGGTAATCCTGCGTGTTTTAGGTAACCTATTAATGCGCATGCATAGGCCGATAAGCGCAAGTTGCATATTAAATTAAGTATTTACTAAACATTAACAATTTTTGTTACTTATTTTAATAACGCAAATAACTAATCTTCATCAAATTAAATTGAATTACCTCGCTCTGCAATTTAAATCTGACAACAGCTTCGAATATTTAGCCTGAAATGCACCTGCCGTCGCAATGGTCGCGTTCGCCAGAACTAAGCGCTCACGCAGCATTCGTCTGTGATTGGCTTATTTCAAAAAAATTCAAAAAATCCACCAATCACAGATGAATGCTACTTGAGCGATTATTCTGATGAACGCGGCCATTAATTGGTACCTAAAACACAGGATTACCAATTTCTTTTTATGAATTAATGTAATTTCTACAAAACCGAAATTTATAAATATCTATAAGGGTCACTGTCACTGTAAATATTCTAACGGGTCATGGGTTCGCCATCACTGGTCTACCTCATAGTTATCGAACATGCATAACTTATTGGCGCAAAATCCTTTCCAAAATATAAATTTTCTTCCATTTGATACGAACCTCTTGGCTGTTGATGTATATGAAAATGTTTATATGAGATCAACCTAACCCTTATAAGAAGTAACATACTACCACTACTAAAAAAATCAGCTAAGCTGATTTGGTGATTTTCAACACAAATCTGGTGATATTTGCCTTATGCATATGGGGATTTTGTAAGAACAACTGTTGGGAACACTGGTCGGTACACACGTATACAGCCGTCATGACCAGACTAAACGACTTTTTCATCAGAGAAAACTACTTTATTCCAAAAATTAAATGGTCGATAATTATTATTAGCGAATTATCGCAACCATCACGTTGACTGACGGTAAGCGTTAAGATCATGTGATCCAATGGAAAATGAATGGGGCCACGTAATTTTAACGTTTACCGTCAGTTAACGTGATGGTTGCGATAACTCGCTATTCATGCAAAATACTAAAATACAACACGCTATTGCTTATGTTCTTCGGTCAGTAGCAGTATTTTGACACTTGCCGAATTTTATTTAAATTAAGGCTGGGAATTTTATAAATTTTGTATTCGACTATTCGTTTCAGTTTTTATTCGAATATTCAAATATTCGAATATTCAAATATTCGAATATCATTAGAGTATTCGAATAATATTCAAATATTCGAATTATTGGAACTGTTTGATGTCTTACTTTGGAAAAAGTTATGAATTTTCAAAAAGTGTAAAAAAATTAACATGGAATTGTGCTTAAACCGCATTAAAATCAAAGGCTTATAATTGCACAAAACACAAATTTGAATTCCTATTTCCACAGACATTTCAAAGTTATGTTTTAAAATAAAAGGAATCCACAACTCAATACAAAAAAAAGTTTATTATTATATTTCGATTAATCTATTGATCTTAACAAAATTGAGAAAAACAAGAAATCGTTTCAAGAAATTTCATGGAGTTTCGGAAAACGTAATTAGGTGCTTTGCAACATCAAAAATTAACATTTACAAAGACCACTGTGTCTGTAAAATTGTGCCCTTGGCTTTACAAACAAATGACTTTTAGTGGGATGTGTGTGTGATGCAGTGGCGTACGCAGTAAGGGGTTATAGGGGTTAAACCCCTCCCCCCAAAATCAACCGAATGTTACCAGTTTATTCATATGAAAAATCGCAACATTTCCGTATTAAATCGCTCATTATGTATATTTTATACGGTCGATAAAAATTTTTAGTCGCTAAATTAAAAAATAAAAGTCGCCCACCAATGCATTTTATATGGACAAACAAATTTTTTTGGTCGTCGAATGTTACTTAAAAATCGCTCAATTTGGCAACACTGACGCGACCAGTCACTGCCTTCGGCTTCAACCATAAAAGTATAAAAGATATAGACGAAGAACACCGATGTTTTGTTTGTAAGCATGATGTGCAGGATTCGGTGCGAAAGTGAACCTTATGGTTCCTTCCATCTAACAAGATCTAACCTACCACATGCAACACCGAGTCTATTATATTTCGACGTCGTTGGTCACTGCACACAATATTGGTACTTGAACATGCGCGACATATGACCCAACCCAACCCCTCCCATTCACCAACCCTGCGTACGCCACTGGTGTGATGGATAGTGGTGGTTAAGCAACTAAGTTTGGTAAACACAGTGATGTGTACACTTTTACCATCCCGCAGAACGTCTTTCAAGAAGTCTGCTAGTGATAAAGTGAGAGGACCTACTAAAAATATTTTAAGAGAAATATTATCTCTTGAACTTACAACTACAACTGGAATATCACATAACATTTCACAAAATCTGTCTGAAGAAATAAGCAGTGGCGGCTGATTCAAGGAGGTACAGGAGCACGTGCCCCCCAAGGTAATCAAGCTTTCATATATTTATTCGTTTATCACTATTTTATTTCTTTTAATAATAAATAATACGACCAAACTGTAAGAAATTAGCTTGTTAAGTCTCAATACTTATTTCGCAGTTTCTGACCAATATTTACTTCTACAAGTTCACGTGTCTCGAGAACGCGTCATTGCCGTTACAACTAGACGGTGTGTTTATCAGGTTGTCATTACAACGAAGCCCAGGAACGCCCAGAGAGGAGCACAATTTACTTCGTGTACCTACTCGAATATTCACTGTGTACTGTGTTGCAGTGCGCAAAAATGAATGCGGTGACGTACATTTTATTATAAAGGCCTCTCAATTATTGTAAGGACAAGCTCTACATAAAAAACTTGGCAGACCCACCCCAAAATTAAATACTAAAAAAACAACGGTAGGTAAAACTGGGGAGTTTAACCGATATTTTAAAAAGGAAAATGCCTATAATAAGTTTTCGTGAATGTGCGGGTGTGTGGACAAGAAAAAATTATTTTGCTTCATTTGTCTTTTAAGCAACGATTTATTTAAGCATAAATTTGTTATTAAAGTATCAGGAAACAAACATAACAGAGGTGCAGATTTTATGAGTAAAGGAAATGTAAGGTTCGGCGTTTTTATTGTTTGTCACTGACAGATTATAAATTAAGACCGACTAAAATACAACAGAAATTAGGTGTACGCGATTTTTTTTTGCAAGCCACCGCACCGTACATATTATTTTCATATGTTTTGATGGAATATTAATAAATTATCGCAGTTTGGACTTCGTTTTAATTTTATTCTTGTCGTTTTCTCTGCAAAAGATGGATCCTCACTAAATATTTTATAGAGTTCCATCAAGAGCAGAATATCTTACACATTTTGTTTTCACAATTTAGTAATTTCACTGCATTTGTTTGATAGTAATGATATATACAAGAAACATTTTAAATATGTGCCCTCCTGTAAAATAAAGTACGAGCCGCCACTGGAAATAAACATTCCTCTTAACAGTCATTCTGATTAAACAAAATATCAAACGTAAGTTTTCTCAATTTTGTTAAGATCGTTAGGTTAGTCGAAATATAATAATAAACTTTTTTTGTGTTCAGTTGTCGATTCCTTATATGTTATTAAAACATAACTTTGAAATGTCTGTGGAAATAGGAATTCAAATTTGTGTTCTGTGCAATTAAAAGCCTTTGATTTTAATGCGGTTTAAGCACAATTCCATGTTAATTTTTTTACACTTTTTGAAAATTCATAACTTTTTCCATAGTAAAATATCAAGGTTGACATTTTTAATGTAGTTTCCTCTTATACAGGTGGACACTCTGTAAAAAGAATTAGATGTTTATCCCACCAGAAATATCATGCTTCAAACTTTAAAAAAATCGCAAATTTTCAACTTTTAAAAAGTCATAAAAACTAAAGGACACATTTATCAGTGTTATGACTCTAGCTATAGTGAATACAGTAGTATATGTAATTGTAATTAAAAAATCAACTGTGATATACCACCCCTTCGTCATAAACTTAGGCTACAAATAGTGGCATTTGTTAAATTCCGTTGCCAAACTTTAAGGAACATTTTCACCTATAAGGAAACAAATAAGGCTTTTTATGCTGAGTAGTAGTAGAATAGTAGCTCCCAGTACATATGGCAATAATATATAAAAAAATTAAAAATCTCTAAAATGGTCAAGCAACCTTCATTGGATCACTCTAGGATCTCTTCATATGAAATGACCCATACACATTCATTCGCGCAGATATTCGAATAATTCGCTTATTCGAATAATCGAATATTCAAATATTTGAATAATTGAATATTCGAATAATTTATTTTGAAACTATTCGAATTCCAAATATTCGAATATTCGACTATTCGAATTATTCGAATACGATTCCCAGCCTTAATTTAAATACGAATTTCTAAGCCGGCATCTCTTGCTGTATGAAATGGATTTTCCCTCAAATAATTATATGTATTATAGAGGGCTTCATCTTGTTCTTGATTTGGCTTTTTTGGACATCCGAAACCTGCTTTTCTGCTTAAACTTTCTTCCTGTATACACCTCTTCTTTACTCGCATAACAGTGCTTTTATTTATACCGTAATTATCTGCCGCTGCTCTTATTGACCATCCTTCTTCTAACTTATGGCGTTTTCGATTCACCTACATCGGTTGCACTCAGTGTATCTTCATCTCGTATTATTACATGAGGTTAAAAGAAGATGCAAATACACTGATGTCCGTATTCATATAGCGTTTTCGATTGACCGCACTAGTGCGCATTCAGAGTATCTTCATCTCGTGCTGTTACGTGAGGTTAAAAGAAAATGCAAATACACTGAGTGCAACCGGTGCTTGTGAATCGAAAACGTTAATAGTGAGTGAGTTCGCGATTACGCTTTACGCTCGCCGCGTGCTCTGATCAAAAGTGTGAGGGAGAGCAACTGCGTTTCACTGAATATAAGAGTAAGAAAAAGAAACACTCTGATCGATCTCACTGAGTTGCGTTCAAAAATGAATACCCCGGTGTGAGGTGTGACCCCGCGAGGTGTTGTGACGTTTCAAAGTGGAGTGCACACCATATATGAACGCTTGGTGTGCATTTGGTGTGTCATGTGAGGATAAGTTACAGTTAAATGTACATATTATCAGTAGAGAGTCTTGGTTTTAATCAGTTTGATTTATCACGAGCGTACACTTGGAAAGAGTGGGATCGTAAGCAGTATACGATGCGAGTGCACGGAGTGCACGGAGCCGAACAATGCGTTACTGCATCAAAGCTCGCGGAAAAGATATGCCGTCTCCGCTTGGTCGACTAACGCGCATAAAAAAACTGATTTTATTTTAGACTCCCTGATTATCAGTCATCACTGTCAGTGATTTTAGTATTTAACGGTTAATATAATATTTTGATTACTTAACAGAATTTACAGCGGACTTAATAATAAGAAATTAAGTAATCGAAACTGATTTTCGCACGCTTGCTTCACATTGCGCATGACGGTAAATTTTTCCCCTGTCGCGACCGAGGAACGAGGAATGCACTCAAAGTGTGCGCCCGAATCTGTATTTGAACGTTTAGGGAGTTTCCTTTAATTCATTTTTGAACGCTTGAGGTTCGCCTAGGTATCACTCTTATCCTGGGGTGCGCCATTTTTGAGCGCACTCCTGTGTTTCCTCGAAGCTTCCTTGAATGAAGAACCCCTTAGAATGGAATAGTAATAAGGTAATAAGTTACATTATAGCATCTCCCATTCTAAGGGGCAGGCCCGCTGGGAGCGGGCATGCAAGGCGTGCACCGCACACGGGCGGCACTTTCAAAGGGGCAGCAAAATGTGTTTTTATTATTAAGTTTAATACCCTTATTGTAGCGTGAGATCTTTTGGGGCGGGTGGAGTAGCACATCAATTGCACAATGGCTCAAGTGTTACTTATTTATTTGGAAATAACGCAAAGCAGAGCTGACTATTACAATGGCGTCGGTTGTGGTGGTGGGTACTGTCCGCGTGTGTTTTCTTGCGTCCCCGGATATCGCCCCATAGCTGCATTCGATTCACCGATTTGGTGAAGCTTTTGGCAGCTTTTCTGCGTTCGTTTCCTGCCAGATCAGTTAACCCCCACCATAATTTCAAGTGATCCAAATCACTTCAAAGTGATCCTGCTTATTTAAAGAATCATTTGGATCATTGGATCGATAAACTAAGTTTTTCTACTTTGCGTTCACAATGGATTCATTGTGACACCAAAAACAGTTTCACAATGAAGCTCATTGTGACACTGTTTTTGGGGAAATTTTAGTCATTTTTAATTGAAAATATTTAATAGATTTTACAAAATAACTCAGTATTTATTTGTTACTTAACAATATACTCACAATGAAGCTGGATAAGAAAAATTAATAACTTGTTAATGTGACTTTTGATTAAAACGAAAGGTTTTCAGTGTTGCCACGCATTACAACTAAAATTCCCCATATACTAAGAAGATCCAATATTTTTCATATTTTTGTTCAATAAGTGACGCAAAGTAGAAAAAATAGTATATTATACTATTATGTGTCGGTTATGTGGCGACAACAGATAAACAAAACAGTTCAGATAAACTTGTTCGTTTCGCTATCAAGGATCACATTAATTTCACGATTGTGAACTGATCCAAACTGATCTAAACGAATTGATTCGACGTGTGAATCGAATGCAGCTCATGTCATAACTCTTAATATGTGGGTATTGGACACGCGATGGCGCCACCAATTGAAAAAGGGTATTTTGCTACATTATTTGCATTAATGTTTGTATTAGAGGCAATAAAAATTCACAAACAGCCAAAAATTCCGAAGAAATATTACTCAATGACCAGACAGACCTCATGTACCTACTCTGCCTTATTGAATGTACATACATCTAAGTTTTATTGTAGTCATAATAGTATATTATTATACAAGTTTCACAAGAAGGCTTATTGTAACACGAGTGGGGTTGGGGTACGACTAGCGAAGCGTAGCGAGCTAGGAGTGCCCCAACAAAAATATGAAAAATATTGGATCTTCTTAGTGTATGGGGAATTTTAGTTGTAATGCGTGGCAACACTGAAAACCTTTTGTTTTAATCAAAAGTCACATTAACAAGTTATTAATTTTTCTTATCCAGCTTCATTGTGAGTATATTGTTAAGTAACAAATAAATACTGAGTTATTTTGTAAAATCTATTAAATATTTTCAATTAAAAATGACTAAAATTTCCCCAAAAACAGTGTCACAATGAGCTTCATTGTGAAACTGTTTTTGGTGTCACAATGAGTTCATTGTGAACGCAAAGTAGAAAAAGTAAATTGTTTGATTAAAAGTTGTTTTTTATACACTCCCCTAACTACGTAACCAAACTCAAATTCTTTTCTAAACAGAAGTTTAGCCAGGGTGAACAGAATAGAGGAGGGGGCGGCATTGTTAAGTTTGCACGCGGGCGCTGAAGCGGTCAGCGGCGGGCCTGCTAAGGGGTCTCTTATCTCGAGGAAGGAGGGGTCTCGAGGGTGCGTTCGGACTGCTAACTCGAAAAGTCCTTTATGCTCTAAATGCTCCGTTTCCATTCGGGCTTGTACAATTGGGGTAAATAGAGGAGTCTCTTGAATCGTTCGGCCTTATTGACCCTGAACGTATGGAGTTGACTCTATTCGCCCTACCTCGAAAAGAGTGAGTTCTAAAAAGTGCGCCAAAGTTCTATTATTCAAATATAAATTAAAATTACACGTAAAACTTTTTCTTTAACAGTGTTGGGAATGATAAATTCAATAAAATTATTCACTTTCTCCAGTAATATATTTTTGCAGCTTCTTGATTTGAGTCGTCATCAAACAGAATGTTTTTTATTTCTTGAAATATGGATTAAATACATTGTAATTTATTATTTAATTTTATTAAAGTGAACTGTCGTAGAAATGAATAAACGACAAACGTTGACTAAAATTTTGGAATACAGGAATATATTAAATGCTTTTAGGTTAAGTTTATAAGAAATGCTCTAAAATTTAGACGGTCTAAATCGTTGAGATGTGTTGTTTTACTCTACCCGCTCTGTATGTCACGTGATCAAGTTCTACTCCAACTCCACTCCAACACCGTCATTACAGTCCGAACGCTCCCTATGATTACGGACATGAGTGCAACCGGTGCAGGTGAATCGAAAACGCTATTAGAGACAAATTTTTTATTCTTTTTCTTCAGTTCTGGTAATTTTTATTGTTTGACACTGACAAATTATAAATTAATAGCGTTTTCGATTCACGTGCACCAGTTGCACGCAGTGTATTTGCATCTTCTTTTAACCTCATGTAATAACACGAGATGAAGATACTCTGAGTGCGCACTAAAGCGGTCAATCGAAAACGCTATTAGATCGATTTAATTCAGCAAAAATTGAGTGTACGCGATTGCAAGCTACCGTACATTACAGCCGATTTTAAGCGCATAATCGGTAATTACCGGTCAAAAATATTTTTAACTAAATGCTTTCCAAATGCACAGATGCTACTCGGAACTACTCCAGAGCTACTCCAAGTACCTCCCAGTAATTTATCGGTGCAATTGGAAGACGCCTCAGGTAGCTTAAACGCATTTATTTATGACCGATAATTACCGGTTATGCGCTTAAAATCGGCTTATATTTCCATAATGGCATCAAACAATATGGCCGCTTTGTTTGACATTGACGTTTAATAGCGTTTTCGATTCACCTGAACCGGTTGCACTCAGTGTATTTGTATCACAGTATAAAGATTACACAGTAGCACGACTCTCATGAAAATATTAAATTCGCGCATAACATCCCGCGCAAGATCTGAGTCACAATCTCGGGTTGCAGAGCTCATTCATTCACGGCTCTGGTGCCGAATGGATCTTTATAATTATGTTAATATACATTATTATTTATGCCTTGTTTTTTTTTTACCACGTCCACTAAACGCTACAATCCGGCCTTGGTGTGTGAACACGTGTGAGTTCGACACATCCCCTTTAATCTACTCGAGGTCAATGAAAATCCAGAATCAAAGAGATCAAAGTGGCGACAAGCGAGTTGCGCTACTTTATTCTTTAGGACTGTGATTTGCATCTTCATTTAAGGTATATTTTCGTGAGTAACGCGGTTCAATGCCTGGTTTAAAGATTACGTCATGGATTACAGCGTATTAGTTGAAATATATCTATGATACTTGGAAAAAGAGAAAACACAAAGGTCGACAGATGACAAATTTACTGCACACGCGTGCATTTAAAACATGTGAACCGGATTACAATGATTACCAGTCGAAAATAATGGAACCATGGATGCAGAAAATGTACACAGTCATCCATAAGCATATTTTAGCGACGAACCAGATTAGAGTGATTACGAAAATGAGCACTTTTCCGACAAACACATGACGTCATTGTCGTATATTATGAACGTCGTTCGTGGAACTATTGGATGATGGTCGAGAAGAGTGTGCATAATTGTTCATGAGCATTCTGGTGAGAATCTGGTCTGATATGCATTTCTCAAAGCACTCTTAAATAAAATAACATATTTCTTGATGTTAGTGAAGTTGTTTCATTAACATTTTGTAACAGTCTCTCTATTATAATACCATTATCATCGAATATTGAAGAATATCGCTTCATTTGCTAATGTAATAAACATTTTAGAGTTCATTATTATTTATTTATTAACAAAACTTACAACAGCAAGAATGAACAGTTGACAGTTATTAACTGATGGAATACTCCACTTTCGCAAATACCATTTTTGATGACATCATAACATAAACCGTGTTACAAATGTAGGAATAATTGTTCGTCACTAAAATATGCTTCATGTGTTACAGTAACCGCGTTCAAAAATTGTAACCATGACGTCATAAGCTGCATTCGATTCACACGTCGAATCAATTCGTTTAGATCAGTTTGGATCAGTTCACAATCGTGAAATTAATGTGATCCTTGATAGCGAAACGAACAAGTTTATCTGAACTGTTTTGTTTATCTGTTGTCGCCACATAACCGACACATAAACTTAGTTTATCGATCTAATGATCCAAATGATTCTTTAAATAAGCAGGATCACTTTGAAGTGATTTGGATCACTTGAAATTATGGTGGGGGTTGTTTGTTTTGCTTTGCGCAGCAATGCTGCAATTATTGTCTTTCGGCATATAAGCCATTCCAGACAGTCACGAAGATTTTTATAGCTGGGTCAAAGTCATTAAACACCACAAACATCCATGGTTAATAGCAGGATTCGAACCTGCGCCGCCGAGAGACACGACTTGCAAAGTCGGCTAGGCTACCGCTGCGCCAATCGGCGACCCATGGTGGGGGTTAACTGATCTGGCAGGAAACGAACGCAGAAAAGCTGTTTGGATCGATTTAGATCGATCCAAATCGGTGAATCGAATGCATAGTTACTCACGAAAACGTTGTTGTTTAAAACACGCCGTCTTTCGTTCGTCGCGAAAATATCCCTTTAACCTCATGTAATAAAACGAGATGAAGATGTAATGAGTGCATTCAATCGAAAACGGTATAAGTGACGCTGTGGTGGTGCTACTGGTGCTGTCAACTTTACAAAAGCAAAACTTTGAAGTTGCACAAATACAGATTTTAAATTGTTGATTTTCAATTTAAATTCTTTTAGAAATTACATAAAACATAAAAAAATCTGATCAAAATTTAAATGGGCATTAAAAGTTTGTGGACGATTTTGGGGCCTTTCTGCGAAAGAAAACCCCTTTACGAACTGCAAGGCAAAACGATAGCCATCGACTTATCATGTTGGGTATGCGAGGCTCAGAACATCTCTGAATATGAAATTCAACCGCGTATGCACTTGAGGTAAATTATTTGCTCTTAAATTTCGAAGTTAAAAATCGAGTAAAATTGCAGAAACTTGTACTTTCGCACTTGCTTTCTACTGTTGCTCGGAGTAAATCCAGTATTCGTTTTGGAAGGCAAAGCCCCTACGTTAAAATACGATACAATTGCGGCACGAAATGCTAAACAATTCAAGGGGGCAAAGCCTAGAAACAAAAAAGACAATGGAGTCCGAAAGGACAGGTCTAGATTCACCTTTACTTTGAGGCAGTGCGAGGAAATGCTGGGCTATATGGGATTGGCCTGCATTAAAGGAAACGGAGAAGCCGAGGCAATGTGCGCTTATCTAAATGAGGACGGGGTATTCGTCTTTCCACATCTTTTAGTAAATAGTTTCTAGTGTCTAGTTTGTAGTTAGTGGAAGCATGCATTAGTCAAGACTCGGATTGTTTCGCATATGGGGCCAAAATAGTTTACAGAAACTTTTCTATTTCACAAGGGGCCCACAGTGCTAGTGGAGGACATGTTGATGTATACGACATTGAAAAATTGATTAAAAATAATAGTAAGTCACAGGATAATCGAATTAAAAAATTTTGAGCTCTACGTAAACCGTTTCTTTATGAATGTATACTTGCAGACATTTTCCTTTTTTATTTTGGCTCTTCAGCTTTTACTTTATATCTATTTTAATGTTCGAGCAGGAACTACTTTTCAAAACTATTAATTCCCAAGGCTTAGGTCGTTGCAAAATAATAGCCCTCGCTTTGCTCTGCGGCTGTGACTATTGTGATGGAGTTTTCGGTGTCGGAAAAGACTCGGCTTTAAAACTGTTCGACAAAGTTTCGGACAACGAAATACTAGACAGATTAAGATCATGGAGAAGAGACACCGCATTTTACAATGGATTACACAAGAAAATAAGCGACAAAAACACATGCACTTCTTGTGGTCATCCTGGCAAAATACAACATCATAATAAAAATGGTATTATGAGTTGCTAAGTCGGCATTTTGTGCTGTAATCGTTTGGTTTGCAGGTTGCCCCGATTGTCACACGAGTGTGCGCTGTGATTCCAGCAAATTTAGTGAGGAACGTCTGGCAATCAAAAACGAACTCGGCATGCGAGAGAAAGCCATGCAAGATCCAGATTTCCCAAATGAGAAACTCATTAGTGAATTTTTAAAAAGGAAAGACAAAGTTTCTGCACTTAATTTAAAGTGGAAGCAACCAGATCTGATTAAATTTGTGGTATAGCACATACATCTATAATTATCACTTGATCTGACGATACTTTTTAGAAATTTGCTGTGAAGTACCTACAATGGGAAGAGATATACGCTTTCGAAAAGTTTCTGCCGATATTAACCAGGTGGCAGTTGGTTAATTATGAGGAAGTTAAAGGAATTACACCGGAGGAAGCAGAAGGCATCTTACACCCAAATTACATCAAGAAAATCAGAAATCCGAAAGGTAAACTAATTGTATATTACGATGCAGACTCAGACTTTCAGTTTTCAGGAATTCCAAGCTATGAGATTATTTGGATAGATAAGAATGAGTGTTTCACAAGATTACTTCCCCAAGATCAACTAGACGGAGTACCCGCAGATAAACTCTGGTCTACGATTGAACCCCAAAATTTGGTCCGAACGGCCTACCCTGAGTTTGTGGCATCGTTTGAAGAATCTAAAACGAAGAAAAAGGGAAGTGGGAAGAGGAAAAAGAAAACTTCGGTGGCTGACTTGGAAAATATGTTGCAGAACACATCGATTTCAGAGCCAAAAGTGAAGGTCAAGAAAAAGGAAACTAAGAGGAAAGCAAAAGAGAAGGCAATGGATGAGCTGGACAGTAGTTTTAGCCAACTCAACATAGAAAGACCCTCCAAAATGAAGCAAGAAGTCATGGATTCCTACTTAAAGAAAGCACTGGTTAATTTGGGGAACTCGAGAAATGAAATTTCAGAGCAAGAACCAGAGACGACGGACAAGGTTCCTTTTGACTGTGATTTATCAGGTTTCGGGGACGATGAAAGTATCGGGGATTTGTCATCAATCATCGAAGGCATCATTAAGGAACCCCCAAGATATGTAAATGAGAATTTGAGCAGCATATTCAAGCATGGAAATGAATCAAGTTTTTTCCTGACAGACGCAACAACAATTGATGTGTTCGAACAAACATTCAACAGAAATTTCGATAATAAAGAGAGCGATGGAGATGAAGAATCAAGAATTCCTGGAAGTAATAATTCAGACTCATCAGACAGCTTCAGTGAAGAATACGTGCCCTTGATGGATCGGATATTAAAAAGCAAGAATTGAATCAATTTTTTTTTATTGTAAAAGGTAACAAAATATTCAATATCTAACGTTTCGTATGCCTTGGATTTTTATATTTACAATAAATAAATAAATTAGTTTTAATACTTCAAAACGTAAATGTGGACACATCTATTATCACAACATCATAAAAGCGTAGTTGAATATTCCATCGACTTATAGCTAGGGTTATCACTGATGTTGAAGGATTCCCACTCGTTTTCGGTGGCATCAAACTCATACAGTGATAGAATGTGATGGTGGATGATGGCCAGTCTTCTTCTTCGAGCCATTAGATATACCTGAAATAGGTGTGGTATTTATTTGTTGTAAAATAAAACAGCACTTACCAGAGCCGAGAGAAACATAACAACAATTATGACAACCAAAGGAATGATCAAGTACTTCCATTCTTGATCACGCTTTACATCTTCAGGGGGCAGAGTTGTAGTTGTGTTATTGTCATCGTAATATGAGAAATTTGTCATGTTTGCCAGAATTCCATTGTCTATTAAATCTCGACAGGACTAAACATTATACTACATTTTGACTGAATTCAAAGTTTCTGACTGCATGATAAACAAACAATTGTTCGTACTGGTAGTCTCACCTCACATTTGGTTATGCAAAAATATATGCACGCAAATAGAGATGGCATCATTTCATTATTGCCAACAATAGAAAATGAAAGAACTTTCATTGAAGGCCATCCACAAGATGTCTCTAGTAAATATATTGGCGGGAATTAACATAAGTGTTTAAAATTAAAAACAGTTTGTGAATTTGTAACCGCAGTTTTAACTTTAATTAAACCTATACACAGTCTTACAGCGATCTAAAATTAAATAACAATTGTTACGATTAAATCCTACAATTCGTGCACGAACAAATTATAAAAAATAATACTGTAGACAATCAAGAATACATTAAAATGCGACCTCAAGATTTTATTATTTACACAATTAATAAGTAAATCATAATTATAAAAATAGTTACTAGTTACGTTAAAACAGTTTGAAGTATCACTCAGTTGTTTGACAAGAATTCTCGTTCAAGCGCTGCACCCATCATGTTCCACTCACCATCGTCGACTTCGTCCGGTCCTTCTACACTACCCTCACTGTTCGAATCACCAATGTCTAAGTCACTGTCTAACAGTTCACCTCGGCGAAACTTTGTACTTGGAAACTCATCTGCAGAACTTTCCGCCTCTTCCTCCATCTGCTCCTCTTGTTCCAACTTGCGTTTTTCCCTCGTCCTCTTAAAGCCTCTGGGGTATTCGCCTGTCAAAGAATCCTCCGAGCTGCTGGATTCTTCTTCCTTATTAATAACTGGTTCCACAGCCAAAGGCTTTTTACTCTTATCTTCATCGTCAGTATCATCGCTCTCATCATCTAAAATATCTTCAACCTAAACATAAAATTAATAAATCAAAAATGCCTAGCGCAGTACTATTTGAAACTAACCTCTTTATCCATATCGGCTATATCAGCACTTGAAAACGACATAAGCGGATTGATGGTATCCATAAACCGTCCACTGGGGGTCCTCTTTCGAGTTGCTGGGACTTCTTGATAATTCAGGACGTGCTCGGGACTACTGCAATGTGGAGGGGGATGCCGGTTTTTTGATCCCTTGCTGTTCAGAGGAAAGACTCTCTCGTTTACGTGTTCCCACCGTTCAGCACAAGCCCACAGCCAATCGGGAGTGACGATTTTGATGGATTTTCTTCGTCTGCCGGCATTAACCTTAGCTGTACCTGGTCTTACAGCAACCAAGTGAGTTGTGTCTTCCCTGATATCCTGAGTCACTTTCGCCCCCAGGCTCTTGGCCACTTGAAACGCTTTCGATTGGTTCAGTTTTATGTGTGTCGGCACTAGACCACTGAAAACTAAGTTGCAACCTTGCAGAATTCGGTTGCGAACTATGGGAATGACTGATTTTAGATCCGGAACTTGACCTGATTCCATTTTATCAAATTCTTCATAAAAGGCCTTGTGGATTTTCCTGAGAATGTCTTCCAGGTATAACAAGTAATCATCAGGATCTTCAACCTCGATGAACTCTTCTTTGATCTGATTTGTTATGACAGTCTCTTCAGGAATTTTGTTTTCTTTCGGACACTCATTTTTATCTAAGGAATTTTCTTGCGCCTTTCTGAACTCACCATTTCTTTTACCGTTATCTATGTCTACACTATTGCGATCATTTCTTATTTCTGACACCTCTGATTGTTTAATTATTATTGAATTTTCACTACAATTATCTTTAATGTCATCTTCTGAGGGAAAGTTTGTATTTTCTGCTGGTTCTTTTGTACTTTTTGTTTTACTACTTGAATCATTTTCTATGTTAATTTCTTCGTTTTTAATATGGTCTTTATCAACTTCCTCATTTGCACCAACTGGGTTTTCTTTAGTTTCACTTGCACAATGCGTTTCCATTTTAGTTTCTTCAGTTTCTGTGACTTCAGAGATGTTCACTTTAATTTCTTCAATCCCCTCAACAATAACTTCTGTATGCTTGTCTGCGTCAGCGTTTTTCACACCATCTGCTTCAACAATTTCATCACTATTTCCGTTTTTACTTGCTTCACCTAAATCCTTTTCAGTCCCCTCAGTCTGATTTATATCTGCATTTCTACCGTTTAACTTTTCCTTAGTGTTTTTACTCTTAACTTTAATCTTTGTTAAATCTATACCTTCTTTCTCGTCACTCTCGTGCTTGTCTAAACCAGGGGGAGCATTGATGTCACCCGTGTGTTGAAAAAAATGATAGGGCTTAACGTGAATTAGGTTTAATGCGTGTGACCAAACGTCCTCTCGATCATCTATGATGCACACCATGTTATCACCGCATGGAAATAAAGCCCTAGAAAAAAACAGAAAAGGTAATCAAGATCTGTGAATCTCGGACTTTGGCAAAAAGTAGTTTAAACTATACAGAACAATAAATGTAATAAGTATCATAAAATATTAATGACATGAACATTTAAGAACCATTATTTATAACTGAAAAAACATTTAACATTTTTTTAGTGTGTTTAAGTGTGCATCCTTTATAAAGCAACTAACTTTTTTAAAATAGTTTAACAAAACTCTTCAAACCCACTTCCCCACTAAACCCACTTCCCTTATTTTAACAATTTCTCGTCATAAATACTTACTTTAAGTTGGCCTTCTTACTGGTGGGGTCAAAACATTCATCTCTTGAAAGAATCCGATTAGAAAAGTATCGCTGGTCTGTATCTAGGAACATCGTTATCGTGTGAGCATAGTTTCTAGCCCCGAAGGTGCAGATGTGTAACTCGTACATCTGCGATACATTCCGTAAGAACTGATGTGTACCCGGCCTTAAACGAGTGTGATACCAAGGGGAATTGGGCCCATACAATTGAAAATGGTAGACGTCCTTGATGTTTGGGGGAATGTTATCGTTTGTGGTGTGTATTAGCGTTTGGTCAAGGTCTACCAACAGCACGAGTTTCCTGTCTTTGAGCAGGCGATCTCCATCGGCCTTTCCCAGTTTTCGAGCCAACTAAAAGTAGATTTTTGTTCTTTTCTCTTGAATTCATGTGAGTGAAGTACTTACTTCTTCGTTGACTTTTAATTCGGGTATTGAATGTACCATTGGAATCGAAGCAGTTGTCGCAACGTCTTCTTTGCGAAGGTCTGCACCGCACTCAGCACACATGTCTTTCATGACTGTGGGATGTATGCACGGTTCTAATTCCAACAGAGGATCACTGTAAATAGCGAAGATTAATGATAGGAGACTTTCCCGCCAAATGTAGTTTTCGCGGGCGAATTCAAACGGAGCTTACCCCGTTTTCACTATGGCTCCTTCCTGAGCGATTAATTGATGCACGGTTCCTGCATGTGTGGACTTGAGTTTGCGTTGTTCCTTCTTGTCGACCCCATCCAGGTGGTAAATGAGGATCACACGGCCGATTGACATGGAGTTTCCCTTGCTCACTTTCCATTTTATGATTCTTATGGACTTTGACGACTGGTGTGAAATTAACACGGTTTTTTCAGCCATCTTTAACGGAAGCGCCCCTCTGCGAAGATGCACGTCGACATTTCATTGGTCAATACAAGGAGAACGCGAAATTCTGTAACCAATCGCACAAGCCCCATTCTTCTTGACATCTCGACGATAAAATGGATGAAATGTTGGGGTTATGTTAATTTATATGACATCTGTATCACGTAATAACTTATGTAACTTCTTTAATGAATGAAATCATGTTTTATAAATCAAATGAGCTACAACATTCGATTATATATGCTAAAAATACACAAGAAAGTCAGTAAAGAACTTCAACGTAAACATTGATTTGCGCGCCATCTAGATTGTAACTAAATTACTAGCGTGGCAAACAGAGTTGCCAGATCTAAAATCTACAATGTCGCCAACTGTAAAGCCTGCAGGCAGATTCCGTTCCCCAACTCGAGTCGAATTAGACAGTGGCAAAAATAGGGAATTCGACTCGAATTGAGGAACGGAATCTGCATGCTGAATTAGCACAAAGTAGCCACAACTCAACTCACTATTTCTCAATATTACGTTTGGACAATACACAGGAATATCGACTTTTTTCAACATACTTTCCACCAGGGTTGGGTCATTTGACGTAGAAAATGGTTTTCTTGCATGGTCCCTATAGGGCCGGACCATGCACATGCGAAGCCAGCGCCACCAATGACCATATTCTGCATTAGTGGTATGAAAATACGAGTTGTTTGCTGTATTATTCAAATAAACCTTTCAATTAGGCTTTTAATCACTTAAAACTTGTACATTCAAAATTGTAACACATGTCAGTTATTTATAATTCATTTGTTATAAACAGATTACTATTATCACCACATTCTTCCCCCTTAAAGAGAATAGTCTTTTAAGTAGGAAGGAGCTTCCTTGCACGTTGAGGGCGCTTAAAATCCAGGTTTGCTTCAGCATCTTTATTTGGCGAAGATTCACCAGATGAAAAAAGGCTTTCTATATTCTCATCAAACAATTTTCAGGAATCAAACTAGGTGGTACATCAGAGGTCTGCAATAGTTCCCGATGAGGTGATTCATCTACACTACGGTTGAAAGATTCAGGTAATTCCTTGTTATTATTATTAGAGACTTCCAGTTCCTTATTGCCTCTCGGAGCTAATTGTCGTAGAGAGACAGTTGTTTCTGCACCATCTTTCTTCCGAATAAGAGCATATTCAGGATTTGCCTCTAATAATTCTACTTCTTCGACAAGATCTTCGTATTTGCTAGCTCTGACATTTCTTTTCATAAAGACGAGTCCAGGGGTCAAAAGCCAAGAGGGTAGTGTACTTCCATTTGAAGATCTCCGAGGAAATGACAAGAATCTTTCATGGGGAGTACAATTAGTAGAAGTACATAAAAGAGATCGAACAGAATGCAGGGCTTCAGTTAATACTTTTTCCCATTGAGAAATAGGAAGATTCTTACTTTTTAATGCTAAATTGATAGTCTTCCATATAATTCCATTATAACGTTCAACCTGTCCATTACCTTTTGGATTATATGGTGTTGTGAGACTAGTTGCAATTCCAAGAGTATGGAGAAAGGATATTAGTTCGCGAGAAAGAAAAGAAGAGCCTCTATCGGAATGTATAAACGAGGGTGTGCCAAATATTGAAAACAGTTGTGTAAAACATTTGATAACAGTTGTAGAGCTTATGTCCGGGCAAGCAAATGCAAATGGAAAACGTGAAAATTCATCCACAATTGTTAATATATAACGATTATGAGTTTTAGATGGTAAAGGTCCTTTGAAATCTATGTTTATTCTTTCAAAAGGACTTGTAGCTTTTATGAGAACTCCTTGGTGATGTAAGAATTGAGGCTTAACTTTCGCACATATGGGACATTCTGATGTTATTTTTCTTACTTCTTCTAGTGAGTAAGGTAAATTTTTAGTTTTTATCCAATGATACATTCGAGTGACTCCCGGATGGCATAAAGAGATATGAAGGTCATAGAGTTTATTAGGGCTAACCGCTCCACAGGCTCGAGATAACATATCAGCCTTAATATTTTCTATCCCAGGGCGGTAGATTATTTCAAAGTCATATGGACTCAATTCTAGGCGCCATCTCATTATCTTGTCATTCTTTATTTTACTAGAAAGTTCTTTGTTGAAGATAAATGAAAGAGCCTGTTGATCGGTTATTAGTTTAAAAGGCTTACCTAAAAGAAATGTTCTCCATTTCCTGAGTGCTTCCATAATAGCCGCTGCTTCCTTCTCAACAGCAGAGTGTACTTTCTCTACTTTTGTCAGTGTTCGTGAGAAAAAGGCCACTGGTTTACCGTCTTGACTTAGAGTTGCAGCCAGTGCTGAATCAGAAGCGTCAGTTTCAACAATCAATGGTAAATCATGTGAAACAGTTGTTACTAAGGCATTTGCTATTTCCTGCTTTATTTTATTAAAGGCTTCTAAAGCTTCAATATTAAGTGGAAATTTTTTACAGTTAATCAAATTCTTGATTTTGTCTGAGAAACGGGGAATCCATTTAGCGTAGTATGCAAAAGATCCTAGTGTTCGCTTCAGAGAAGCTGAATCGGAGGGAGCCGGTAATTGAAGCAGAGGAGTAAGCCTGTCTGGATCTGGTTTAATTGTTTTATGACTAATAAAGTGTCCCAGGATTTTAATTTCATTTTTGGCAAATTTACACTTTTCCTTATTTATCACAAGCCCATATTTTTTTACACATTGTAGAAATTTTGATAAATTAAGATTATGCTCAGTTTCATTGTGTCCACAAACAGTTATGTCATCCAAATAGGAGTACACGCCTTCTAGTTTTTCTTGTGTGATAATGTTGTCAATTATTCTTTGGAAACAGGCTACTCCATTTGTAACACCAAAAGGAATTCTTGTAAATTCATAGAGCTTTCCACAAGCCTCAAATGCAGTAAAAATTCTCTCCTCTGGTAATATGGAAATCTGATGATAAGCATTTTTTAAATCTATAGAACTAAAAATGTTATAGTTAGCTATTTTATTAATTATAAATTCCACATTTGGCAGTGGATATGCATCTAGCAAGCGATTTATAGTTTATGAGTAATCAATAACTAGCCTCTTTTTGTGATGATCATCTTTTGTTACCAACACTTGTGCACGCCAAGGAGATGCGCTTTCTTCGATGACCCCTTCTGACAGCAATCTTGAGATTTCTTTTTTAATAAATTGAGAATCCTCATCAGAGTAGCGTCTTGATCGTGTCGCAATAGGTTTACAATTTGGAGTCAAATTTCGAAACAGGCGTGGTGGCTGAACAAAGGTAGAAGTTGAATTGCAGATCCGGAGGCGATCTCGTTGTCCACCAAATGACATGTCCACACTAGAATGCAATTTCATAAGATCATGTCCTATAAGAATATCAGCACACAATTCTCTTAATGCAGACAATTTAAATTGAGGGTAGACATTTTCATACAACTGAAGATTAACAATAACATGCCCTTCTAGTTTAGAAGAAAGAGAAGTGGTTGCCATGGAGACTCGTCCATTATCAGGAAATAGTCTGAGTTTATTATGCTTAACAAAATGCAGATTTATGTAGCTATTGGAACTTCCAGTATCTACTAGGCACGTAGCAGGAATATCATTGATTCGTGCAAGGATTAATGCCTTTTCCAAGTGACCAGGTGATATCGAGGCCAAGATTGAAGAAGCAATAGACTTCTTTGTATTCGATTGTGATTTGCACACCTTAGCAAAATGTCCAGTCTTTCGACATTTACCGCATGTTGCTTCTTTTGCAGGGCAATGACTTCTTGAATGTCTGTCAAAACCGCAGAAATAACACTTTATTTTAGTAGATGAAGGACGAGATGTTGCATTTATAGAATCATTTACTTCTGCAGATATTATTGGTTGTGAATTGTTAGGGGTAGGACCTTGCTCTTGATCTGTACTAGCACTAGCAGTTGTATGTAGGTAGTCGTGCTGCTGTGAATACAATTCAGATTGCGTCTGGGCAGACTCCAATGATAAAGCTTGTTTCGTAGCATCGGCGAGATTCAATGTTGAGTTTTCTAACAAACGTTGCCTTATTGTAGACGAGATAAGACCATTAATCGAACGTATTCATCAAGTTGGCCTTCTTACTGGTGGGGTCAAAACATTCATCTCTTGAAAGAATCCGATTAGAAAAGTATCGCTGGTCTGTATCTAGGAACATCGTTATCGTGTGAGCATAGTTTCTAGCCCCGAAGGTGCAGATGTGTAACTCGTACATCTGCGATACATTCCGTAAGAACTGATGTGTACCCGGCCTTAAACGAGTGTGATACCAAGGGGAATTGGGCCCATACAATTGAAAATGGTAGACGTCCTTGATGTTTGGGGGAATGTTATCGTTTGTGGTGTGTATTAGCGTTTGGTCAAGGTCTACCAACAGCACGAGTTTCCTGTCTTTGAGCAGGCGATCTCCATCGGCCTTTCCCAGTTTTCGAGCCAACTAAAAGTAGATTTTTGTTCTTTTCTCTTGAATTCATGTGAGTGAAGTACTTACTTCTTCGTTGACTTTTAATTCGGGTATTGAATGTACCATTGGAATCGAAGCAGTTGTCGCAACGTCTTCTTTGCGAAGGTCTGCACCGCACTCAGCACACATGTCTTTCATGACTGTGGGATGTATGCACGGTTCTAATTCCAACAGAGGATCACTGTAAATAGCGAAGATTAATGATAGGAGACTTTCCCGCCAAATGTAGTTTTCGCGGGCGAATTCAAACGGAGCTTACCCCGTTTTCACTATGGCTCCTTCCTGAGCGATTAATTGATGCAATGTTGAGTTTTCTAACAAACGTTGCCTTATTGTAGACGAGATAAGACCATTAATGAAAGCATCTCGAACGTATTCATCCCTATGCTGAGCAGCAATGACACTTTTGAAATTACACTCCTTACTAAGTTGGTTTAAGCAATTCACGTATTGTATGATGGATTCTCCTGTTTGTTGTTTCCGCATAGCCAATTGATGTCTGGCAAAAACTTCATTTTTCTTTGGCAAATAAACATTATTTAGTGTAGCAATGGCATTTTCATATGAGCTGCATTCATTAATCAATTCGTATACATTATGAGACAAGTAATTAGTTAATATTTTGAGTTTGTCTTCGTCACTAGTAAATTCAGTTAGTGCCACAAAATTCTCGAAGGTTTTCAACCAGTGTACCCATTCTTTAGAAGCCGTAGTGTACATTTGAACTTGAATATTGTAATGTATTTCAATACCAGGAAGCTCAAGCATTATGTACCACAATCGTAAATTGTCGTAAGAGTGATATTATTCCCATGCAATGAGTCTCAAGAAATGTTTTCATATCACTAATTCACAAATCACCACGCCAGGCGGCATTGAACGCAGAGATGTGCATGGCGCCTATACCGTGAGTTTTTTATATCTCTGAACATACATAAATATTCCTATGTTCAGTTAAAAGAAAAACGAGTCAATGCATTGCAGGATATATGCAGGATATGGAAGCAATTTCATGCAAACTTCAACAAAATAAATGTGCTGTCAGTGTCAATTATGAAATGTCATGATTTAATTTTAAATTCCGAAATCTTAACAAAATCTTTGTAAGTAGGTATAAGATAATTGTTTAGCACATTGTTTAAAACGTGTGAAGGAGAACATTGCGAACATTTATTATGGTGTTTTTGTTAACAAAATAAATCTTAAAATTACTTTACAGAAACTCGTTTTGTTTCATCATAGGTAGCTGGTATACTCTTGCAATGTATTGATTCGATTTTTCTAAAACTGAACATAGGAATATTTACATTGTATGTTCAGAGTTAAAAAAAAGCTCACGGTATATTGTTATATTGAAAAATATAAGGTCTCTTTGTTATCCTGAACTGGTGTACATTAATGCACACTTTTTCACAAAATACGCTTTAATGTAACCTGAAATGTTTGTGTGGTATATCAGTATGAATGTGTATGATTCGAATTGACACATTACCAAAGAATTTAGGCTTCATTAAAGCATATTTCGTAAAAAAAGTGTACACTAGTGTACACCGGTGCAGGATAACAGACAAACCTATATTTTTTCCACTACTAGTACTATAGCCTGTCATTTTGACGTTTTAGGTTGCTGTGAAAAACAATTTCTCGACCTGAGGTAAAGAATGAACATCAATGTACTACGTACGCTTTCAGGTACAAATCTTTTGATTTTTCAGGCAATAGATTGTTTGCCACTTGTCCGACAATTTCCCGCATTTCAGGCGGCGTACAATTGAAATCGCCGTACACCGTTTACCGTACTTACTTTATTTAATTGACGATTTGGCAAAAAGATCGACGTAATGTTTGTGACAAATGAAAAAAATTAAATCAACTGTCATATCGGTAATACAGAAAACTGTAAACCTTTCGTAATTTGAAATAAATATTTGTTCAAATTAAAATTATCATTTGCACTAGTAGTGGAAAAAATTGTATATACACCACGGTAGAGAAGTCTTATAACCCTCGGTCCTTTACATCCCGAGGCCCTAAGGGCCTCGGGATGTAATCATACCCTCGGATTATAACATTAGACTTCTCTACCTAGGTGTATAATATACTACTTTTTCCTACACTATTAGAAAATTCAATTTTACCGCCTCATCAGAGAGGAGAAAGCAAACGTTTCCACGGCTAGCCCGGCAAAACATAAATGCCTAGCCGAGAAAATAATTGACGAAGCTTTACCACTAGGTATTTGGTTTTAAGCAGAATTAAAATTATCAAGAAAAAAAGAAGTCAACTTGACAGCGGGGTATTCGAACCCATGCCTCCGAAGAGACTGGTGTCTTAAACCAGCGCAGCGCCTTAGACCGCTAGACCACGCAAGCATATATCACAGAATAATAAGCGACCAGAAGTACAACTGGCTGTCGGTGCCTTTGATGTTTGTGTCCGCTGTTTAGCTTTGAATTGTGGTGGGAGAGTGGTGTACTGGTCCGCGCGAATTCAAAAATGACAACTTATAAGAAAAATGAACCATTGGTTTTTCGTGTTATTCACAACATTGTGCTGTTTGAATTTATTAAATCATAAAGAAAGTTATTTGTTATTTATAATGTAATTTCCATTATATTCTCAATTATTATAACAATTAATCGAAAAGAAAACTACATTCAAAACTAAGCCTAGTTCATTGTAGAGACTCAAGATGGCACTGTTTCCGTGCATGGCGTAAGGTACTAAATCAACATACTTCGTATAGAGGTAACGCATTTAGTGATTTTTTTATATCTATCCTTGTCGCACATTCCTCTTATCTAGGGATAAAAAACAGTTGGAAATATTATTTGAAGTGACGTTTGTCAAAGTTACTGTCAGTGGTTAAGAAAATTGATAGCGTTTTTCACTGGGACTAAATTATGCACTGAGTGCGCACTCAGAATATCTCCATCCCGTTTCATTACATGAGGTTAAAATAAGATGAGAATATTCTGAGTGCGCACTCAGTGCACAATTTAGTCCCAGTGAAAAACGCTATGAGTTTAAATATCGCATTCCAAATTTTTATCACATGACATTTAATGATTCCGCCTTTTTCGTAAAAGAAACATTCTGCACTTCTCAAAATAACAACTTATTGATTGATTAATACACTTTTAAATTGAAACCAGTGACATTGCGGTAAACAGAATTCCCTAAAACTGTTGTCTTCCTTATTGCACTTGCGACAATTATATTTATTATCTTTGTTTCTCAATACTATAACGAGAGGAATGGGATTGCGTTACCTGTACGGAGTGTTGATTTAGTACCTTAGCATGGCGTAATGCTTTATTCACGTGCAAATGCTAAGACGCCAAGTTTACGCGTTCGTTTCTTCTGATGTTATAAACAGTTTTTATCCATAATAACGTTTGAATTACTTCTGCAGCGGTTCTTAAAAAGTCCAGTAATGCGAATACATATATTATATAACTGATAAATTATATTTAAGACGTCTCAAGAAGTATGCTTGTGAACATACCCTAACCGTAATTTTGAAATGTGCGGACCAACTCACGCATGCGCAGTAAAAAATTTCAGACAAAACCACGCCTTAGTTAAACTTCTGGTCGTTTATTATTCTGTGCATATACATTGCTGTTGTTTAAAGCATCTAGATTAGTAATAATTTTAATAGTAAATCAATTTTAATATTTTTACTTCAAAAAAAGAACGTTTGCGTGATATTAACAAAATTAATTATAACGTTATGTAGGAAAAAAAATGTGTAAACCATGGCGGTAAAGTGGTTTTCAGGCTTCGAGAAGTGGCCAGGGTCGGCTGCGCCTCGCCTGTCCATATCTTCTCTCGGCCTGGAAAACAAGCACTTTACCGCCGAGGTCTACAATATACAAAGTGGTCAAGAATCACTGTTTAAGTTGGCAGTGCCGAATTTTATTCATAAATGGTACAAATACTACAACTGGAGTAACTTCCGGTTGCTGAGGGTTTGACAATGACAGCCGTCAGTTTACAAGCGTCACTTGACATTTCAAATTCAAATTCAAGCGCTAATTTGTATTCACATAACCTTCAATATTATCGCTGTCAAATAAACCAACAAAACTTATGTCCGGTAGCAGTGTTGCAAACAGCCGAATATGAAAATGCTCTTAATTATATTGTCAACTCAAACAGTTATTCTTGACCACTTTGTACTATTGTTAAACTCTCTTAAAGATTCCTTAGTTTTCTACTTTGTTTGCATGTAAAATATGTAGAAAAGTCTTCATGTAATTTACTCAGTATTTTACACGTACATAGAAAACCATGTATATTACAATACGTATTCTACTGACCCAACCTTGCTTTCCACTACCAGAATATTTTTATGTCCATGTAAGAAATCTTGCTTTGCATTATTAAAGTGTTATACTGTTTATACTGTTATACTTTTTTTAATGGAAAACCCAGTATATTACTTTACCAATGGTTAGAGAATAAAATTCTTAATTAAAATGGTCATTTTTTCGTATTATTAATAAATAAAGAAGATATTTTGATTTCTACAAAATCATCAAAGGTAGGTACCTGTGCTTTAGAAACAAAACGTTTGCAAAAAGAATAAATTAAACAAAAAAGTAAATTTTCCGACACATTATCGAGCAGGTAGGACTTCCGGTTTCGCCGGAAGTGATAGTAATGTTAACTTTCTTTAAATGGAACACCATGTATGTAACATGTGATCAATATTTTTTCTAATCAAGTGACTTATGGAAATAAAATCATGTGTCTTTTATTAGTTCATTATTTCAAATGCCACTTGTATTACATATTTATATTGCATTCCTATACAAAACGATAGGAATGCAATAAAAACAATTCAAATGGCATTTGAAAAAATGAATCAAACAAAGACATATTTTTTTTCCATAGGTCACTTGATTAGAAAAGATATTGATCACGCGTTATATGTTTACATACATATTTGGCATCTATAGATCACTGTGAGTCCGAATACCTATGTATGTGTGAATATTGGTAATTTTGGTTTCCATGACAACGAAAAATAAACTTTTTTGTTTTTAATTAAAGCTGGTTCTTGTCCGATGAAAATCACAAAATCTTTTAAACGGACACTAAATAGCGCACAAACACTTAACGTTTCGCCGTCGTTCGACAGCTTCGTCAGTAATCTAGTAAGCTATGAATCATGTACTTTCGTTCTAATGCAATCAAGTAATTCTAGAGAATCACAATTTTGATTATATTTTGATTTTTGACATTTTTCGATTTTCTAGAATTACTTAATTGCATTAGAACGAAAATACACGATTCATAACTTATTAGATTGACAAAGTTTTTTTTATTTAACCTGCATCAAAATCTCTGTTTTTAAAACTAAAAAGCGTGCGAAAAAGGGCGATTAAAGCACGCCGTGTTTTAAAGTTGCCTAGGAACAACAAAGGTATACAATCTCCATGTTATAGATTAAAAATGCGATCCACAGGCAATTTTACAAAATGATTTTAAATTTCAATGTCTTTCTAATTTTCACATTTTAGCGCAGATATAATAAAAAAATATCGTATAATACTTGCGCCATATTCGGGGTCGCTACGATCTGTAGATTCCAAACGTGAAAAAGTGTACATGGTGTTCCTTTTAAAATAAGAAAGTTGACATCACTTCCGGCGAAACCGGCCGTCCTACCGTGCTCGACAATATGTTCGATAGTATATCGGTGTTCGATAGTACATATATCGGAAAGTTCATTTTTCTGTTTAATTATCCTTTCCAAATTTCATGTAAATCGATTAAAAAATACAAATTCTAGAAGGGTGAGCACATGGCGTGACACCCGGTATTTTTAAAAATATAAAGTGTACTCTCTGAACAATTTTTTGGTGTTTTGTATAAGGAAAAACCATAAAAATGACGTAACTATATCAATCCTGTCATTAACAGAAATTATAATATCGCTTGCTGAATGCAACAGTGACAGAAATAAAAAAAAAATACATTATGGAGAAACTGAGAAAAGAATTAAGTTTCGTTTTTTGTTTCTAATAATACAATCAAATTAGAATAAATATATAATGTTTTTTAATCTATCTCTTGATCGTTGAAGTGTTTTTGGAAATAAGGAAACTTGTATGTTACACTTTACACCCAAATTCAACAACAATTTGAGTTGTGTCACTATTGCATTAATCAAGCGATATATAGTTTGATGTATTGAGCACTTGTGAAATGTAATATATATAATATAAATATATTTTTGTATACTACTGAGGACGTACGCATCGCGTACGAAATGTACATTTAGTTTTTTAATAAACAGTTTTTGTGAAAAGGTTGTTTTCAGACTGTTTTATTATACACGGTGATTCAGAACTATCTCCCGATATCTTCAGGGTCAATAGAACATTAAAAAATAAGGTCACCTTTTAATATAAATTCTTTTCCAAAAGTGAATAACAAGGGAATTTTAAGTATCTCTACTTATAACTCCCTCCAAGACTCTCGTCTTGGTTTTAATCAGTTTGATTTATCACGAGCGTACGCTTGGAAAAAGTGGGATCGTAAGCAGTATACGATGCATGGATAACAGTGGGGGAGCCCGACGACGCTGCGAGTGCACGGAGCCGAACAATGCGTTACTGCATCGAAACTCGCGGAAAAGATATGCCGTCTCCGCTTGGTCGACTAACGCCCATAAAAAAAACTGATTTTATTTTAGACTCCCTGGTTATAAGCCCTGAAGAGGGGTGAAAAACGTTTTATTCGCAATATCTTCTGGATCCTTTAAGTTATTAAACTAATATTTTAAACTCAAGTATAAGATACCTAACTGCGCATTTACAACGTATTTGTTAGATCCTCCCTCCTTTTTAAAGGGTAGTTTTAGGGGGTGACTTTTCAGTATTTTATGCCTAATTTTTTACATATTTCATCAAAAATTATTAAAGAGGATATTCTTTAGATTATTTGGCACAAAAAGGCTCTCTTGTTGCATTTCGATAAACCGAACCGTTTTCGAGTAATTGGGGTTTAAAAGTTAGAATACACCTATTGCATTACGTTACTATACAGTACCGAAGATCATCCCCTCAAACTACCCCTTAAAAAAGAGGAAGGATCTGACAAAAACGTTGTAAATACCCAGTTAAGTGCCTTATATCTGAGTATCAAATATTAGTTTGACAACTTAAAGGATCCAAAAGATATTGCCAAAAGAAAAATACGTTTCATCCCTCTTTCAGGGGATTATTATTATTATCTCTTATTATTGACTTTTGGAAAAAAAATTATATAAAAAGGTGACCTTATTTTTTGATGTTTTATTCACCCTGAAGATATCCGGAGACAATTCTGAATCACCGTGTATTTGGTGACTAATCAATTCTTACCATAAAATTAAAAAATCATGTCTTATCTTGATTAAAAAGCAAGTCATTGCACTTCTTAGGGCTTTGGCCGGTCTTTCCAAAAAGAAAGTACCCATTTCTTAATAAACTGATTGACGGATAACTACCATGGAAACATTTCATAAAAATCAATCAACCATTCGGAAAAATCAAATTATTAGCCGAATAGCATGGAAAGATTGACCCTTGAGGTTGTGCAACATTGATACTGTTGTAAAGCGAATAATGCTGTCCAAATTTCATAAGAATTGATAAAAAAGTTTTAAAAAAATCAGTCGGAATTAGAAACAGTTCATTTCAAAGATTGTGAGCACAACTTTTGAAGTAACACTCCTATAAGTCATCTCCACCTATACAATCTTTGTGTTCAACTGACTGACATTCTAGAACGAGCACACTGGTTCGCAGTCGCGACCAGAAGCACTTCTAACGCACATCTCTTTATAATAAAACAACATTAAGATTAAATGATTTATTAAGCAAAATGTAAAACTTATTAATGAAATAAAACACAAGACAGAACACACACTACAGGTACCTATACGAAACGAAAAAAGATACGACAATTGCGACTTGACTTAGATACAAATTTATTATATAATTACACAATAAAAGATACATCAATTAATTATTATATTAAATAACATACCACACTAATACAACATAGTCTTTAATTAAGTCTAAATGGGAACTGTTCCAAGTGTTTCAAAAAAAAAAACATGAGAAAAAAAGGGGAGGTGGAAGAGACAAAATTCAATATGTTATCGACCTATCAGTTTTACGCATTAAATACTAAGTATAAACAATAAAATCTTTACTGGTCTTCGGCTAATAATACATAAATATACAACACTTTCGAACTAAAATCACAATAACATCTTCCATTCACATAAATTAATGACTATGGGGGATCACTAAAATTTCCTAAACGAAGTGTAAACCTCTTGATTTGTGTTTGTTCTTTTACGCTGCAAGTAGGTGCACAATTTTTATTTATTTTAATTTTTTGACAAATATAGCTCATTAATTCATGTGATTAAGTATATTATAAATATATATGATGCAGCCAGTATCTCACGTTTTCTAGTGAGAACGATATTCTTACAACATCCGATGTGTATTTCAGATTCTTAACAACAACCCCCTCCTTGAGAGCCACCTTGTCCACCAGATCCCGGTAATGATGGGTTTGTCGGTGAATGCTGTGGTCCAATTTTGATCCCATTTGCCTTTTAAAAAACAGGATTTTAAAGACGTGAAAAGCAAATAGAGAAAATGAAGCTGCCGCACAAAAAAAAATTAGAAATATTAGATTCCGCATCTTGGGTTAAAGGTTATTTGATAGTGAATGTTTACTAAGTGTTAATCATAATCAAGGTTTTATGAAATAAACTTCTCAACTTCATACCTCGTTGTTGATGTCAAAAACTCCTTCTTGTATTTTTTCGTAGATTTCCTTCGCCGTGTTGATGAATGCCTCTTCAACATTGGCGGCCGTTTTCGCTGATGTTTCCATAAAGACTAGGCCATGTTCCCTGGCAAACGCTTCACCTTCCTCTTTCTTCACTTCTCTCCTACTTTCCAAATCGCTAAACAACATAAGAAGTAACTGATTAAATTTCTAATTTACTCAAGCATGTCCATCAACATTTTTTAAGAAAATAATGATGTTAATTATTGAATGTCACGATGATACTGGAAAAATTATTTACGAATTATAAAAATACCTAATTTACATAATTATCATCTAATCACACCAGAGAAAGTATGACTCACCTTTTGTTTCCAATGAGCATAATAACCATGTTAGAATTGGAATGTTGTCGAGCATCATCCAGCCAAGTTGTTAGGTGGTTAAAAGTTTCCCTACGAGTTATATCATACACTAAAAGTGCACCTGCAGCTCCTCGATAATAAGACCGGGTGATGGAACGAAAAGCCTCTTGTCCGGCGGTGTCCCAGATCTGCAACTTAATCTGTTTTCCATCGATGGTGATCATGCGGGCCCCAAATTCAACGCCGATCGTCAGGTCATGCACCGGTTGAAATCGCTTGTCCGTGAATTGCAGAAGCAGGCATGACTTTCCCACACCTGCAACAGATCTTTGTTTACTGACAATGATAAGGTTACCAAGTTATTATCTCAATAGGAGGTAGATCAATTAAGCTCAGATTTTTAGAAACCCGCAAATAGGGCTCTAATTAAGCGTCTTCTTACGTTTGATTATAATGCGTAATCAGTTGCTTCCACTGATATAAAATGGGGATAATTATAAACGCTGTAACGTGACGATAAGATTTAAGACTCACCAGTGTCACCGATTATTATGTATTTGAACAAGTACGCGTACGACATTTTGCTTACACTTAACTACCGTAAATAAACAACTTAAAGTATTTTTCACTTTAAAATTGAATCTGCGAACTTCACTAACACTGACAGCTGTCGAACGTCATTACCCACAATTCACAACTGCCCCGAGAGAACACTTGTTTCTATGCGCGCAAGCCATTGGTTGATAACCACCAAGGAAAATTGCGGTAAATTCGAATTAAAAGTTTACATCACAAATTTGCCTGTCATCAATACAGAATAATCATCCGAAATCACATACAAACTCGATTTAAATTTATATTGAACGCAATTAAATTATTTTGGAATCGCAATAAAGTAATTTCAATTAAGCTTCGTCATGCAAGAGTGCTCAGTGTTGCCAGATTTTTAAAACGCAAACTCTTGACTGAGAAATCGCCGAGGAGTCAACCACTGATGAAAAATGTACAGTGATTGCCAAAATTGGCAGTACTTTAAGTTAAATTGCCAATATTGTCAGTAATGCTGAAGTAATGCGGAAGTATTGTCAGTAATTCCGAAGTATTGTCAATACTGCCAGTGTAATATTAGGTATATTCGTTTTAGATGACTTGGACTGCCTCAAGTCACCTACGTCAACGAAATGTGCATTCGTTTTAGATTTTCGGCTTGCCGGATTTGACATTGACATATTCGATTTAATTGCCACTACGGCAACGCTGGTGTTGACGTAATGTGCACCTAAAGCGAATTTTAGCGACGAATCAGGTTGTAGTGGTTATGGAACTAAATACTTTATCGACAAACACGTGACGTCATTGTTATATATTTTGAACGCGGTTTGTGGAACTATTGGATGATGGTTAAGAAGAATGTTTTAAGTTGTCATCCATTGTTCGTGAAAAGTCGGAATATATCGTATAATTCGTAGTTTCAAACAGTTTGAATTTAGAAAATAGGTTATGTTAGATGATATTTTGTTAATATTTTGTAACAATCTCTCTATTATAATACTGTCATCGTCAAATACGATTTCATTTGCTACGATAATAGCCATTTCTACATTCATTTTCACTTAAATATGAAAAATACCTCAATAAATTGATTGATTGACAGTTCACAATAACATGCGATGGAATAGCCCACTTTGGCGAATATCGTTTTTAATGACGTCATAACATAAACCGCGTTAAAAATGTAGGAATAATTATTCGTCGCTAAAATTCGCTTTAAGTTCACCACATTGTTGCTAACCTTCAAAAATATATGACATTATGTAAATCTCAGAAATCGCATTTTTGGACATTGGTTGTTCTTGTAAAAAGGTCTTCAATTATTTGGAGAACTGATTATATTCAAGACCGCTTTTTAAAGAAACCGATTATCCGGTTTCAACTTTTTCCGGTTTTGCCACCACCAATTTTTAAGACACTTTTAAGATTTTCTAAAATTTTGTTGCAAGTCGGTTGTTGATTGCAATGGATTCCTCGAGCATCCTCTGTACAGTTGTTTTGGCGCTACTTGGGGTCTCGTCAGCGGAAGTGTAGCTCGAGAGTTCCACACAGGATGTCGTTACTTAAAATTTTCATTACTTTTACATCGCAAATGTGAATAACCTAGGACAGGTCGGTTTGACTTGCAGTGGAACTCTCGAGCTACACTTCTGCTGACGAGACCCCAAATAGGGTCGAAACAGCTGTACAGAAGATGCCCTGGGAATCCACTGCAATCAAAACCGATTTGCAAGAAAATTTTAAACTTTCATTAATGATTTTCTAGCGAGATTACCGCGAATGACCGGTTACAATTTGGCCGTTTTTGCGAGAGTGGTTTACAGCGGTAACGGAAGTTCCCCTCTCGAGTTGTCATATTTAAATATTAACCGGTTACAAATTTCATAACCGGGGGGGGGCGTTCAAGTTTCACAACCGGTTGTTTTAGGAAAAGCGTCGGGTAACGTACCGGACGTAGTTGATTTGTGAACGCCCAAAACGCTTCAAAACAGCTGATAGCAGTATTCATTCGTGTTTACATTATAGGTTATGTGCAAAGGTCGGGTAATTAAAGTATAGCACGGGTATAGCGTTGAATATCAGATCCACAATTATGGCTGCATCACCAGAAGAATTTGCAATAGCTTTACAAACCTGCACAACATTGCTATTGAATTCTGATAGCAGTAGCACTGACAGTGAAGACGAAGATATTTTAAAAATTGTAATATGCCAAGCAAATATAATAATCATGGACAGATATAAGCACATTGTATGTCTGGCCAGAGCTTGCATCAAATAGAGATAGCAATCAATTATTTTCCATTATATTCAATATTGCTATTTGTTTTGTGGTGTTGTTTTTTAACGGATACGTAGGTTAGCACGACAGACAACACGTGCAATAACACAAAACATACTTTTGCGCATGCGAGACAATTTTTACCCATCTGTTAAAGCTATAATGAATTTTGAGCGATCTACCGGTAATAACCATTCATAAACGGTATTTACCAAGGCTTTCGAGCCATTGCGGTTTCTGAATAACGTCATTACGACGTAGCTAACATGCCCTTTGTTACGTCATCATTATAACCGGTATTTACCTAGATTTCGACATGTTTTGTTACTGACAGTTGATGAGATTGTGTATTTCTTAGGTTAGGTCGGGTTGTAGGTAATCGCGTATTATTTAATATTTGAATCCAAAACATTTCTCTGGAAAATGGAAAATACGCAAAATGAAGAAAATTATGTGTTAATTTTTTTTTATCAAATAAATATATAGCAACATACTTTCTTCAAATAAAAACAATTCACTCGTACCCATTAATAGTATCCTCTTCATTTTTCTAAAGAAAAACAAACCAATCAATTATTATAGGTTATCGATGACAACTGACAATTGGTAAATAGCTAGTGATGGGTTTCCACCCGGTGCAATCGTTTCCACCGGTGCAATCATGGAATGCACCCTCAATGCACCCGGTGCATTGCCAATTTGCCTAGATTCATATAGGAAATAAAAAATGCTTCAATATGATACCAAATATAACATATTTTGCGTGGATTATCGCTATAGTATTATTGTGTAATACCTAACGTTAGTTTTAAAAGCGAGGTTATGTGAATACAAATCATGGTGGCTGATCTACGGGCAGTGATGCCAGATACCGCTTGTATGATATATACCTAATTGTTCTTGTTAATTGTTCTATATCGTTTTACTTACGGCGACGGTTCATATAATTGAATAAACAAATAAATTATGATAAAACGATATAGAACAATTAACAAGAACGGTATTTTGTACCATAAAAGCGGTAGATCTGGCATCCCTGTCTACATGTCCTGCGTGGTCACAGTCATAGTTTATGATTGCGATAAAAGATAAAATTTTATTAAATACGTTATGTTGCTTTTAATAGATACCACAAAGTTAATTTTGTACCAAAAATTTGATAGGAGTAATATTTTCAATAGATAAGTTATAATCAATAATTATGTAATATTATGTTCTCTAACACGAATACTTTGCAAAACTAACGTAACCACTGATTTTTAATAACTATAAACTAGAAATAACATTTGCTGAGGGTAATTTGAATAAAAAAATAATTATGTAGCCTGTGAGCTTCGTGATGGTCGTTTGAAATATTTTCCTTTTACATCGACAGGACAACTTCGACAATTTTTCAGGTGACTTTTTAATTTTGAAGGATTTCCAAAATATATTTTCGAACAAAACTTGCATTTAGCATATGACCTTTTACTGTCGCCTTTTTGTATTTGGTTAAAGTTGTTCCAAACATTATCCTTTAATCTAGGCATTCTAAATTCAACCTGATAAATATAAGAGAGTAAAAAAGGATTTTTATTCAGGAAAGCAAACTTACGCAATGTTTTGTTCAAGTTTTAGATTTTACCTACAGGTTATTACTTAACTACAGGTTAGTACTCAGCTCAGGTCAGGCGGTCAGGCTCAGGTAGTGAAACTGGTAAATCGTCAGTGGGTCAGTGTCAAATTCTCGACCGCCATAGGTGGCCATAGCCAGCGGGAAATTTAAATTTTTGAATGCACCCGGTGTTTTCATATATGCACCCTGCTGAATGCACCCACATGGGTGCTTTCATTGCACCGGGTGCATTGCCTGGCCCATCTCTAGTAAATACCATTCACATTCGAGTGAATTTATGAAAATGACAGATTTATAAATACAAAGCGGGAAATAAGGGTATAACCAAGGACAACCAAAGGTACTGCTGTGGTAAAAACCACCATATCGCTCGAAATTGATGTATGTGTTAAAGATAGGTAAAAAGTTGCTCTGTCCGACGACGTCTGGCATTAAATATGAACGCTTGACAAAATAGTCGGCGTTGATTTGTGAACGACAAACACAACGTCCGGTAACGTTCGGCGTAAAACTTGAATGCCCCCCTGGGCGCCCTGTCGTGCTAACCTACGTATCCGTTAAAAAACAACACCACAAAACAAATAGCAATATTGAATATAATGGAAAATAATAGATTGCTATCTCTATTTGATGCAAGCTCTGGCCAGACATACAATGTGCTTATATCTGTCCATGATTATAATAAAGCCATTGCAGGTACTTAAAGAGATTAATTATCTTAATACAAAGGACATACTTTGAATATTTTGCCATAATTGTGGATCTGATATTCAACGCTATACCCGTGCTATACTTTAATTACCCGACCTTTGCACATAACCTCCTATAATGTAAACACGAATGAATACTGCTATCAGCTGTTTTGGGCGTTCACAAATCAACTACGTCCGGTACGTTACCCGACGCTTTTTCTAAAACAACCGGTTGTGAAACTTGAACGCCCCCCTTGTCATTGAAGTGAGTTAGTAGCGGTTGAACCGATAAACGTCAAATTATCATCAAACATGGCATTTTGTTTGTGTTGGAAAATGGATGAAAATATGAAATTAATGCCAATTTCAGTAATAAGGGCAACCTTAAGTGATTTGTTTTAAATGTACTTAATACAGAAATGTAACCACGTTCGAAGTCGGAAATTTGAAAAAGAAAAGGATATTTTCAGTCAACTTCATGAACAGATCGTATGTACAATCATAGGGTACAATGAATGAAACACTTCAATATTAACATGATTCATTTTTTGGTTGCTTAAAAACCAAACTACCTGACAGCGAGGTTATTATTATTACTGAAAACATAATCAATGCATTTTAGCGAGACTTTCGGTAATACGTTGGATATCAGTGGTGGGAGGTCAATAACGTTAATGGGAAACCAGTCATAACCAAAATTTATAACACGGTTACTATTGGTTTCTCGCTAAATAGTATTTTATATAACGAGTGGCTAAAGAGGTGCTTTTTTTTTCACGAGTGGGCCGTTAACGCTGGTGCTCTAAAGCTCACGAGTGAAAAAAAGCACTGTTTAGTTACGAGTTATATACATAATTTTTTGTAATACCATATTCTTAAGCTGAACAGATTAAAAATAAACTTCGAAGAAAAACGTCATATTGATCACAGTTCACTAGTACTGTTGTAATTTCTGGTTTCCAAGGTAAAGCAAGTTGTTATTAATCAAATTTATTTTGAAAACGTCATTTTGAAATTTAGTTTCGCTAAAAACTATAAAAGTAAGCGAAAATCAGTTTATTAGCAGTGATGAAGTGGAAGATATCTTTGGTACTCCGCCAAAAATTAAGGAAAAAGCGAAAGTCGCAAGTTTGGAATGACTGAATCTGCGATGCTAAATATTAATAAAACTTTTGTTCTGGTGACTTTTTTATTTTATAGTAATTTTTTTATTTTATAGTAACTTCTTTATTTCACACTTTTAAATAATGACACATATTAGACACTGAAAACTGTCAAATAATGACAACTTAAGAATATAGTATTGCAAAAAAATCATTATTATGCTTTGACAGCACGCATGGGTGCCTTGTACGGGATGACTTATTATGTAGCAAACTGGCTTCAATTTGTCAATCCTAATTCAATGCCTAATTCAACGTTCGCTTTAAACTATATTTCAGTGTGATTAATTCTATTGCATAGAAGTGTACATTCACATAACTCGACAAATATTGGTCTATTTGACTGCGAAAACGTGAACTGATTGTAGTAAATTTTCTGCAATTTTTTCATCGAATTTTTCTTAGACAATAATAAATTTCCATAATATAGCCACAATTGCCCTAAGGTTTTCTACAATAAAACAAGATTTTGAATGTATCATTTTATTACTGGATTAAGATAAATTGGATTGTAAGTGCTTCAAACCACTATGACGATAATATGTAAAACAATGGTGCATTAAAAACACAAGCAATTCAAAATTTGAAAGTTCTAAAACCAATAAAAATAATCAACGCATCATCATAAGGAACAAGCAACAATGTTTGAATCTCACATGGCCTTTACTTACCCATTAAATTATTCTGTGTATTTAAGAATGAATAAGACTTCAATCATTGTTGTTTATGCTCTTCACCACAGGATTAAAATAATATAAAAAATAAATAATGCTACAAAATGAAATATTCTAGTGGTTATATACATATTAAAGTAATTATCATCAGTTAAGTGCTGTTGAACAAAGCAAAGCAACCCCGCGCTCATAGAAATTATGAGCATCTTGACCTGGTGCTATGTTAAGATCGATAGTAAACAAAAGCTCGGTTCTCGTTGAATTTAAATACACTGGCAATGCCAAGTGGCTGTTGACCGTCTTGCTATCTCCGGTCACGCGAATCCATCTCAGCAAAGTAATAGGAAGTTCAGACATTATACTGGACGTTAATAACAATTGGTTGTTGCGGCTTTGTGCTCCCTGTAACTTCATACCTGCATAAAATCTCTATTAGTTTTTGTTCCAAAATATTAGTATTGCGACCATACCAATGACAGCAAATGAATCATGCAAGATCAAACTTTTGTCTGAAGAGTCTGTGATTGTTACTTCCAACTGTAATTCCTCGAGTGGCCAGCTGTTTGCTTGAGCCACGCATTGTCTTGTGGCAGTTATGTAAGCTTCCGGATTAAATAATCCACCTAGCCACACATGGAAACTCTAGAGCAAAAGCATAATGAAATGAAACACTTTCGAAGAGAACAAATGTAGGTCTTGCTTTTCATAATTCTAATTTGTAATTAACTGTTATTACCTGAATTTCTTTTGCACCAGACTCTGATACCAATTGTGAAACTTGCTGCAATTGCTTTACCCTGTTGCTAAAATCTGTTATCCATTGTATCACTGTGCAGCCACTAGGAACTGTGTACCTATGCCAATTTGCAGGAATAATGCCGCGTACCAATTCACCAAGCATTGTGCGATGATAGTTAGTTTGCTTCTTTTCTCCCTGATAAAATAATATGTGTTAAAACAATGCATTACGTCAAACGAATAAATTCAGGTATTCCGGGTAAGGCTGGTTTATACAACAAGAATAAGAAATAAGGACTAACGCCTAATAGATAAAGCTTAAGGAATAAGAATGTACGTGTTTATTCAACAGAATAAGAATAAGAGACGTTTTAAAACTGACCAATAAAATTTAGTGTTCCTCCAAAGCACGCACGCATGGTTAGGTTTGTTATTGTCAATCGTCAAAATCGTGAGTTGGGTATACCGGTTATTTAAATATAAAATAAATGTATAAGATTCCATAAAAATAATTTTGATTCAATGATTAGGTTTTACCTAAGGTTATCCACACTCTGATCAGCGTCAATTCGTACCCCACAACAGAATTTTGCTTTAAGATATAACAAAAATTCCTTTTTGAAAAGATGTCGATTGTCATTCATTTATTTTATTCGAAAGAAGAAAAAGAAAAAAGAAGAGTTGAGTTAAGTCAAACTTACAAATAAAAAACCATCAGCTAAAGTAAATTTAGAAAAAGATGATTGTCGATAGCTGTTATTTATATCCGAACAATAAAAAAAGGAGAACTGAAGTAGCCATGGGTTAAAACAAACTTAAAGAGCCAATCCATATCAAATCAACCAATGGGTGTTGCTGATATATTTTATTTTAATTTTAATTAATTATCCGTTTCTATATAAATCTGGAAGTACAAAATGATTTGTTCCACATTTTTATCACTATACTTTGTTTCTACTGGCCATTTTGTTTAGAAGGAACAGTTATGCTACCTATATTTTTTTATATGGAATCAAAAGTTCATAGTATCAAATATGTTTCTTCACTTTCAGTTTAATAGGAAGTATAGGAAACTTTTGTTTTGCAAATGAAATAGTATATTTTTTAAATATCTATTTAAAAGCATTTTTTCTCGTGAATTCAGAAATGTAACCCATGTAGGGGTTCCTATTATTTTCAATCCTGTATAGTACACATTCCACCGCCGTATTCTATTTTTCGTGCTCCGGCACGTTTTCTCACGTTTTGCTCTAGGATTCAGGAATTTTGTTCGCTGTAATTTCCGCTTTCATTTAATATTTAACATGCATTTCGCTAATATTTTCAGTTTTGGAAAAGTAAGTTTATTGTTTAAAATTAAGCCGATCCATTCCTAAGTTTGAAATTATTTTTACGCTGCGATTAATTGGCAATTTAGGCTCGATGCACACGTGCGGTTTTTGACCGTGCGGCACCGCAGCGGCGCTGGAGCGGTAAAATGCCGCACGTGTGTATTAGTCAATAAATACGTATGTACCCAAGTTCCGCAAAAGTCATAAAGTTCACGTACGGCACAGCAGCGGTGCCGCAGCAGCGCCGCACATGCGTTCTACGTAACTATAGGTCAATTGAAGCAATGCACACGCAACTCCAACGACGCCGCGGTGCCGCACATGATAGACAGGGGGGTTTTCCCATATTTTTGAGGGGATTTGTTTTTCATTGGGGTAGAAAATGAGGTAATAAATTTTTTGACTGTTTTTTGGGGAGGGCGGCCGGAATTGTAATTTTCAATGATTAAAATTTTTTACGAACAACTTTTATAATATAAACGAACGAATAAAAAATTGTGTCTTCGTTTGTTTACAAACTCCGAAAGGTAGCATATATTTAGAAGAATATTTTTTAACGTTTGTAGAAAAAACTTTGGTAAAAGAAGAACGAAGTAGAAAAAGAAAATGATGGAGAAATTCGGTAAAAGGATAAAATAACAACAGTTCAAAGTTCAGAAGGAAGTCGACATTTGAACATACTATACAGCAGAGCTGTGCCAAGTACTACTTATAAATACAACAAGCACAAGTACAAGTACAATAGTGCTTAATTGTACTTAAATACAAGCACAAATTCAAAAGTATTTGTATTTGGACTCGTGCTTATAAATACTTATTAGTGGGGGAACGACTCGCTGCCGGCCAGACTATGAAGCATCAATATTTTGTCGCGCAGATAGGCCGCGTCTACTGCTATATAACATAACCATAAGTATACGCACAGCTGTGAAGTGTACTTGCGGTAATAAGCACAAGTATAAATACAAGTACAAGTACTAAGCACAATTGTAATTAATTGTGCTTAAGCACAAGTACGAGTCCAAAAGTGCTTGTGCTTGTAATTGACTTGTATTTGTAACAGTAAGTACTCGCACAGCTCTGCTATACAGTGCCTGTCAAACAGTTTTGACCAAATGGGAATTTTTTAATTTGTTTTTTATGTTTGTTTATTTTGTTTAAAACTATATTTTACCAAATATGACACCTATTTAGTACACGATTGTTAATGTGGCAGAAAATAGCTCCTTTGTAAAACAAAATAAAGAAAAAAATAATAACTAAAAAGAATATTTATTTCTTTGGAATCGAATGAGTTGGAAGAGATTATACAGCGTGATTCAAAAGGGTCGCACCATCGCTTCGGTGTAAATACAGACCATTAACAGGAGCACAAATATGTTTTTAGAATTTTTTTGCCATGAATAGTTTTTAAGATATGAGTGTTTAAAAATAAGGCAAATAGGCAACGCTGCACCTTGTAGATGCACTTACAAATTTGAAATTATAGATCATAGGTACCCTCTTTTTTGTTGACAACTGCATATGCGCTGGTTTGTCAAAACGTTTGGAAATAAAATTTGACATAATAATAAATGTCAATTCTTAACTGTGGTTCTTAATATCCTACTTTCTTCAGCTATTCTAAAGTTCTTAAGTAAAAAAAATAATGAAAGAGTTGGTTGATTTGATCCAGCATCTAATGGCAAAAGTTAATACGAAGAGGAAAATCAGCTTCACACAGAGCTTGAACTTTTGTATAGTCGAAAGAGTGGTAACCTTCTGTTTTTAATACACGCCGAACAACATTGTAATTTACGTTTAAATATCATCCAATATCTCGAATGCTGACGTTAGGATTGTCTTCAAGGACTTGTAGAACAGCTTCCTCGTCTTGGGGAGTTCTGGCGGAGCGTGGCCTACCTATCACTTCATGATACCGATGATACATGACACTGATCAAGCCGTTGAAAAACATTTTTGTCTGGATGTCTACGTTCACGGTATCGTTCAGCATAAGCTGCTGCAGCGCGTCGAAAGTTTCCACCACTCTCTTCCAGAAGAAGATACATATCACAGTATTCATTTAAAGTAAACATTTTGAATTTGAATAAATTCTTCAAATCAATCAAAAAAAAATTGACTTTCAAAATGTGATCATTGATAAATTTTATTTGTCAGGTCACACTATGGTAACCATAGTAAAACCGAATTTTCGGTGCACCGTTGCCGGCTTTACTTCTAAAATAATGTTAACATTTCCAAAGACTTTTCCTGCTTTATTGCTTAATAAATATTATGTTTTATTAGCAAGGATAATTTTAGAGGCGTTTATCTACACCTTTCATTAATAAAAACATAAAGTTACATTATCTAATTACTATAAAATCACCATCAGTTTCGTAACTTTGAAAGCCTATATCTTCGTAAAAAAATCATCTACAAAATTTTTATTTACACTTTTGAGAACAAATAAGTGGGTCTGAAAACTACCTAAGTGATGGTGCGGTACTTTTGAATCACGGTGTATAGTTGACAAATATATGACAAACAATGTCAAAATTAATGTAACACAACAAAAATTTTTGAAAATGGAAGTGCCTATTTTACTCCACTATTCGTTTTTCATGATAAGGATGGTGCATATTTCGAAAATGATATGATATTTAAATACATCAAAATTCCTAAACTCCGTACTTAAAATACGGGAGGTTCATACTTCAAACACACCAAGTTTAACAAAAAAACGAATGCGTTAACGAATGCACTCGAAATATCCCAGATGCCATTTTCAAATGCTAAGGAGTTCCAACACAAGGGGGCGTGAGAATACTGGACGCCAACAGACAAAAAAAATAGAGGTCTCAGTATACAGTACAGGGTGGGCCAAATTTGACACTTTTTATAGGAAACACATGATTTTAAGAGTTAGACAAAAACTGACCTCTGTGTCCGGAGATCGATAAGACAAAATTGATGGTGAAGACCGCATTTCGATATCTTGTACCGCTTAGGGTCTACAGGGTCTTTTTCTAAACATCTTTATAACTTTTTTGTTTGTGAAAATTTTTGATTTCTGTAAAAACTTCTTTATTGCACTTTTTCATGCAGAATTCACTGTTCTATTTTATTTTTTTCTAGAGTGCTCAATTGTTGAGATATAAGCTAGAACTTTGATTTTTTATGTGGAACCTCCTATATATTTTTACATTTTTGAAAAGAGCATAAAATTTTATATAAAAAAATATTAACTACTTGATATATTTTTCGAATAGTTTTTAAGACATGTATGGTGGATTTCACAAACGTTACTTAAATTTAATCAAGCATTAAAAGTAAACGTTGCTATGGTTACATGTTCTGGTGGTATAGGAATGATTATTCTTAACCAATGATTAAATTTAATTGGCTTTTATGAAACCCAGCAATAGCTTTCAAATTTTAATTGAAGTTTTAAATTAAAGGTTATTGCAGCATTCAAGTAGGCCATGGATGACGATAACTAAATATTTTTAAAGATTCACTGTGAAAAACTATTGCTCTATTATTAATAAATATAACACAATTATAACGAATAAGGGCGGGCGGCCACTGCGCGCGAAACTAAGCTTAGCTGAGCGAAACTAAGTTTTTGAAAATTAGTTCCAACGTAATCTTACGCGGACGTGGTAACTAAAGCTAAGCGAAGCGAAGTTAGGATAGCAAAGATACACACCCCACAAAAATTAACGCACCACCCTGAAAAATCGGTGTTTTTCCAAAATGAATATGCATGAAGGCAACATACTTGATCTATATTATGTAGAAATAGATTTTATTTACTTATCTGCAAGCACGAACATCGATAAGATTTTTTTTGGCAACTTTTCTTTTAATGCAAGAAAAAGCTGCTTATACCCATTTGTTTCAGTTTATTTTTAATCGCGTTTGTTATTGGACGTTTCACTTGTTCAATATAAATTTGACATAATGAATGTTCCTCAACGTGTTAGCTACCATCTGACCCACGAGGAAGCTGTCCGCGCATTTGTTTTGCTACACGATGGTCGTAGCCAGCGTTATGTGGTGAGAGTCCTCGGTGTTAACCATTCTACCATTGTTAGGCTAGCACAAAAACACCAAGAAACTGGCAGTGTTAACAGAAGGCTAGGACAAAGCCGTGGAAGGGTGACATCGGTCCGAGATGATCGCTTTCTGCGTCTAACAGCGCTCCGCACTAGGCATTGCACTGCTCGATTCCTTCAAAGGGATGTTAGCTACCAGAGATGTGGAAATTTCGCTGCAAACGGTAAGGAACCGTCTTCGTGAAGACAATATTCGGGCTCGTGTCCCTGCAAGAGCACCACTACTCACCAGACGACATCGGGTAGCTCGTTTAGCTTTTGCTAGGGAACATTTTAATTGGGATATTGGAGATTGGCAGAATGTGATGTTCTCTGACGAATCAAGATTCTGTCTTTATGCAAATGACAGACGCATGCCGGTGTATAGAAGACCTGGGGAACGATATCTTCAATGTAACTTTGTTCCCAAAGTAAATTTTGGTGGAGGTTCTGTAATGGTTTGGGATGCAATCTCTTTGGAAGGTCGTACAGAATTAGTGCCTTTGCATGGGGCTCGTATGACGGCTGTGCTTTACATTACTGACATTCTAGAGCCACATGTTATACCGTATGGCCCATTTATTGGTCCAGATTTAGTGTATATGCACGATAACTCTCGACCGCACATAGCTCGGGTAGTTCAAGAATACCTTAGAGAAACTGAAACACCTGTTATGGAGTGGCCAGCTCGAAGCCTTGATTTGAATCCAATAGAGCATGTATGGACCACCCTTCAACAGCGTGTTTCAGGGCGCAGAATGGTTTTTAGAACTCTCCAACAGTTGGAAGCAGTTCTTGTGGAAGAATGGTATAACATACCACAAGAATACATTGTAAACCTTTACGAAAGCATGCCGCGTAGAATGGAAGCTGTCATTCAAGCCTGGGGTGGAAGAACCCGTTGTTAGTTTAGTTATAGTGCATAATCAATTTATTACATTGTTTTAAATCCGTTCAAGAATGTCAAATCGTTATTCTTTTTTTTTATTAAACTTGCTCTTTCAGATTATCTTACACCCTTTTATCACAACATAACACAACATAACGCTACGTAGCTTTGTTTACCACAATTCTAGGTGGTGCGATAATTTTTGTGGGGTGTGTATAAAACAATGTTTATCTTCGCCCGGTTACCTCGTCCGCGTAAGATTACGCTGGAGCTAATTTTAAAAAAACTTAGTTTCACTCAGCTTAGCTTAGTTTCGCGTTCAGTGGCCGCCCGGCTTAAAGGCTAATTTTATCGAAAATGCACAAAAATTACATAGTTTTCAAATTGTCGGCAATTTTGTTCTAAAAACATAAACGTCACCGTTTTGTTTCACCAATTCAAGGGCAGGTAGTGGCGATTATTATGACGTCCTCTACTTCTTTATTTCTGTTTTGAGATTATTAATTTTTGGGTTTTGACATTTTAAGGTGGGGTTGCATAAAAATTTAAACCAGGATTAAATTTAAGTCTACGCTAGAATATGGACCAAAAATGTTTGAATTCAGATTTCATGTTTTGCAGTTCTGGTCTGCTGGGCGCGAAACGGATGTGTGCCAAATTTGACGTTGAAGTTCAAATCAAATCAAATCAAATCAAAGAAAACAAAAAGAAGAATCTCCAAAAAAATAACGAAAGCTTAGATTAAGAAAAGTAATTCTAAGGTGGCGGAATTAGCACAAGAAGAAATTAAATTTGTGTAGGTAAAGCGGTCTTCTTTTTTAATTTAGGGGAAAAAACTACTAAGATAAAATGTTTTTGACTTGAAATTAGGGAGATATACCAAATTCCAACATCCTAGAAAGAAAAATTGAATTACGAAAAATTACTAATTAAATAATATTTCAGTAAAGTTGTAAAATATTAACGCCATCTACATATCTATTTACCAAAATACAAATAAAACATGATTATTCAAACAATACTCCACCCCTATTAGTACCTGATGGCATTAACGTCTTACAACTGTACTGAAATATTAATTTTCCGTTATGCAATTCTTTTTTCTAGGATGTTGGAATTGAGTATATTTCCCTAATTTCAAATGGGAATCATTATATATTAGTAAAATTTTCTCCTAAATTCAAAAGGAAGACCACTTTGCCCACACAGCTTTTGTTTCATCTTGTTAATTCCGCCAGTTTGAAGACCCTCGACGTCAAATTTGGCACAAATACGTTTCGTATCAAGTAGACCTGAACTGCAAAATTTGAAATCTGAATTCAAAATTTTTTAGTCCATTATGCGTATTGCGAAGTCAATCCGGGGACACACTGTAGAGGCTTTTAGAAATCGTAGAATTTTGAAAAACACCCTGTAGCTCCTCAGCGCTGCAAGATATCGAAATGCGGTCTTCACCTTTAATTTTGTCTTAAAATCAGCGTTTTTGCGTGAAAATAAAATGACAATAACATTTGTATGGTGTTATTTGATCTCTTGTAATTTACTACTTATCACGAACGTATGCATCAGAGAATCGCATTTTCGGCACCGCTGCGGTGCCGCACGTCCAAAATCCAGACGTGTGCATCAAACCGAACCGCTACAAAAAAATTAACGCACGGTACCGCAGCGTGCGTGTGCAGTGCCTCATTTGATCTATGGTTACACAGACCGCAACTCCGGCGCAGCTGCGGTGCCGCACGGCCAAAAACTGCACGTGTGCATCGAGCCTTAATGCGTATTATTTTATGGTACGAGCGGCGACGGTTGGTCGATTTCTTTTTTTATCATTTTTCTGAAGTAACTGCACAATAGCTGATGCGTGCATTTGCGACCCCTGACCTTCACCTTGATTGGTTCCTGCTGATGTCACATTTTTATCTGATTGGTATATTTCGAATGGTTCATCGTCCATCTCTTTTCATGCTGTTTTCTGCCCTTTACAAAACGTTGGACTGCTCACAGTATACTTATCAATCAGTAAGGACAGCTCGTGTCGGCACCTTTGATGTTCAACTACCGTTTTCAGAGCCAATATGGCCGTTATTAGCGGGCATTCATTTTATTGCTACTAGATGTCACTGGTTGAAAAAATGGCACGGATAGAAATGATTGCAAGCAAATCATAGAATGCGATGATATTTTACATAACTTCAGGCTTTCTACACAATATAAATTCATTATAATCTAACAAAGATGGTTTTCTGTTCACACTCCGCATCCATCACACAAAATCTTGAATTAAAAAACGCCCACTTAAAAGCAATTGATGAATTCACCGTTGCGCTACACGCGGCCGTTTGTGGAAGGTCCACCAGTTTTCGCACATGCGCACTCAGAAACTGTAGTAACGGAAACCCCAAGCCACCCTAAGCTATCCCTACTGATTGATGAATATACCGTGGACTGGTCATTGTGTTACCGATCGTCAGGTGAATCGCGTTGTTTGACTTGTGAGTTTCGCGCTCTATTTCACCAGCTGGGTGAAAATACGTAGATTTTTACGGTCGTTTGCCGACTTTGTGGGTTCACCTGTACGAGAGAGCCGTTCATTTGCGACTCGTGTTCCGGACCTGAAGTCCTGATTTGACCTAGGCTACTAGTGCCAGTGCGCATACCACTATTAGTGCCAGTGCACGTGCCAGTTAAGCTTCACATATTAAGTTACAAGTCCAAGTTTCGACCGTCAAATTTTCGAGTGGCATTCTCCATCCTTCTCGCCCCTTGGGGAGATTCTACGCAGGTTCCGGCCACCGCAGAGACCGACCGCACGTGGAGAAGTTTCGTGCCGGTTACCCCAGCACAGGTGGAGGTTCACCGACTCCACGGACGAATACGCCGCATATACAGATCGGATTTATGCTTGTACTACTGATTTTATTGTTTGAATTTTCGTCGTATTTATGCACGTAATACTGCGCACCTTTGCTGCTGTGTAATTCTCGTTTTGAAAAATTTCTTGTCGGTTTACGAAACATCATCGTTGGATCTGGTCCTTTCTGGACTACCCGGTTGTGTGCGGAATCACCCTTCTGGTGACGAATTGTAAGACGTAATTTTCGCTCGTTTGCGTGTAGGTACTAGAATTTACGTTAGATTTGTGACAGTATTTCGGATCCGAATCATTAGGTATTTTAATTATTGCATTGCTATTACTTGTAAGACTGATCTTGTTTAATCAATATACCATTTGTTTGGGTTCTGGACGTATCACGTTTTTCTTAATTTTTCCGCGTTCACCCTTCAAAAAAAATTAAGTGGCGCCCCTTTTGATTGTACCACGACGCTTTGGAGTTTGAACCTGCCCCGTCCCACTGTAGCTGCCGGCGGCACCGGTTTCCTTTCGTACCGGTGTTAAACTATCGACACAGGTAGGTAGCAAACTAAAATATTAACAATGGCGAAATACTTAATTTCTCAGTATTCACGTTTATAATATGCTACGAAAATAATAGGAATGATTGAAGTAATGAGGACCAGATCATCATCTGGAATTTTGTGAAGAATTTATGTTACGCTGCAATGAAAATCCGAACAATTGGTTCATGGGCAACAGTTTGAATAGTTCCATTAATTTTTATATATTATGGTTATTTTATTTGTTATGGTTTTCAATTTCAATTTTATCATTAGAATAAAACAAAATAAAATTTTATTTTTGAACTGTAATGTCTAATTTTTTCGAAAAATTCATTGTGTAACGTACTAATTTTTTTATGCCACCATTTATTTAACTGACAAGAAAGACTATCAAAATCTGCATGAAAAAGTTAGGGTTGCCATTAAAGAAAATAATGATGACGTCACAGCGAAAAAACAAATGCCCATCGAGAAAAGATTTTTGCACTGAAATGTCTTTTTTTTATCAAAAATTTACCTCTCATGATTTTGCAAAAAAACATTAAACAAAGAAATTATGAGCTTACTGCGGGATTTCACTCTGTATATTATTTCTCTCTTAAAAATGTATGTAAATTATATGAAACCGATTTTGAATCCTTAAACAAATACAACCATTTGTAGAGAAGACACAGAGCTACCACTGTAACATATCACCAAATAGGTATAGAGCACCACACCATTATTATATTGTATTTTACAAATATCATTGAAACCAACTCATAAATAATAGAATTAAATGACCATAACTATAGTACATATGAAACACTATAAAGAGTTTATCTTACCTGACATATAAGAATAACATCATTTAGGTCATGATTAACATCAAGTAACAATTTTGAACCACAGTTAACTTCTCGCTCGAAGTATCTGTACAACGGATCTTTAATATTCTCAACAGTACGTTTCAAGGTCTAAAAAACAAATAAAACTAAATAGAGTTCTAATTACTTAAAAAAGTTTTCATACCTGTAGTGATTTAGGCAGTAACTGTAACCATGTTAATCCAGAATTATGGAGAGTTTTCATCCAAGACGGACGGCCGTCAATTTGAGCCGGACCTGTTGGTGAAGCATCATCACTTGTGTATGCTAATTCATCATCATCCTCTAACTGTTGCATCTTCAACAATTTGCCTACCAAATCAGTTCCTTGCGTAGTTAGCAAAACCTGTAGAACATTTGTTATTTTTCAATTTGTCTTGCATTAATTATCTCCAGATATTACTTTTTCAGCATTATTAGGCAGTCCTAGCCAAGCTGGAGTCTGTCTGTCGGCCAATCCTTCTATCCACTTTAAGAAATGATCACGTCTTGTTCCGTCTGGCATTGTAATTTGTCTGTTATCACTGCCATCTATGTTAACAACAAGAGCAAAATCACTTTCAAAACTCTTTGGTGTAAACAAATGAGTCAGGAAGGAATGCAGCAATCTTTGATCAAAACTGTTGTCTATTTTACCACCATAAATAGATTGAGACAACAATGTAATCAATGCGTCCCATGGAACTTTCTCTGGAGGCAAATTAGTGCGGCCCTAAATTAAATACAATAAAATATGGTTCACATTATCGATGTATACCAATAAAATAAGGACACCTACCATAGCTGTTGCTTCAATCCATGTATCCAAAGTATCACAGGCAACCCTAAGATCCGACTCATTAAACTCATAATGTTTAGCCCAACCAAGCGGAGCATAACGTAATCGTTCTTGAACAATAGCATGGAACCACGCCAACAAGAAATATAAGCGCGCTCTCTCATTTGGTGCTTTCATCATTCGACTTGCTGGCACCTACAAAAAAAAAAAAGGAAAAAAAAAAAAAAACAGCTTTATTATATCTGTTTGGATTTAAAATGACTTACGGTGCTGAATGTCCTCAATAAGTTAGCACGTATTCCAGGAGGAGGCTCGAAAACAAATATTCTACCTGCCCTTAACAAATTAACTGGAAGTTTAGGATTAATTTCCATAGTCAAGAACAATCTGAAGTTGGAATGTGGTTGCAGGGAATGCAATTTCTTTTCTAGTTGCACTAACCACTGAGGTGCTAAGTGAACATTCTTTAATAGCACCCATCTAATATGAAAGTTTAATGTACAGTACTCTGCTATTTTATATTTTAAACAAGTCGGAAAAAAAATGAAAATTTTAAATCGTATAAATACCTGCCAGTCTTGCATGCCATATTAATCGCTCTTTCAGCCTGATTAAAGCCTTCAGCAGAACCAATCGCGATACTGGATATTTGCTTATTGAATTCAGCAGCTAAATCATCAACTCGTCCAGAAGCATCGAATCCGGGTACAGAACATAACAACGCCGGAATAGAGGCCTGCAACTCTTTTTCAACAACGCTAGCAAAATCAAGTTCCTTTTCTGCATTGGGCATGAAATTTTCACTCAATACAGACGTAACAAACAATTGAGCCGCTGCAATCACTCTATCGGGTCTAAAAGTTTGTATAAGCAGAAGCTGGTACATTGCTGTTCCAATTGGGCTCAATGGTTTTTCTTCTGTCCACAATCTAGGTACATTTTGTTCAGGAGTGCTCTGTTGCAACCATGCACCGAACTCTGGCATTTCTTTTATTTTCTCTGGCAATTTCTTAAACGCAGGTAGCCTAGTGAACACGATTTTTAACAAGCAACAAAAACAAGAATGCAATAGTTTTACCTTGCAGACATACGAGTCAAAGCTTCTTGTTGCTCGCTGGTTAAGTTTTCCACATAAATAGTATTGGTTGATGTGAACACTCCTTCTTTTCCTCGCAAGAAGAAACTGAACTCTTGATCTAAGTTTGGCTCAGTAGGCACGCCTTTCAGATGGATGCGACATAATAGTAAAGCAAACGTCAGTCTGTCTGTGTGTAACATGCCTCTGGCCACTCGATCATAACAAACAGAGAATAAGTCAGCTGTAATTACATTTAAGCGAGCTTGGTAATCAGAGACGTTATCCAGGCGGGGATTGCTTAGCAAAACAGTACTGAACATGTCCAAAAACATTTTTAAGGAATATTGATAGAGGAAGTGGACCTGGTTTAAACTATCCATAGTGAAGTAAGTGTTACTGCAGGCCTGAAAAAGAAGAGCCAAATTTATTGCTCGCTAACAAAAAGAAATTAGCACGCGTTACTTACTTGTGATAAAGGAAGATATTGTTGAGAGACAGCTTCAATTTCTGAAATTACTTTGTCTGTCTCTTCAACTTTTTGCCCAATCTCCGCTGCTTCTTGTTTAAGAGTTTCCAAGGTAGTGATAACGCTGTCATCATCCAGAATTTTGCCCTTGGCATCATTAAGAGCTTGCAAGAGTGATTTCTCAAGCTGTCGCAATCTCAAATGGAATTCTCCTAATTGACAATAAAAATTACTTTGAGTTACATTTCGGACACATTGACTTTTATTCTACATACATATATCAATGTAAGACAACTTAAATTTTTCTCTTTAAGCCCAAACTAATTTTGTGTAAAAGATATATACCTTGCAGCTTAAGCAAGTCAGAGCGTTTTTCATCAATGTCAGGCCTCTCTGCCTTCAAGACTTGATTCAAACACTGGCTCTGAAGTGAACTCCTGGTGACCGTGAAGTTTACAAAAGTGACCCTTGAACAAATATCTGGAGGAAATTCAACGGTGGGATCTCTCGTGGACAGGAAAATAACAAATGATGGTGACAGATCTATATCCTGGTCACCTAGTGTTATTAATACACGACCTCCGGTTCTACGCAACTCCCTGTTTAGCACTGGGTTGAGAATTGGATCGTAATTTTCAACGTCTTGAACTAACAGGGGATTTCCAAAACGTAGTGCGGACTCTAAATTCTTTCTGAATGAGTCATCGAGGAAACTCGTCTTCGTTATTTTTCTGTCTTTGAATTCGTTCATTATGTATTCGGTTGCTTGACCAGAAGGATCGATGATTAATGGATAACGGTTGAAGCGCTAGAAAACAATAATAAAAAATTGAAATTGCATAAAATACCTAATCACTGTTTGAGTTGCCAAGAATCACTGTTTGAGTTGCCAGTGCTGAATTTAATTTTTAAGGCCCACTTGTACAATTCCAGCTTAACTTTAAGCTAAAGCTTAAACCCATTGTTAAGGGTTTAAGCTTCAGCTTAAATTTAAACTAGCATTGTACAACTGGGCCTAAATGGTACAACTGGAGTAACTTCCGGTTATTAACGGCTTGACACTGACAGCCGTCACTTTAAGTTTCAAATTCAAATTAAAATGCTAATTTTTATTCAATAACCTACAATCTTGTCGCTATTCGGGTTAGGTACGTCAAATAAACCAACAAAACATACATTCATACATACATTGCACTGTTGCAAATAGCCGAATAAAAAAATGTTCTTATGCTGGATTTCACCAACGTCACTTAACTTTAATCATCGATTAAGAATTATTATTCCTATGGCGGATTTCACAAACGTTACTTAAATTTAATCATCCGTCAAAGGTAAACGTTGTCATGGTTACATGTGTTGAAGGTATAGGAATGATTATTCTTAATCGATGATTAAAGTTAAGTGACGTTTGTGAAATCCAGCGCTATACCTTCAACACATGTAACCATGGTAACGTTTACTTTTAACGGATGAATAAATTTAAGCAACGTTGGTGAAATCCGCCAATTGGCCTGGTCTATTCATCTCTCAGTAAAGTTGTTATTTGACAAATTAGCGTAATGAGTTTGCCTATCTTTAATCTATCCAGTATCTTTTACTGGCCACTTATTGAGTACGTTTACACGAACGTCTAAAGTAGGTTTTATTACAATCAACGTTATTATAACCGACGTAAATGGTCGTGTAAATGAGGCATAACACACGTTTTAATAAACTTAACAGGGCTGCATGGGCGCTTAATGAAAAAGTAAAAAGTAAACTGAAGTTTTCTAAGAAGAAATGAAGGAAAAAATCGAGACAAAATAAAAAATAATACATTAGATAAGTTTTAAACATTGCCAATTGGATTTACTCGTACGTTTACGTTTGATAGATAGCGCATATTTGAACTCTACTCTAATTTTAATTTTTAACTCTAATTTTCATCCCCTGTTCATTCTGATTAATCCCAACCCGTGTCACCCACATAAATATGCGTATCAAAAAGTAAAAGTAGGTGTATATAATGCAAACTTACTTTAAGCATGATGGCATTTTCGGTACACAAATCGTCAGAAGGTAAAGCATTTGCTTGCCAACGAAGTCGCTCATCCGGATTTGACAAATACTCAGTTCTTGCAATATCAGCACGATATGGAATGCCAGCTTGAGTTAAATGCTGGCACCAGGTTGTAAATAGATTTTGACGGTACTGTAACAATACAGAATTGCCATTTGTTAAAAATAATTGAACAAAAATAGATATCTTACATGTTGATCAAAATATCCACCATATGCGATAAAAGCTGACGATAACAAAACATCTCCAATAATTGTTGACATCTGGAATCTAAACGTTTCGCTTGTAGCCTCCCAACGTGTACGCTCAATAACCAAAGACTTGATTAAGGCAATGGAACGGTCAACTTTGGCCTGTACATTTTCAAGATCGCTCTTAATAGCTTGAGCTTGTGCTATAAGTTGAGCGTATTCTTCTTTGTAAGAAGATATGCTGTGTTCGAGTTGGCTGATGAGGGCCTTAATTTCATCACCGCGTTTCTTGTTTGTTTCTGCTTGTTTTTCCAGTGAGTTTAATTCCTCACGAAGCGGTTCAACTTTTTTCAACATGTCTGCGTATTCAATCTGTGAAATATAGAAGGTGTAAGTGTTTTTCGTTTTCTCTGATTTAAAAAAAAAAAAATTATAATATTACCTGTGCTACTGCCCATTTAACTAAGGGACCGCAAGCATTGCTGGCATGATTGACCTTTTCGAAATTGTAATCTGGATTACTTAAGTAGCGAGACTTCATTTTGTCACGCACTTCATCACTGAAAATTGATATCGTATTTTTTTATACAGGGTGTCCATTTTTCGAGCCTAACCATGGAGATCTCGGTTATCTTAAAAGATACGAAGTTGGTTAAATTAGAACAAAGTTGCGTATTTTTATCCCAATCAATAATCTTCAAACAAATTTCGCCTATTTTTTAAGGTTTTCAAGATATTTGAAAAAAAGTAAACAACATGATTTTTGTTTTTATTTTTTTCTGTAAAAACCAATGAAGTTAGGCATTTTTAGGTTAGACATTGTTAAGGCACATTTTTATGAGGAATTTAAATATGCCATTATCTTTGTCATGTCAACAAAAATTAGGTACGAAATAACGACATTCAATTTTTTATTTTCTTATGGACACCATCTTGGATTTTTACACGATTAAATGAAGCCTTTTTTCCTGATTAAAATGATGTATCACACTTGAGGGTTAGAGTTAGATTCAGGTTAAATTCTCGAAATCATCTGTTCTGCAAAGAGTGCCTTGGAAACAAAAGCAAATTTTTTGTTTCTAAAGAAAATTTGACAGTTCAATTCAATTTTAAGTGTGATAGTTACGTTTATTGTTAATTGCAGTAATAAAATGTCGCTTTTAAATTAGAGAAAACGAGAAATACTTGAAATGTTTACGTTTTTTATAAACTCGCAAATTAGTTCAAAAATGGATATCTGTAGCCAGCCTAAAGACATCAACCGAACGAGTACATTGAACTGAATGGTCATCAGCAGGGTTAGTACTTCAGGCCACCTTGCGCGCGAAGAGAACGTAAATTGCGTACGCGGACTGTACTCGTCCGCGCACAGCATTGAGAACGCGCTGTAAGCGTATTGTCAGTATCGCATATCGTAGCCGTGAAAGATGGAGGGAGTGCCTAAGAACATTCGTTCTCAAAAGCGCCTAGTAGATAATAAGTGGGCTGAAGTATCTAGCCTGGTCATCAGAATTGAACCCTTTAAATTATACGTTGTAAGTACTACGAAAAATAAAATTTTGCTTGTCGATGTTGATATTAGAAGTATTGTTACAAATTTGAAATACATGAGAAGAAGATACATTAGAGGGGCAATTTTAATTTAAGAAGATTTAAGAATTGTACACAGAGCTAAAAGGTGGACAATTTGAGCATCTGTTGTAATCGTTTGTTTTGTTATTTTTATTGTGTTAGATTTTATTTTATTATAAACTATGTTCAATAATAAAGTGCAAACATACAGAACTGTCAAATTTTCTTTAGAAACAAAAAAAAAATGCTTTTGTTTCCAAGGCACTCTTTGCAGAACAGATGATTTCGAAATTTTGTCCAAAATCTAACTCAAACCATCAAGTGTGATACATCATTGTAATCAGAAAAAAAGGCTTCATTTAATCGTGTAAAAATCCTAGACCATGTCCATAAGAAAATAAAAAGTTGAATGTCATTTTTTCGTAATATTTGTAGACATGAGAAAGACAATGGCATATTCAAATTCCTCATAAAAATGTGCCTTAACAATGTCTAACCTAAAAATGCCTAACTTTATTGATTTTTATAAAAAAAAAAAATAAAAACGGGAATCGTGATTTTTTACTTTTTTTGGAATATCTTGAAAACCGTAAAAAATAGGTGAAATTTGTTTGAAGATTATTGATTGGGATAAAAATACGCAACTTTGATCTAATTTAACCAACTTCGTATTTCTTAAGATAACCGAGATCCTCATGGTTAGGCTTGAAAAATGGACACCCTGTATGTCATGTATTACATTGATTAAGACCAATATGAATCTCGTAAACGTAAGGAATGTGGATATAATTAAATTAAAAAAAGGCTGCTTCATTCTCTATGAAAGCATGTATTCTATTCTAAATTATCCTGAACATTTTTAATTTCAAAAGTTATTTATTATTAAATAAAGATTTTCGGCAATTTCATATCGACCAGCTTGCAGACTCGTTTGAAATGGTTCTCTATTTTAACCAGTTTTATACTTTTTAATTTCATTTTCTGATAGGATTTTCTTCCGTATTTGGTTTATACCACGAGAGCAATAAAAACCCAAGTCAAAGATACTCTTGGAATGTGATTCTGTTGTCTTTGTTAACTTGATACATTAAAAAGTAATAGTATTTTATGTACTATGTTTCTTTTTCATTTACATTTTCATTTAGATATGCTATAGAAGAAGAAGTTCAAATTATAAATTGGTGTAAAATTTAAATGAGAAAAATATAAATATATGCGCGATTTTTGTTGTTTTGATAGGTAAATAGCACGTTTTCTTTTGAATTCAATTGTATGCCACACTTGCTTTTTGTTTTAGTTTTCATTAAGAAATTTTGGAAAAACTGAAATTAGATTCATGCGCACACATTAGATCTGTTTGTTATCCTTCACTGACAGTGAACAGTGGCGGCTCGTACTTTATTTTACAGGAGGGCACATATTTAAAATGTTTTTTGTATATATCATTATTATCAAACAAATGCAGTGAATTTACCAAATTGTGAAAACAAAGTGTGTAAGATATTCTCCTCTTAATGGAACTCTATAAAATATTTAGTGAGGGTCCATCTTTTGCAGAGAAAACGACAAGAATAAAATTAAAACGAAGTCCAAACTGCGATAATTTATTAATATTCCACCAAAACATATGAAAATAATATGTACGGTGCCATGGCTTGCAAAAAAAATCAAGTCAAAGAATAAAAATGTCGAACCTTACATTTCCTTTATTCAGAAATTCTGCACCTCTGTTATGTTTATTTCCTGATACTTTAATAACAAATTTATTCTTAAATAAATCGTTGCTTAAAAGACAAATGAAGCAAAATAATTTTTTCTTCTCCACACACCCGCACATTCACGAAAACTTATCATAGGCATTTTCCTTTTTAAAATATCGGTTAAACTGCCTAGTTTTACCTACCGTTGTTTTTTTAATATTTAATTTTGAGGTGTGGTCTGCCAAGTTTTTTTATGTAGAACTTGTCTTCATAATTGAGAGGCCTATTTAATAAAATGTACGTCACCGCATTCATTTTTGCAATAAATATTCTTTAAAAAACGAAGGAATGAAACTCATACTTCATAAAATGAATGGAAGAAAGTTACGAATAAATGTGCACGAAGTGAATCCAGTATTTATGATTAGTAATCATTGGTATGAACGAAAGCAGCTACTGACATACCACACAAACATTTCAAGTTGCATTAAAGCGTATTTTGCGAAAATGTATGCATTGGTGTACACCAGTGCAGGATAACAAACAGACCTATTAAGTTAGCTTAGGTTCAATTATTGTATGCTGCGTAACTGTTGTATATTGAATGTGAATTTAAAATCACACATTCAATAAAAAAATGAATTATTATTTTTCTAGTCTGTCAAATAAGTTATTATTATCCTGTAAAAAAAGGGAATAAAACGTTTACCTTCAACCAACGCCCTTTATCTTACACATCAGAACATAAAAGTGGTGTCAGAATTGGTTCCTCGTCTATCTTGTTAAGGTATTTATTATGGCTACCTCAGTCTCACCTGAATTGCTACAAACGCTGACCACAAAGTTAGCTGAAGCTCTTAAATCGTCATCAGCGAACATGGCTGGAGGAGACTTAAGAAATCAGACATCCCAGAAGACCACAATTTACCATGGGAGAATTTCGTTCGTCAGATGGAACGTTTGTAGAGGACTACTTTAAACGATTCGGTTGGGCACTTGAACCTGAAACCATTACTTACGGTGTTTTGAAGCAAACATTAACCAACCATTTCGATCGCACCATCAATAAATATGTGGAAAGTATTAAGTTTCGCAACATCATCCAGAAGCAAGGTGAAAGTATCGCAAATTTCGCTCTTCGTCTCAAGCAAGGTTCCGCTAAATGTGAGTACGAAAATTTCGTCGACCGTATCTTAATTGAGCAACTTTTACATAGTCTGGAAGTGAGAGAAATGTGCGACGAAATTATCGCAAAAAAAACCAGCAACTTTCAAGGAGGCCTGCGAGATCGCACATGCATTGGAGGCGACACGAAATACTAAAGCGAAGTTAAGGTACGCGTCCATTTGAGAGAAATACTGTCGAGAGACAAAGAAATTGACAAAAAAATTGCTACAGGATTATACGAGAGTAAATTTTTCAGAATGGGCGTCTATTACACATGTAGTTACGAAAAATGATGGAAAACTAAGAATAACAGGAAATTATAAGCCAACACTCAATCCAAGGATCATTATTGATGAACATCCCATACCAAAAGCCGAACATATTTTTAACCGAATGAAGGGAGCAAATCTTTTTTGTCACAGACGTCACAGATGCTTATTCCCATTTGCCAGTCGATGAAGAATTTCGTCTTGCTTTAACCCTCAACACTCCAATGCACGGATTAGTTCATCCCACACGCGCAGTTTACGGAGCAGCAAACATACCTGCTATCTGGCAGCGTCGTATAGAAACAGTTCTACAGGATCTTCAAAACGTGGTAAATTTTTATGATGATATTCTTATTTTCGCCGATGGATTTGATCAGTTACTCTCATCTCTTGACGCAACTTTGAATCGACTTAAACAAAATGGATTACGACTGAACCGGAAGAAATGTGTTTTCGCCACACCCTGTGTGGAGTTTTTAGGTCACAAGATTGATGGTCAAGGTATCCACAAGTCTGATAAACATACCATCGCAATACGAGATGCTCCAAAGCCATCAACGCCAGAAGAGTTACAACTGTTTTTAGGCAAAGCAGTCTATTATAGCTCATTTATTCCAGATTTATCAACAAGAGATCGTCCACTTCGGAACACGTTGAAGGCTGAACTTTTTTAATGGACATGAGAAGCCAACGAGGCCTATAACGATATAAAAAACATTTTAATTTCTCCACAGGTCCTCATGCCTTATGACCCATCCCTGCCATTGCTACTAGCAACAGATGCAAATAAAATAGGATTAGGTGCTGTGCTCTCTCATCGTTTGGACAAGGGTAAGGAAAGACCAATTACTTTTGCCAGTCGGAGATTGAATACAACTGAACAACGGTATCCACAAATAGACAAGGAAGCACTTGCAGTTGTCTGGGCAGTACAAAAATTCTTTCACTATGTGTACGCACGACATTTTACACTAATTACAGACCATAAACCTCTTTCACAAATCTTGCATCCTGAGAAATCCTGTGCTCTGCATGGCTAACTACGCGGATTATTTGTCACACTTTAATTTCGATGTAATATTCAAGCCAACAAAATTAAATACGAATGCAGACTATTGTTCCCGTCTTCCATTATCACAAGTCAAAGACGCAATTCATAACTTAGATGAGTTTGATCAATTTGCCCTCTGTCAAATTAAACAGTTACCCATTCGTGCAGAAGATATAGCTCGGGAAACACGAAAAGATCAACACTTGAGAATAATTGTACAATTGCTAGAAAATGGACAAAATCTTATTCGAAACAACTACAAGGCCCCCGAAAGTAATTACACTTTATCAGGTGGTTGTTTATTATTTGAGCATCGAGTTGTCATTCCACAGTCTCTTTGACGAGCAGTTCTGAACGATCTACATGCTGCTCATGTTGGTGTGGTTAAAATTAGTTAAAATGAAAGGACTCGCATGTTCTTTTGTTTTTTGGCCAGGTATTGACGCTGAAATTGAAAATGTTGACAGAACTCGATTGGACTTAGTTCGACCAGAAAATGTAAACACCAAAGTTACAGAAAAACAACGTTCATTATTTACTTCATCATTTCGTGAGTTTGAACCTAATCAATTGGTGTATTTCTTATCTGGCAACCCTTGGATGGACAAATGGATACTAGGATCAATAGTTACACGCCTGGGAGATTTGCATTACGAGATTGACTACTATGGCAATCGATATAAACGCCATATTGATCAAATCCGATCTCGTCAATCAGCCAAATCTGAAGTTTTAAATCATCCTCAGTCCGAAGAGTCTGACAGATCCCGAAAAGTTCACTTTTATGGTAATTTTAAAGAAAATACCTACGAGTTCACTACCAGCAGTACCAACTTGCACTGGACTCCCACAACAAGCCAGATCACCTGCAAGAGAACAAGAAACTCCTGTCTCAGTGCAATCAAGAGAACCACAACAGTTACCGCAGACTCAGCATCCCGACCCCCTCACATTCCCCGATGTTCAACGAGAGTTCGCCATCCTCCTCAAAAATATAGTGCGACCTGATTTTCAGTAAAGAGTGAAGAATTGTTGTATATTGAATGTGAATTTAAAATCACACATTCATAAAAAAATGAATTGTTATTATTTTTCTAGTCTGTCAAATAAGTTATTATTATCCTGTAAAAAAAAGGGAATAAAACGTTTACCTTCAACCAACGCCCTTTATCTTACACATCAGAACATAAAAGTAACCAAAGGAATGTATACCTTTGTGTAATTGGTCTGTTATTAAATACAGAATGGCGTATTCAAATGAAGAAAAACGTGATATGTGGCACATTTTTTTATTCGTCACAAAAAATTTCATTACAAGTGCTCAGTGGCTTGCATAGGTCAAATGATTAAGGATTAAACGTTTAATTATTAGTTATTGTAAAGCCGTACCTCGGGTAGGGTTTAAGTTGCTTGTTAAAGTTTCGTACACACATCTGTCATCAAAAACTGCTTTACAAAATATTTCCACTAATATTTCAGTTTTCTTAGGGCCGTCTTCATAATAGTGCTAAAGGAGACTTTAATTTAAAGTCACTTCAAGCATAGGAAAACTAATGTGTTTTTATAGATATAGGTTAAAGTAACTTTAAATTTAAAGTTCTTTTATGAAAACGGCCCCTACTGTCGTAGCTATGTATATATGAGTCATTGCACTCAAATATCTTACAGTGTCGCCAATTTTCGTGAAACAAATTTTCTAAAACAGGTAGTTAATTTGGGCATGTGGGCCTGGGAAATTGTCTGAAAGCATGGTACACAGCTACACTTCTTGATTCAAATCATTCTGATACACAAAAATGCATTAATCGAATAAAGTGCACATATATTTGTTATAATTTATCTGTACTAGTGTCGGTGTGCTGTTGATTAAGCATCTAAGAGCATATTACTTAGCTTGCTTCTAGTCATACATTTTTACAAATGTTCGCATTTGTTCATAAATTGTTTAGAGTGAAGATGTTCTTGTTGTTTTGTTTATTAAATTTTATATGTATGTGCAATCTTAAATTTTGTAGGCTGTATACCCATTTGACTTGAAATCTCTTAAAGTTATTTCGAAAATGAATACATTACTTTTCTTATACAGAGTGGTGATAAAGTAACGCCCCAAGCGAAAAAACACCCTTGGCGTTGACTATTTTGGAAAATGCTCGGTCAGGTCGATTTTATTTTTAAAAAAGACATCTTTTACAACCAATTTTAATTTAAATGACAATCTATTTTTTTGAAAATGTCATTTGAAAGCACCCATTTTTCAGAGTACAAAAATATTAATGAACCATTAAGTTGCATAAGAAAATTTTGAAGAAAAAAATTATTGAAAAATGTAAATGTGATTTTTAATCTTAATAAAATTTCTACCTAAAATAATACTTTCTTATAAAAACATAACAAAACAACTTAATAGCGCCTGAACGGTCCAGTGGTAAGAGGACCGGCCTTGCAATAGCATGGTCGTCGGTTCGAACCGCACTCGGGATTTTTCTCGGGGGTGGTCGGACTTCAGGCACCCTTCAGTGTTGGGGATAAAATTCGACACTGCTTCTCCTTGAACGGCGAGAAGGTTGGAAGTAAGAAAGCCATGGAACACTTTACACGCACTCAAAATACACTCCCGCTCCTGAGGTCCTGACAAGTCTTAGACTCCGGACCTAGTTGGGCAACCACCACAGATAAAAAATAAAATAAAATTACAACAAATGTTGAAAACGTCCTCCAGCAACCACTTGACAGTGACCAGCTCGTGTGTAAACGCTGTTAATGACTCTTGCGATGGTTTCACGGCTAATGTTATTCATTTTCAGCATTTATTGTAATTTTATTAAGTTGTTTTGTTATGTTTTTATAAGAAAGTATTATTTTAAGTTGAAATTTTATTAAGATTAAAAATCACATTTCCATTTTTCAATAATTTTTTTCTTCAAAATTTTCTTATGTTACATAGTGGTTCATTAACATTTTTGTACTCAGAAAAATGGGTGCTTTCAAATGACATTTTCAAAGAAATAGGTTGTCATTTAAAAAAATGTCGATGACGTCACGGCGCAAAAGTGGTAACTGACATGAAATTAAAATTGGTTGTAAAAGATGTCTTTTTTAAAAATAAAATCGATCTATCCGAGCATTTTTCGAAAAAGTCAACGCTAAGGATGTTTTTTCGCTTGGTGCGTTACTTTATCACCACACTGTATATGTATGATATCTGCTTTGTTTGTAAAAATAAACATTCACATTAGAGCCTTCACTTTGCATCAAGGGCTATTTTCTATTTCCCAAGTTAAATAGTAGATTATATTATAAGTGAGAGAAATGCAAAATTATACATGAGTGAGACAATTCTCACGAGTGTATAATTGCATTTCGCTCACGTGTGATATACGACGTTTTGTCCAACAGTTACAAGAATAATCTTGAAAAGATATTAGATATTAAAAGATAGTAACAACTGAACTCAAGATGTAATGTACAATGTATTAGTTGAAATTTACAGATCTTGTAAACTTCCAGCCAACTTTCGTCATTCATATTTATGACGTAATGCTATAACAATGTTGTCAAGTATTGAAGTGTTTACATATGATCGGTGGTTGATGGTTTATAGGTTATATACGTGTTGTATATTCAAAGTAAACACATCTGACGTTAGTGATAATTGAAGCGGTGGCAACATTGTCATTTTCAAAAACTTGTAACAAAATGTTACTAAATTTCAACGAATACATCGTACGTTACATCTTGAGTTCAGTTGGTACTGGTTTAACGTCATTAATGACGAAAGTTGGCTGGAAGTTTACAAGACCTATAGTAACATTTTGTTACTACAAGTTTTTGAAAATGACAATGTTGCCACCGCTTCAATTATTACTAACGTCAGATGTGTTTACTGTGACGTGGTGCGTTAGAGGTTATTTGAAGTTCGTTGGTGCATTTTTTATATTTTTCTTTATAACTTCTGAAGCTATTATAATTCCGAACTGTTCTTCTTAGAACTAATAGTTGCTTAATATATTCCCCGTTACTAAAATGCCTAAAGCGCCTGGTAGCTAGGCAGGTACATAACCTAAACAACGTCAACCACCGACCATATATAAACACTTCAATACTTGGCAACATTGTTGTAGCATTACGTCATAAATATGAATGACGAAAGTTGGCTGGAAATTTACAAGAACTGTAGTCAAGCAGTCATGGTCGGTCTTTATGGATAGTTGTTGATATTGCACTATGAGTGACTAAAATTAAATTTTAGTCACTACAGTTCTTGTAAATTTCCAGCCAACTTTCGTCATCACTAGTGATTGAAATTTGATTTTAGTCACTCAAAACCAACGTAAGAAAACACCTAAAAAGTGCAACTGTTGGACAAAACATATTTATGAAGACAACGGTTTGCTGCGTCAACGCAGCCTAGATTGGAGGGAGGTGTCAGTGAAATTTTTACAACTCGGCTGGCAACACTGGTCCAATGTTTAAAAATAAAATATTACTTTTCTTTCGAGGTAGATACATTTCTTAAAAAATCTGCCCCCGTAAACGGAATATTAATAATATTCCGTTTTTCATGATATTTTAGAATTGAATGTGTACAAATAATTTTCTTTAACACAGACGTTCAACTTGTTAATTTAAGCTTCCCTCTCTCTTACAGTTACGAGTTATTCTTAAATTGGTTGGAAACACAGACTTAATTACAACTTTAAGCATGAAGAAAAAAAAATTAAATAAACCTACTCAGAAAGACATCAAATGCAATTCACTTTGTTACCTTAGAATTACCAAAATTCTATACAGGCTGTTTCAGTGAAGATGCACCAAACTCGGTATGTTGGTAGATATCGTAAAAAGAAATAAAAATTTCCTATAATATATTTTTTTTTAAATGAATAAGTTTTGAGATAATCGAAAGGAAAGGAGAATCGTATATTTTTAAAACGTACAATAGATGAGAGCGGCCCGAATTCTTAACTTGCCTTAACGTTCGGTTTTTTACTTTACTCCCCCATAAACTGTCGCGCCTCAGATGATATGATGAAACACATTTAGTTCGTTCACTCCGTTCTGGTTAACGTTGTCGTGACGAGTAATTAGTTGGTGTAGTTTATACTTTTCATTTTTAAGTTTATTATGTGTGTGTGTGTGTGAGCGAGTTGGTGTGTGCGATGGGCGATTACACATTTCGAGAATACGCAGATTATTCGAACACATCTTGTAAGGTAATTTCCGTTTTTGTAATTTGCCCGCTTCCGAATTTGTTTCTACCTTATGTGACCAAGTTCAGTCCGATAGGCAAATAATTTAGCAGACCGGCGCGGCGCGGCGGAAGCAATAATTCTAGTTACTAATTTTCCCAATTTATTAATTGTACATAATTGTAGTAATTGTTGGATACAGGAATAAATAAAAACCCGTTACAAGCGTTAATTATCGTACATTATTAAGACTCGGCAAATTTGATGTAATTACGGTTTGCGTAAATGTTAGTGCGACGAAAACGCATGCTTTTTTCAAAGTGTTTGCCTTTAACACGTTTTGCGGTCAAGGGCAAACTTAAAAGCCTCTCATAAATTTTTTCGTTTACGATAGCTATTTATTGTCTTCTTGCAGCCGCGTGCCAGTCATAAAATCGCTCGTCTTGTTTCACGGCGGCAGAAATTTAAATCACTACGGTATTTATAAAAACATCGGCTCCAAATTATGCAAATTTCAAGTTGCACCGATTAAAAAATTTTATTAAGATATTTTGTTTGAAATATTGTCAGAAACGTGTCCCTCAAGTTTGGTGCATCTTCAATGAAACACCCTGTATATTCTATATAAAAGCAATTCTGATTGGTATTTTAAGATAACATAATAGGGACAAGATGCCACCAGAATAAATAGAAAAATTTAATTATCTACAATGTTTTAGACATAAACAAGCAATGTGTTTGACGTTAACAAAATACATATAAAAAAACAAAGCTATTACATGCATACCTAATATCCTCAGTATTAAAATTGGAGACAACAGTATTGATGAAATTGTCACGCATGATAACAGCACGAATAGACTTCCAGTCACTTGCATTTTCTCCGAGGAGCAAGCAAATGGATTCTAATGCCAGCTTCACCAATGCAGGAGGATTAGCCATCGTACGGATTTCAACCAACTGCTGTTTTTTGATAGACTTTACGGCTGTATGCAAATAAATAAAAATATCAAATTCAAGAACAAACAATAACAGGCAAGGTTTTAAAATGCTAGCATTTTAAGCAAAGATTTAGATGCTACATAGTTTTGTACACAATCTAAAAATATAATGAAAAACAAAACAAGCTTTAACACTCAGGCTAGCTTAAGCCTTACGTTAATTTTTCACTGCTGAAGTTGACGATTGTAGCAATAAAGTTCTCACGCATTATAACTGAACGTATCAAGCGCCATTCGATGGCGTTTTCATGAAGCAATAAACAAACTGACTCGAGTGCCATTTTGACACTGTGCGGTGGATTTGCCATTGAACGTACCTCAACTAGATGTTGTTTCTTTATCGATTTTACAGCTAATAAATTACTTTTTTACTAAACTGTACTAATAAAGAAATTCTGTTATGATTTGTGTAACTTAAATCAACATACCATTTTGAGCATCAATAACGGCAGGTTCCACCTGTGCTAAATCAGCCATTACTTCAGTACGTTTTTGTTCGATGTGGATCGTTTGCTCAGCCAACTGTTGCTGAATTTCTTGACTTTGGACTTTCTTCTTTTCTGCCTCCTGCTGGTCCTTAACCATTTGCTTCAGTTTTGCATTTGCAGCTTCGTTCTTAGCCTGCAGCTCCTGAGATTTAACTGCTAAGCTCTTCTGCATTTCCTCCACTTGCTCAACAGTTTCTGCAATCTTACTTAAACCAACGTTCAAGTGCAGTTGTTGTTCTTCTAAATCTGAGCGTTTCTCATTATGCAACTTTACAAAGTGATGAATAAAATCTAAGTAATGTCTCGGTGTTATAGCCATGGTGCGACTACCTCGCTTTGCTAAACGAGCATTCGCTTTATGCAAAGTCTGGTGAACATAGACACAAGCATTTATCACGGCTTCTCTGTATGTTGGAGTTGCAGTGATTGATGAACAAGCTGCAGGAAAAAAGTCAGGTGTTTTCCATGAAGGACGGTCTAAATCAACTCGATTTGTAAATTCTTTACCAACCTAAAATAATAGATTATTAATAAAACAGCAGTTCATCATATGATGAACGACATGGAATGACATTATACCGACCGTCTTACAAAAAACGCACCACGCTATAACTCTGTTATTAATAATCCGATTTCAAGAATTCAAAAATCACATAAGACTCATTTATAAATACTACAAAAAAGCATAATTTTTGATTTCTTTTAGTGTGACATTTTTGTCAACTTCTTTGTTTTAATAGTAGCACAATTTTTTTTCTTTTTGAAAAGTACGTTTATAGAGATTGCAGCTCGCCATTTAAACATACAAAAATGGTAATGGTCTTAAAGGAAAGAGAAAATTATGACCAGTATTACCGTGATAAAATTATTGCTAAATGTTAATAATTTCTTGAAAATTAATTTTTAAATTTCATCTGAAAAATTTAGTTTCCTTAGGCTGCCTTGTATAAAAGGTTTAAGCCAGGATTAAAGTTAATCCTAAGTTAGAATGTGACACACAAAATGCTGTACGTCATAACAAGCGTCACATTCTAACTTCGGATTAAAGTTAATCCTGGCTTAAAACTTTTATACAAGGCAGCGTTATTATGTCAGATTTGAAACCTTCAATTATTTTCTATTAATTGTATCTTTCAAACGTACTGGTAACTAAATTTTGCACAAAATTATTAACATTTAGGCAATAATTTTAGCACGGTAATATTGGTCATAATTTTCTCTTTTTTTTAAGACACATTAGCACTTTTGTATGTTTAAATGACGAGCAGCAATCTCCATAAACGTGCTTTTCAATGCGTTTTCTATATTCGGGTTTGAAACTTTCCACCCGGTATGTCGTTCCAAAAATTATTTTATTTAATTAAAATTTGATATTGAAGATGTCACCTACTTGGAAAAGAGCAGTATCCGACCAATCGCCAAACCAATTCAATACACATCTGTTAAACAATGCAGGTGAAGTGGCTGCTCTATCTTTAAGCCCATCTGTAGACGGATTCATTGTAAACACCACATGTAAATTGCGCATCACCTGTCCAGTAAACCACTTATATAACTCATCGTTAGAATCCAGCATCAACCCTTCCCTTTGTGCTCCTTCCTTACACTGTGTCATAAGGGTGGTATATTCATCTCCTTCAAACAAGCCGGGAACCTCTCCATTAGCCAATAAGGTGTTCATTCGCTCAAGGAAACTCGAATCAAGCATATTCGATTCATCCAAAATAAATGCAATTTTCTCATCCTTGCATCCACTACGTCTGAGTACGGATCGTAGATCTTCATCGAAATCTTCCGCAGTATATTTATTGTGGACCTTTAAATTTGAGTAAATAACAAGCATAATTTCACTTGTGATACTGAAATACCTTAATTTGGAAAACGGATAATCCATTCATCCAAGCAACAAAACGTGATAGTGTAGTTTTACCAGCACCGGAAACCCCAATCAACAATAAATGTCCTTGCGGTTGCCTAAATATTCTGTCAATTCTTAGAACATGATCTAGAACTTCGTCGAATAAGACGAGAGGTACATCGAGTTCTTCTTCATAGAATACTTTCAAGCGTGCCTTGACATATTCCCTTAGTTGTTCCCTTTCCACTGGAACATAGTCTTTGGAAAGCCAGTTACTGTACAGGATGGGTCTTGTAAGTGCCTTCTCGCAGTTTGCTGATGGAAAATGCTTAAGTGCAACTGCATCAATGTTTTCGTTTGTCCAACGACGTTCTGTATCTTCAACTAACCTGTCTTGGAACAAACGGAGCGCTTCATGCGCCCACAAACGCACAATGCCTTCCACAGATAAGTTATCTAAAGGTCTGCAAACGTATTATTTGAATAAGAATGTCATAATAACTTTTCCCGGACGGCTTCAAAATTGTAAGCTCCTCTATGTTTCGCTATGGTTGACAATTTCTTCAAGTTTACTTTCAATTCTGAAGAAGCTAATTTCAATAGTATATCGTAAGAAATTTGCAATTTGGAAGCTTGTCCGTGAAAAGTTATTATGAAATTGTTGTATGAGTTTTCATCAGAAAAATCTATTGTACGAATTTTCAGTAAACAATCTAGTATAATAATTATTATTGAATTAATGTGTTTTTTTTATTGGGTGCCCTTATTGGAAATAAAATTCTTGGTACAAAAGTCAATTTATTGTTGTGTATGGTTGCACAAGAATTTTATGTCCAATTACTATTATTATTAAATCGATTTCTGTCTGACATTCTTTCTTTTTTTGTTGCTTAAAAATATTTTCTTAAATATTTCTAAAGTTCAATTGCAATTAGTACCTGATGGCTTCACAAATGCCCCGTACCCATCTGGTCATTTCTCGAGGAGAGTACACGTAATGTGGCTGCATATCTTGTGTAAAACGATCTTGTGAAGCTAAATAAAATTCTACCATAGCATTGGTGAGTGGTTCTGCATAACCTCGTAGGTTCGGTGCTAATCGTAACATTGCACGGATGAAAGTTCCGTAAATCTATAGGGATAACAAATAAAAAAATTTAATTTTTTTTACAAAATTATAGTGTACATACAGGGTGTTTTCAGAAGTGTGGTTGAAAACAGAACCTTGGTATTTACATGTACTAGGTATATGACTGAACACTTTATTTTTGTTCAAAAACAAATTTAATGTTTAATTTTTTTTTGTATTCTATCCCCACCCCGGCGGTACTGCTGAATAAGGAAATTTCTTTAAATAAATTATTAAGAACAAAAACATAATAATTCTTAGAGAAACTCGTCGTTGCGGTTTTAATTATTAAATTTGAAGCAAAAAACTAATGTCAACACCTAAAGGTAAACTGTCTTAATTGTCAAAATGTGAAAAAATTAGTAAAAATTCAAAATCAGTACCGCGTCCCAATTTTTAGCAGTTTATGAAAATTTATAAAATTATTTTTCATTTCAAAATGAACACAGAAAAAAGAAAAATAAATCTGCCATTTTTTTAGATTTGTTTCATATTGTGTCCGGATTCTTTTTCAGCCACACTTCCAAAAACACCCAGTATGGTAGAAAAAAATTTGCAAACATTAGATAATATTTCTTGTTCTTCTTTCTTGAAATTAATTGGCTTTTGAAGATACCATTCCAGCCATACACACATCATAGTTCAACGTATTTGCACGACCGATAGATAACGCGATATTATAATAATTGTTTAGGTCTGTTCGTTTGTATTGGTCGGAGTTACTCTAAAAGCTGAAGTTTTCAGTCAAATTCGAAGTTTTTTCGGCCCGAGAGAAACGAATTTGACTGAAAACTACATTTGACAACTTTTAGAGTAACTCCGAGCAATACAAACGAACAGACCTTTTATGTATTACTAAGCCGTGTTCTTTCGCAATTAAATTTGGATCTAAAGGCGTTTGATCGAATCAGTAGTGTTCTTTTGTTGAGGTTATTCTGTTTAAACCGATCATGATCCGTAATCCCCTTACCCCTCTGGATCACTGAATTTTTATGATTCGCTTAACGAAACGTGATTTATATAGAGATTTTATATTTGATTATGCGAGCGTTCTTTCGAATTTATTTTGGATCTTGATTACTTGATCTCGATTGATGAATCACGATCTGAAGTTGTTAGCGAAAGAACGAATCGAGTACAGAAGCGACACTCTGTCTTTCCCGCCATTTTCGAGCGCGTGTTCGATACCACACAGTATACTTATCAATCAGTAGGGACAGCTCGTGTCGGCACCTTTGATGTGCATACTACCGTTTTCAGAGCCAATATGGCCGTTACCAGTGGGCATTCATTTTATTGCTACTAGATGTCACTGTTTGAAAAAATGGCACGGATAGAAATGAATGCAAGCAAATCTCTGAATGCGATGTTGTTTCACACAACTTCAGGCTTTCTACACAACATAAATTCATTATAATCTAACAAAGATGGTTTTCTGTTGAATCTTTGTCATCACTCTCCATCCTTCACACAAAATGCTGAATTAAAAAACGGCCACTTAAAAGCAATTAATGAATTCACCGGTACGCCACACGCGGCCGTTTATGGAAAGTCCGCCAGTTTTCGCACATGCGCACTCAGAAACTGTAGCCACGGAAACCCCGGAAACCGCAAGTTGTCCCTACTGATTCATGAATATACAGGGTGGGCCAACAGTGCGTGGGCGGAAGATTGTGGCTTTATTGTTGAATTTTTAAAATCTGTGTACGCACTAACATACATATAGGTTAGATGCACAATCTAAAATTATTTAGACAAATACAGGGTCCCGTAAGAGTGTGGCAACCCTAACTTGTGTTTTTTTAAATGGAACACCCTATATATTATTGCACGATTCGATAGCTCGTCGTTAGTGGATGAAAATAATATAGGGTTTTTTTGATCTAAAGTTTATGGTTCTCGAGATATTGATGATTTATCGTTAAAAAAATGGCAACATTTGTGACTCTGTAAATTATTTATTTTTAAATATTTGACTTTGAAAATTGGTAAATACATTATCTAACTATTGGGAAATAGAAAGGCATGCACAATCGGAAATTTCTTTTAAAACTTTATACAGGATGATGCATTACGCAAAAGACCATTTTTCTAAAAAAAATTAAATGGAACGCCCTGTATGTAATCACACTATTTTAAACACCTTTTGTTGAAGTTTCTCACGGCATAAGTTTTTTTATGATTGGCTATTAAACTTTAGATGTAGGAATTTTTTAAAATTATAAATTTAAAAAACGAAGCTATGATTGTAATTTAATAACGAAAACCTAAAGTTTCTTTGATTCATATTCGTATATGACAGCAACAATAACAACAAACTAAAACTTAACTAACAAAAAAAACTTAATTAAAACACTTTCTTGAAAATTATTACAGGATTTGTAAATATCAAACTTGCTGCACTTATTTAGAAAGTACTGTCAGTGTACAGCAAAACGTCGACATTTTTCTAATTGTGTAAATGAAAAAAAAAAACTAATTTAAAAGATGTTCAAAATGACGCCCATCTTGCTCTATGCATTTTTGAACTCGGCGACGCAAAGAGTTCCTTACATTTGATAACATTACAGGAGTTATCGATGCAAATGCATTTCTTATTCTAATTTTCATATCCTCTACATTAATAGGACACTCTCTATAAACTTTTTCTTTAATGTGGCCCCAGAAAAAGAAGTCAAGGGGAGTAATATCGGGAGACCTAGCTGGCCAATTCACAGGTCCACCGCGCCCTATCCATTTATTTGGAAATTGTTGGTTCAGCCACTCTCTAACGTTACGATTGTAATGTGGTGGCGCTCCATCTTGTTGAAGCCACATTGTTTCAATCCGTTATAAGGGATGTTCACCAATAATTGCATGAATTCATTTTCAAGAAAGTGTAGATATAACGGACCAGTGAGAGTGCCATCAAAAAAATAGGGACCAACAATATGTGAATCTATTATTCCTGCCCAAACATTAACGGACCATCTATGTTGGTTATGTACAATTCGTAAAAAATGCGGATTTTCGTTTGAATAATAGTGTAAATTATGTTTGTTTACAGTTCCGTTATTATGGAAAGTCGCTTCGTCAGTATAAATAAAATTTTACTTGCAAAATTATTCTCTGCATTAATTTTCTCATTAAACCATTGGCAAAATGTCCTGCGTCTTTGAAAATCTTCTTGAACTAATTCTTGATGTAATTGAATATGGTACGGATGAAACTTATGTTTTTTTATTATTCTTCTTATTGTTGTCTTACTTAAATCTAAGTCATTACTCAACTGCCGTGTACTACATTGAGGATTTTCTACTAGGGAATATATCACATGAAGTTCATTATCTTCTGTCAAATGAGTCTTTTCTCTTTCATGTTTTTCGTAATTAACACTGCCCGTTCGTTCAAATCTTTCAGCAAGATTCATAAAAGATTCTTCACGCGGATGACGTCTCTCTGGATACCGTTCTTTATACACATCAAAATAACCTAAATAATTCGATAATCAAAAATATTTTTATTGCGCCACTGGTGGATCCATCCTCAAAATGGCGTCAAGGTCAACAAATCTTGCCCCGCCAGATCAAAGGTGCCGACAAACAGTTTACATGCTGGTTATTCTGTGACACAGGTATAGTATTTCCAGCGATAGAAAGACAGATTTTAAATTTCGCGCCAATTTAAAAAAGGTCAATATTACTAACATACACAGTCCAAATTGTCAATCATTGATGCTTTTAAGTCGACTATTCGGAAAACAACTCGCACCTTGTATTCCTACGCTATGAAATACATGCAGATATGCGACATTTTGGTGCATTGAAATTTACAATCTGTCATGAATCTGTCTTTCTATCGGTGGAAATACTATACTGCCATCATATGTTTTTGACACTGACACTGGCTATTTTACCTTGAAGAAATTAGTTGTCAAAAATGACAAACTGGTATACTTTATGTAAAATCAAGGCGCAAATTACTTTAAATTTCCATTTTATTGATACAAGGTGCAAGTTTACAATAAATTTAAGCGTTTATAGGAAAATATAACATAATAAATAAATAAATAAATTAGAAAACTGTAAGTAATAACCAAAAGCACATACCTGAGATATTCCAAACTAAAAGCTAACTTATTAATGTGCTAGGCTTTTACTAATGTTTATTAGCTTTACTAGCGACAAATTAACTGCTTTACGTTTAAATTTTCTTGCATAAAGTTCTCATTTACAAAAAAAAATTGCATGTATAATCCATTCACGATCTTTTTAGACTCAGAGTCAGAGTAGGCCATGTTAGGGTGACACTTTTGTTGGTACTTCCAAGTGGATATGTTCCATTTTAATTTGTTGGTTATATTTTTGAAAACTGACACCAAAAAACATTGATGATTTTGAGCATTTTGACTTAATATTACAAAGTCACAAATAATTTATTTGTTTTAATGCTATTATTTTACTTTCTTCATGCCAACGTAGAGTATAAGAAGCAATATAGTCGATGGGACTGACGTTAAAGTGTCAGAATTTTACATTTGTCACATTGTGAGTTCTATCAAAATCCATGTACGTAACTTAACGAAAAACAAGCATGGCCCTCTAGAGTCTAAAAAGATCGTGAACAATGTATATATACCTACCTATCAGAGCTGTGCCAAGTACTACTTATAAATACAACAAGCATAAGCACAAGTACAATAGTGCTTAATTGCACTTAAATACAAGCACAAATCCAAAAGTAATTGTATTTGGACTCGTGCTTATAAATACTTATTAGTGGGGGAACGACTCACTGCCTGCCAGACTATGAAGCATCAATATTTTGTCGCGCAGATAGGCCGCGTCTCTCTAGATATGTACATATATGTACGTATCGCATCATCAAGAAATATGCGGAAAATAAAAATAACTCAGCGATAGATACAGGGATTTTTTCTTTTTTGTATACATAGTACCTATGTATACTTTTATAAAAAACAGGTCAACGCATTGCTTTACTGTAATCGTTGCAGCCTAGAAACATCAGCATTGTGTTAACTTTGATTTTAAGCTTTATTTTTGGAAAAATCAAAGTTTGCATCCTATTCATCAAGATTTTTTTAAGATAAAAATCTCTAGTTTGTGAAAGTAAAAAAGACTTTAATACCATCTAGTATCTAGTATCATCTACATCTACAAAGTATCTAGTATTTCGCTAGTGTCCTAATCACCGTACCACAAACGGTTTCTCCAGTGCCGTATTTTTTGAATTTATTTAAATGACGTCTTTCTGACCTTAGAAAGGCACCCTTAATAACAAAACAAAGACATGCAGTAAGTAGAAGTTAGCTGCATTTGCGGCACTTTTAGGAAATCTTGCACCAAACAAAAAATATGTTTAACAAGAAAATGTACTTAACACAACAATACCAAAAATGGAGCTAACCGCTTCTTGTTGCTGCAGGTCCTTCATTCCTTTTCTCCGTCTTTACTGTACATATTGGTTTAAAGAAAAAGTTTTGATTCAAAAAATTAAAAATTAATTGCTACTAATTTGACATTAACTGACATTAATAACTTGATTTTTCACAGCTGACTATTCTTACCAAAAATTACACAACGCGTTGACTCGTTTTTTTTTAAAGTATACATAGGAGGTATGTATACAAAAAAGAAAAAATCCCTGTATATTATGTGCATTTGTTGATTCTAAAACTAATTGCAAGTACCTAACTATGGAAAAACAATCTCATTATATTCTAAAACCAATTGCAACTTTGGACAATCTCATTTTTATTTATCTTGCGTTATTTTGTAAATGTTAACATTAACATTTTAATACTTGCACGACTGTACGTATAACCATAAGTATACGCACAGCTGTGAAGTGTACTTGCGGTAATAAGCACAAGTATAAATACAAGTACAAGTACTAAGCACAATTGTAATTAATTGTGCTTAAGCACAAGTACGAGTCCAAAAGTGCTTGTGCTTGTAATTGACTTGTATTTGTAACAGTAAATACTCGCACAGCTCTGCTACCTATACATATTTTAGATCAAATTTAAAAACAATTTCTCATGTATTTTAACAAATTTAGTTAAAATAAACAAGAAAATTTGTCTTAAGTCAAAAAATACATTAAATTATATGAAATGTACAAATGTACGGTTGCGGACAAAAAATTTCGGATGTCACTGTCACTCATCTGACGTATACATATAGGAATTTCTTAACTTTTGCGTCAGTGGAATGACAGTGACATCCAAAATTTTCTGTATCTATTGCGAGCTTATGATATTTTAAAAATAAAAACTGTATGCACCTCTAGGAATGTTAAACAGTTTAAATTTGTAGCATTTGATTTGTAACGAGCAATATAGCATACTTTAGACATTTTCTAGGCTGTTTTTAAATTTATTACGCCAAGAAGCGAAAATTGAACGGAACAACTGTCACAATGACAACCAATTTGTTCAAGGTCAAATAGCCACTGTCAGTGTCAAAAACATATGAAGGCAGTACCTGTGTCCATAGACAGAGATCGAGTGCCTTACTCTGCCTATACAACGTTGGCTTTGATATCTAATTATTCTTTCATCTAAGCTCAAGTGTAAACACTGAAACATGAAACATCAATAATAAAACCCGACCATAACCTATAACACAACACCCCACGTATTCGCAGAGACTGGTGCGATCAGGGGTTATGATCTTCAATGGCCAAGGTCATTTCGCAATGTAATTACCCTACTACCCACGTAGGTGGCAGCACAATATTACAATGTTAATAATCAAAACGCGCATGAGCAAATTATGATGTTTGATTTTATATGGTGACCATATTACTGACATTTATATTTCATTTTTGTTAGTAATTTTTTTTTAGTGCTTTATATGTCCTTTTGCTTGCGGCTTCTTTTTCTTGTGGATTTTTTGTATTGTAAATTAGTTTTTGATCACTCCAATGCCGCAGAGCCAGATATGCATTTAATGTAACGCCTAACGTGATTTTTAACATCTAATTTGACATAAATCTGCGGTTGCACTGAAGTTTAATATCAAATTTGTTTTCTTTTCCATATTATCATATCACAAGTAAAAACTACACCAAACTAGTCAAGTTAGACTGAAAATCACGTTAGACGTTACGTTAAACGTAAATGTGGCTGCACCACAACAAGTAAATTATTGACGCTGTCATTATTTTAATGCGATCGATGGATCATTTTTTTGACCGGGGTTTGCTCTTTGCTTTCTTTCTTTTTCATAGTTTTCCATATTTTTTGTAGTTTCCATTAGACATGGCCAGTAAAAATGTTATTGTTATTGCAAAGCTCCGGTTGCAATAATTCAACAATTCGTCAGGAACAGAATTTAACTTTTCATTTTTTTCCTGTTGAGGATCAACGTTTGAAGAAATCCTATACATTCATATCACACGTTAATGTAAATTAAACTACAAAAATAAATACTTTTTAAATTAAACATGTAAATATGTATAAATTTAATTGTGAAACTAAGTGCCGATTGTACAATTATGGTTTGACTTTAAACTTTGCTTAATTACTTGAATTTACAATTAATGCTATGGGACTAAAGCGAAGCTTAAAGCTAAACCATAATTGTACAAACAGCACTTAGTGTTGTTGTTACTTGAAAATTGTAAATTCCTCAGGCGAAAAAGGTATACAATTTTAAATCCCGCCTTTAGCAACTGTTTACTCTACTACTCTACCAGGTGGCGCTGAAGATTGTGTTGTCGGTAGGTACTATAGACATTCTAATCTTTTTTGTTGATCTGTGGGTCCGACTCAAATCTGTCTTCTACGTTGGTCACGTGACAGGTCCATCTCATATTCCGACTACTTTAGCTATTGCAATCGCTCATATGAGCGCGTAAATTATAAATTAAAAATGTCTGGCATCTGCTGAGACACCGAGTACGTTTGCACGAACAAATAAATCAGGTTTAGTAACAACGACTGCAACTTCATCTTAAAATTGCACGTTTACACTACCTAAAGCTGAAGGTATTACAGAGGTCGCTTTTCAAAGTCAATTGTATGTGTAACGTTATTACTATCGAACGAATGTGTATTTGAATTCCAACGTTAACTTTACCGAAGAAGAAATAAATCAAGTTTAAAACTACAGACTGTTTACACGCCTTTTAATGCTGTTCTAAAGTAGGTTTTATAACGGCACGTCTTTCTTTGAACATCCGCGGCTTTAGTAAACCAACTTTACAACGGTTGTTATGCCTGATTTACATGACTGATTTACTGATTATAAAATTACGCAACTTAACCAACCTCCTATCACGCACTTTTTAGTTATACCTGCAAAGTTCAAGAAATTATTTCGAACCTCACCTGTTTTAAGGATATTTCCCCAGGGTAGTCAACATAAATAACCGGAACATGTCGCAGAAATCTATGCGACAAAGGTTTTCTTCCGGGATCAGTAGGCGGATTACAAGCTCCTACAAATTGAATGCGTTCCAGTGCGACCCAAGTTTGATCAGAAGCGCGATAGAAGCCTTTCTGCTCAACCAGTTGCCTCAAGAACATAATCACACGTTGTGTTCCATAATTATCCATGTCAGGCAAATTTATTTCATCACAGAATAGCACTAGCCATTTTCCTAACTGAAAGTAACATAAAAAAACCTTTCTGCAAAAATTATATGTTGTCATACCTGAACAGGAGCTAAAACAACACCATTAGGTGTTTTACGGTATTCACAATAGTGGTCAAATGTCTTCAATAACAGTTCAGGAGTCGTTGCTGAGGAAAAATTCAAACCAACGACTTCCATGTCTGGCAATGCCCTCAACGCAGAAAATAGTGTCATAGTTTTGCCTGAGCCAGGTGGTCCACACAGTACTAGAAACAGTTTTATAAATATATAACTATTAAAAAAAAAACACACACAATTTTTCATACCTATTGGTTTATGCTCGGCCAACCACGTGTACAGTAATGACTCATGTCTAACTGTGTCCAAAGTTGGAACTACAATATCTGGAGAGGCGACTTTATGTGTCTCTACCTCGATCTGTGGCACTTTGTTAGACCATGGCACCCATTCTCCACTACAAAATTAAATTAATAAATATTACACTCATGTAATGAATGAACTCACTGTATATTGACTTCATAATCAATAATAGGCATGTTGTTATTCACAGGTGGTAATGTAACGGTGGTAATAGAACGAATGAAATCTCCAAAATCTGATCGAACTTTGAGTTTAGCGTCACCAGCGAAGCTCCACAGCAGTGCATAGATTAAACATTTCGGTATGTAACGCTCGATATCATCATTTGGTAAGGGAAAGTCTATATGAGCATGATTGTACAGCAAAATATTTCTAAAAGCAAATAATGAGTTTAAAGTTTCCATGGTTTACACATGTTAATAATTACCTGACACTTTGGTTTAGCATTGAGAATAAAGAACTTAATGCTCTTAGTCTTGTGAAATCCATAATATGTTCTTGTTCCATGGCGTATTCAAGGCATCTAATCACTAAGCCATCCGGAGCTAAATACGGTTGTAAAATGCTCGTCACATCTCGTTGTACCTTACAAACATATACAGCAATTCAATAAGTTATACAATTTTTCATAAACGAAGAGCTCTGCGCTATAAATAAAACGCGTCTGGCGTTGCATAATCAGACAAAAAATCATAACTCCATCCATTTTTCTTATTCACTGTTGACAAGGAAATAATACTTGAAATACAACGAAATACTTGTCGGCTGTAACTTTGGTGATTGATGACGCAGAGCTCAAGTTCCGTAAATTTGATATTATTAAATGCAAAAAAAAAACTAACTTGTAAGTTAGGCGAGAGCAAGTCATCCTTTTTCTCTGCTTGCTTCTTTCCGAATCCCTCTTCCTCACCTTCATCTAATGAAATGTATTTTAAGCGTAGAATGAAATTCTCAAAAATCATTTCAGTCGATAGCACATCTTCAGAAAACCAAATCATGCCGCACCGAGATACTGTGGCTAAGGTAGCATACTTCAAATCTTGCACCTGAATATCAAAACATACAATCCAATTATGGTTATAACTAAACATATCGCTTATTTTACCTCAAACATAATGCGCACGTTAGGAGGAAGACTCAAACGTTCACCGTTCGGAAGTGTGAGAAGTTTATTATCATCGAGAACCGAATTCAAATTTTCAACCCATTCCGGGTCAACGTCGCCATCGAATATAATCCACTGTCTCTTGTTTATTTCGCCTCTTACATTATCAATAATTTTTCTACAAAATTAAGGAGCTGGTGTATTCATATATAATTTTATTAAACAAAAGTACCTCAAAATATGTGTGAAAAGACCGTCCGTCCATTCTCGTGTATTTGGATCTAGGACACCATACAAAGCTTCCTTACTAATCGCTTTAGGATCTATGACGTGAGCAACCCCTTCAATTCCTTCATACCTTTCCAGAGCTTTCAATAAAACTCTCCAAGCAGTACTCTTTCCAGAGCCACTCGGACCGACCATCATCAATCCATGGTTTAAATTTGAAATTTGATATAGTTGAAGAACCTACAAGCACCTTTCTGATATACTAGACGTTTAAGTTAGATAATTACAGTCGATTAAATTAAATACAATCAACGAGAGATGCAGCGGATAGTACTTTGGCCGGATAACCGGATACGGGACATCCGGCAAAATTTATTCAACTTACGCAAAAAGAACAAGTAAGAGTACAGTCAACGATCACTGTTTAGTGGTATTTTTAATTTTCCATGATATTCTTTTATCATATCATATCATATGCATAAGTGCAGCTTAAGCAAGCGCTGGGTAGCAATTTGCCTATGCCAACTGCTACTCGACGCATGCGTAAGTTTGTGCTTATTCTTGAGCTCTGACTATGCATACGGGCAATAGCTACTGTGGTAGAACCCTTATCACAAATAAATAATGAATTATTTTGTAAAATCTATAAAATATTTTCAATTGAAAATTGACTAAAATTTCCCCAAAAACAGTTTCACAATGAGCTTCATTGTGAAACTGTTTTTGGTGTCACAATGAATTCATTGTGAACGCAAAGTAGAAAAAAATATTTTATGCGCTACTGTTTAGAGGATCGAGTGTTATGTCTTTCTATAAGAAAATACACAGGGTATTCCATTTCAAAAAATCCTGCTGCATGCTGCCATTATTTTACGTAACACTCTGTATGTATCAAAATAATTTTAGCTTATAATGCTCCACAGGTAGAATATTTTTGTGAAAGAAAAAAAATTCTATCTCATTCTATAAATGAGCTATGGAAGAAAGGGCGCTTAAAAACTCAACCTATATAAATACCACGACAACAGACATACCCACTCAGTCTCAACGACTAACGAGAAGCAGTAGCAGCCCTGAGGAAGTTCTTCTGCAATAGAGAACGAAACGTCGGCAGTAGAAGAAGTCAATGTGACGCGGTTACAACCGGAAGCCAATTCAAACACTGTGCTATTTTCATTTCGTTCTGAACTTGTCGCGGAATACTGAATACTCATTTTTAATATATCTTTAATATATGCTCGATCAATGAGATCATTCATTGAGGTTATTTCATGCTGACGAATGTACACTGACCGGCAAAAAAAACCGGCCACCACAAAAAAAAAATTAAAAATCGAATCTACAAACATATTTCAAGTCGACATGGAAAGTTAATTTGATTAAATTTCATAACCCGTACTTTTAAGATGTTTGATTCATCCCCACCTTTATTTTTAAAGGATAAAATCCGTTTTTAACGAGATTAAGAAATTTTTGTTGTTTACCCATCAGCAGTTCATGTATTGTCTTTTATGATTTATTTGCCTAAAATCAAGGAGGCTTCTTTGCATTGTTTTTAAAATGGAGTATGACAGTTAAAGAGCTACGCAATTGAAAAAAAATGCCGTTAACTGTTGAGATTGTTGCTCGTATTGTTGGTTTAATTGAAGATGGTCGTAGCCAACATTACGTGTCTCGTGCACTGGGAATACCCCGTACCACCGTACAGGATGCCTGGAACCGGTATTTGGAGACTAGCAGCTGCACTAGGAGAGCAGGATCCGGAAGAAGAAAAGCAACAATTGCAGTTGATGACCGTTTTGTTGTGCTCAATGCACTAAGGGATCGGAGATCAACGGCCGGCGGTTCAACTTCAACATCGCCTCCAAACAGCTCGTGGAGTTGAAGTAAGTGAGAGGACAATAAGGAGAAGGCTTGTTGAAGGAGATCTAAAGTCACGGAGACCTGCAACAGGCCCAGAATTGTTACAAAGCCATCGTCGAGCACGGTTGGACTTTGCACGACTTCATTCAAACTGGACTCCTCACCAATGGAGTAAAGTTCTCTTCACTGATGAATCGCGCTTTTGTCTACGCTCGCCTGACGGTCGCGAAAGGGTGTGGAGAAGACCAAATGAACGGTACACAGACTGCACAATTTCCGAAAGGCGATCTTTTAATAGTGGCTCTGTTATGGTGTGGGCAGGTATTTCGTCTGAGGCTTTAATTGCCCACCGATACGTGGAAGACATTCTGCAAGAAGCTGTCATGCCCTACTCTCACTTTATTGGAGATGGATTCATTCTAATGCACGACAATGCCAGACCACACGTGGCACGAGTAGTGTCTGACTTCTTAGACGAGGTCGGAATTCAGAGACTTAACTGGCCAGCATGCAGCCCTGATCTCAATCCCATTGAGCACTTATGGGATCAACTTCAAAGAGGCATTTGTCGTCGCCCGGCTTTGCCAGACACACTGCAAGATTTAAGAGCAGTGCTTTACGAAGAATTTGAGGCAGTACCTCAAAATTCGTTGACACATTTGATTGATTCGATGCCTCGACGTTTAAATGATGTCATTCGAGCACGAGGAGGTCATACGCGTTATTAACCGTCACCAGTAACTTAACTGAAGACATTTCTTTTCAATTTTCGAACTGCCGTTTTTGTTATTTTTTTCATATTAAACTTAATTTTGCTTAATCTCCTCTTTTTCTTGAGTAATTTTTATGTTTTTTTGTTAATAATGAATGGTCCTTTGATATAAAGTACATCTCAAATTAAATAAACCAGATTATCAATAGTTTTGTTATATATTTTAGGGTGGCCGGTTTTTTTTGCCGGTCAGTGTATAACATATATTTCGGCAGCATATTCTTATATGTGCGAGTGATTTGTGCTCCGCAGCGAAATTACCACATGTTCGCATGAGGGTGAGTATGGAGGTCGCATTGTTGCAGTACAAAGTACTGTTTGAAACTTAGTATAAAGTCTTGCCAATAAGTCCAAAATGCTCTGTTATTGCGGTACCATAACAGTGGTTCTCTTCGGAATAACTCGGATAATCCTCATAAAACCTGCGTTTCTGAAAACTGGTAGCTTTCCCTAAGCTCTTCTTGTCTTTCTAAGAGCGATAGGGAATCCTTTCCATCAAAATGGCATCCCCATTTACGGATTTGATTTATTGCTTTACTAGTGTCCCGAATGGGTGCTGGAATTAGGATATTGCTTTTGCCTGGTCTATATTTGTACTGGATGGTGTGCCATCAAGATCAATGGATTGCAATATTTGATCTCTTTTGAGACTATGTATCCACCGTTCCGTAATCAACTATACCAATTATAATGGGCGCGTTAGTGGACAGCAGCTGCTGTATGTTAACTATCAGCGTGAAGAGTGCGCTGTATAGCAGCAGCTGTCAATCCAGTGAACCTGTAGCTGACCATCCATCAAAACGTTGTCCGTTCAAAGATTTAAAAGAATTTGTTATACAATTTTCGTTGGACAAGAATATACTTTAATAAATATTTTTTAATTTCTTACCATCAGAATTACATATTAAAGATTCACTGGATAAATTAGTTTTACAAAACTTTTTTCCATAATGATGCGACAATAATAATTAAAATTCAATATGCTTCGAAGTCTTCGTAAATTCAGGTTATTTACGTATCGTATACGTATTAGGTTAGAATTTCGGAAAATATCAAACCGCTGACTACGACAGCGGCTTATAATACTCAGCTGCTGCCATTCTGATCACTCAGCGAATTTGTTCAGTGACATCACTGTGACATCAACTCAGCAGCTGTTGTCCGCTGAACGCGCCCGTTGATTTCTCAAAACACTCAAAAGATTCAAATAATGTTAATAATTTCAGTCTGATACAATAAATCTATATTAATTTAGTAAACCACGAGAAAATCAGGTGTCATAAGGTCATAAAATAACAAAAATTTCTTCGAAACGAGACAGATAAAAAGATTGGTTTAACTTGTATAAAATTATTTTATATAGGTACTATTAGAGCCAGAAATAAAATAATATTCAAATAAAAATAGTATTCGAATGAAAATAGTATTCGAATAAAAGTAGTATTTAATAAAAATAGTATTCGAATGAAAATAGTATTTGAATATAAATAGTATTCGATTGAAAATAGTGGCTGAACAAAATAGTATTTGAATGAAAATAGTAGTCGAATGAAAATAGTATTCGAAATAAAATAGTAGTCAAATAAAAATATTAATGATTAAATATGCATTATATTTAATTACTACATATAAAAGTTATAGAATAAAAATAGTAACAAAGTGTAAATAGTTACGACTGAAAATATTCGAGTGTATCTAACTTTTGAACAATAACAATCTTAAAATATAAGTTTCAATTAAATTGATATACCGAGCAAGTAAATATTACTATTACGAAATTAGAGCTAACGTAAATAATTAATTTATACGGTAAATACAATATAACATATTTGATTTTGATTGTATATAATTTTTCCTCAATTTCCAAAATGTAATGACAATTTGTTCTTAAAATGCTAATAGAAATTTGAGACAGGTACACGCTGATTATAATATCATCTGTACTTACATACTGAAATTAAATTTCTTCGCATTTACGATACAAATGCCATAATAATAAACGGTTTATGATGCGGCGACAGGGCGACCAATGACAAATGGGTCAATCCATATGAAGTGATCCAATGGAGGTTGCTTGACGATTTTAAATATTTTAAATTTTTTTTATACATTATTACCATATGTACTGGAAGTATAAGAGTAAAAATTTCAACTTTGATATTTTACTATAGAAAAAGTTAGGAATTTTCAAAAAGTATAAAGAAATTAACATGAGATTGTGTTTAAACCGCATTAAAATCAAAGGCTTGTATTTGCACAGAACACAAATTTGAATTCCTATTTCCACAGACATTTCAAATTTATATTTTAAATTAAAGGAATCCACAACTCAACACAAGAAAAAATTTATTATTATATTTCGATTCACCTAATGATCTTAACAAAATTGAGAAAAACTTATGTTTGATATTTTGTTTAATCAGAATGACTGTTAAGAAGCACGCTTATTTCTTCAGACAGATTTTGTGAAATGTTATGTGATCTTCCAGTTGCAGTTGTAAGTTCAAGAGGTGATATTTCTCTTAATATATTTTTAGTAGGCCACACTTTATCACTAGCACACTTCTTGAAAGACGTTCTAGGCCCTGCAGGATGGTAAAAGTGTACATACACATCACTATTTACCAAACTTAGTTGCTCAACCTATGCCAACCACCACTGTCCATCATACACACATGCCACTAACGGCCACTGCTTGTGGTTAAGTTCTAGTTAAAATTTAACCATAACTTTCTTTGCACAGGTCAAATAATTAAGGATGAAGCCGTTTAATTCATATACATATTTAACTACTAATGAAACATAACTCAGGATTAGTTAATCCAAAAGTTAATTATAGGCGGTGCAAACCACTGTAAGTCATTTGTTTGTAAAGTCAAGGGCACAATTTTACAGACACTGCTCTTTGTAAATGTCAGTTTTTGATGTTCCAAAGCACCTAATTACGTTTTCCGAAACTCCACGAAATTTAGGATAATTTCTTGTTTTTCTCAATTTTGTTAAGATCATTAGGTTAATCGAAATATAATAATAAAAAAAAAATTCTTGTGTTGAGTTGTTGATTCCTTTTATTTTAAAATATAACTTTGAAATGTCTGTGGAAATAAGAATTCAAATTTGTGTTCTGTGCAATTAAAAGCCTTTGATTTTAATGCGGTTTAAACACAATTCCATCTAATTTTTTTACACTTTTTGAAAATTCATAACTTTTTCTATAGTAAAATATCAATTGAAATTTTTACTGTAGTTTCCTCTTATACAGGTGGACACTCTGTAAAAAAATTAGATGTTTATCCCATGTCCCACCAGAGATATCATGCTTCAAACTTTGAAAAAATCGCAAATTTTCAATTTTTAAAAAGTCCTAAAAATTAAAGGGCACATTTATCAGTGTTATGACTCTAGCTATAGTGAATACAGTAGTGTATGTAATTGTAATTAAAAAATCAACTGTGATATACCACCCCTTCATCATAAACTTAGGCTCCAAAAAGTGGCATTTGTTAAATTCCATTGCCAAATTTTAAGGAACATTTTCACCTATAAGGAAACAAATATGGCTGTTTATGTTGACATAAAATTAAAGAGGAGGAAATGCTGAATAAAATGGTCTGTGTTGCAGTGTTCTAGCATAATCCAGTCCTAAGAAAAATAAGTTTACGTTAACGTCTGCAAACTCCCTAATTGGTGAGCTTGCAAAACAAAACTGGCCGCCACAAACAAACGGGCGCAGATAAAAATTTAATACATCAATTTTGTATTCCCAGTACATATGGCAATAATATATAAAAAATTAAAAATATTTAAAATGGTCAAGCAACCAAAAATATTTTTATTGGATCACTTCATACGGATTGACCCAAATTTACGTCCTACGTCCTATTTACGTCACGTCCTACGTGATATAAGCTGCGTTCGTTTATTCAACTCCGTTCACTCTATTTACTCTTTTCGCACTTTTCTCTCACTTTAACTTATATCAAAAGAGCTTCCCTGTCATTCAACTTTTACTCCAACCCTACACGGAGTGAATAAACAAACGCAGCTATAGTACGCAGATTTTGGATGAACTTCGAATAATTCATTTAAAAACATATTTCTTCAGAAATATTAATAATTGCGAAATTATCAAATCACATTATTTTCAGCTGAAGAAAGTTGAAAATAATATTAATGTATTGTTATTGTTTATTTTTTTCGAATTTTTTGGTGTTTGGTACTTCTGATTTATTTTGTAGCTATTAAAAATGTTTATAAGTGTTATAAATAAAATGATATCACATACAAAGCATTCGGTTGTGTGGGAACTAATATATTCGACTGCTGTTTTCATTCGAATACTATTTTCATTCGACTACTATTTTCATTGAACTACTATTTTCATTCAAATACTATTTTCATTCGACTACTATTTTCACTCGACTACTATCTTCATTCAAATACTATTTTCATTCGAATACTATTTTCATTCGACTACTATTTTCATTCGGATACTATTTTCATTTGACTACTATTTTATTCTAATACTAATTTCACCCATCACTAGTACCTACTCATTTTAGTATCGAAACCCCGTTAACTTAAACTATAATTTTCATTTAATAATAAAAGACTGAAATAAAACTTGATTTATTATTGACCCTAAATTTTTCCGATATCATACCCCTCGTTAAATATCCGGCGTGGACGGATTTTAGTAGCTAGTATCCGTTGGATAGCAAAAATGTTGCCGGATTCCGGATAGTCACCGGATATCCACTGCATCTCTACAATCAACTATATGACAATGATCTAGCAGAAACAATCACAAAAGAGCAACTGCTACTTGAGAATAAATATTGTTTTTTCGTGTTACCTTTTCAATCCAATTATCTCCTACTAAATTTTTATGCTAAGCATGAAAATAAAATTAAACTAACAATATATTTCGAGGGAAAAAAAGGAACTACAAACCTTCTCCATCCAAGATGATCCCTGTTCGTCACCTTCACCACAAACAAAAAATTCCTCTTCGCATACTTTTCGTATTTCATCTTTCAAACCTACAGACAACACAAAATAATATACATATTATTATTATTATTAATGTTGAATAAAGTCTATGCAACATGAGTAAGTTTGGAGAATCAGTATCATTTATTTAAAATAAAGCCACTTTTTGGCGTTAAATATTTTGCAATATTTTCAAACATTGTAATTTTCGCATTAAAACAATAATGTCATATTTGAAATTATTCGAACTCGTTTAAAACATTCTTGGGAGGACAGTTCGTGAAGAAAAAGTGATTTGGGCAACATCAATTTAAAATATTTTTTTGCTATAATCCATTCCTTATCTATTTACCGTCGTAGTAGGTCGTTATTTTAAATTAAGCTAGGTTCGCAGCTATCCGTTTATACGTCTCCAGCAATACGTTGACCAATCGTAGCTCGCGTTTATCGATATGGTCACATTCTATCCGACGACCGGAGAAGTTGGTTCGATCAACTTTTGCCGGAGATTTCTTAGGTTGACAGCATAGTTTTTAAATAGTCACGTAGAGGTTAGGTACGTGATTTTACATTTTAGTGCTTTTAAATCAATTTTAATTGTAACTCATATGATTGTATTCATTTGATTGCAATTTTTTATTATTAATATACCCAGTATATTAATAATAAAAAATTTTGATGCATGAAGATGCACCAAACTCGGTATGTCGGTAGATATCGTGAAAAGAAATAAAAGTTTTCTATAATTTTTTTTTCTTAAATTAATAAGTTTCGAGAAAATCGAAGGGAAAGCAAAGTCGCATATTTTTAGGATGGACTTTAAATGAGAATGAATGGATTGTGACGCATTCTCATACGAATCGCTTTCTTGGTTTATTACTCTAGCTAGAATGTCGCCCAGCCCCAGCTGATTCGGCAAAACACATTTAAAACATCGTTGGAAGTCAATAAAAATAATAATTAGTCGTTTATTTTCGATTCTCCATTTAATACGAATTTTCTTATTGTTAGTTGAAGAATTTTAGGATTGTTCAAACATTTAGTAATTTGCGCTTATTTAAGACCCCTCTAGAGCAGGGTTGCCACTTTAATTTTCACAAATAATTTCAAATAAATTTTTGCAAGGCCTATGGTTATTATTTGTTACCGTGTCTTTGACTTGACATGTTGACTAAAGTAAAATAATTTTGAAAATTTGTACTAGAATTAGTCTGAAATGTACCCGTATTTTCTGTTCTCAAATGTACTAGAAAAATACAATTGTACTAGAAACGGCAATCCTGCTCTAGAGTCAAAAAAAAATATCTGTTTGGATGTGAAATAGGTTGCCTATACATCCCTACACATAAAGATCTAGGAAAGCCATGACAGCTGTCAATCAAATCCGACTTGGGGTGGGTATATACGTTAGGCCTCTAAGGTCATAAAATGTAAATTATTTTAACCCGAAAAGAAATTTAGGTAATCCTACAGTTTCAGGATCTGACCATGGATACAAACGAGCATTTACGTGTGGTTCTGTAATATTTTGCTTTGTATTTCATTTTTAGGTTTATATTTAAAAATTACTCATTTTTCAATAAAATATAGTTATTCTCAATTAAAAAAATGAAGTATGTTATTGTTTAAATTGTGATAAACATAAAATAAAGCCAACATTAAAAATAAACAGTTTAAACTGGATATTGTTCTGAAATATACAAAGCAAAAAATCAAGTAAAGCAATCGCTTGCTTACAAGGCATTACAAGGTCAGGTCCCGAAACAGCAGAATTACCGAAATTTATATTGCTAATTTTATATTTCTAATGCACACATCTACTCCCACAAATTATTATTATACTAATATAGGTGCTTGATTCGTCTAAATTAAAAAAGAAAACAAATCAAATGTTACAATTTGGCTTTATTGAATACATTTTTATGACACTTTTACTTTCTGCCGGGCTGCAATCAACTTTCTTAATTAAAAATTAGTATGTATTATTAATTAATTATTTTAATACATGATATGTGGAATTAAATGCTGCATCGATCTGTATTAGCATTCCCTATATCCATCTTCAACAGTTTTTGAGTTATGAGATACAAGTTTGTTAAATGGATCTTTTTACGCACGTCATTGAAATTTATTCGTATGAAACAAATCAATACTTTTTAGTCAAATTACTATTTAAATAGTAACTGTAAAAAAAAGTTATGAAACCGTTATGCGTTTGCGAATGTAAACGTTTTCCTGGCATTTTATCAAACAAAATTTTCTAATTATTGTATTCTAAATGTTTTTAAATAGAGATATATTAAAACTAAATGAGTTTGTAATGCAAAATTAAATTTGAAAGAAGGCAAAACATCAAATTAAGCAAATGTCAGATTTACATTTAACAGAACTTAATTACCGCAGTATTTTATAATCTTTCCTTATCTGCCACTTGTAAACCATATGTCTTACTTTAAAGACATTCGCATAAAGGTGTTTCTTTTTCAACCCGAACGATTGATATAGATAGAGCTACACATACAAATTGTTTTTATCTACGGCCACTACTGTAAATGACGAAGTACGCACAACAAGTTAAGTAAGCGGGTATTTACATACGTCGTGCATAAAGTAAGAAAAACGCACAACGCACCTACTTTACGCACATTTCCAGTTCGATCTACGTAGTCGCATCACATTAGATTGACAGTCGTCGAAATTGCAAGTGTCATTACTGATTACTTTGAAGGTAATTTTTGTGGTCGTAAATAAAGTATAGTACAAAACTCGAGTTATAAAGCACTTACGCACTTGTGGAATTACTTGCATACGCAGCTTTTCCACCATGCGTAATTTGCTATTTACAACTCTCGATATGTAATATACTATTACTAGTGTCGTTTGTGAAAAGATCCATTTAACAAACTATATTTTTGATTTAATTCATAAAAATTTACAATTTTATTAATTTAAATATTTTTAATTTTGTTGAGACAGCCATGAAAACAACAATGCATTTTGCATTTCGCGTCACTGTAAATTTTAAACGAAAGCAAAAAAAAGTTGAGAATCAAAATCAAAATTATTCAAACGTTGATATTTTAAATCTATTCTAATTTCATGAAGAATGATCTAAAATTGTTGAGAGAAGAGAATGTGTGTTCAATGAAATATATCCCCTCTTGTCTCATACGAAAAAAACAAAGTTTGGAAGTATGAAGTATGAAGTTTTTGGAACTTGAAAAGATGTATGAAAACGAAACAAAGTTCAGTAACAAATAACGAAGATAAAAATATATTTTTGAATAGCTGCATGGTGTTTTTAAGTGATTTCTATGTCATTTTGGTATGCTGAACATGAAAATGACCTCCATTTACACGAACATGGAAATTCACTTTTCTAACGTGTAGATCATGCTACTTTTTCGTCTAGTTGACAAAAATAACGCTAACATTCTGAGAGTGTCGAAGAATAATAATATATCAAGGTATGTCAAGCATTTGTTGACATAGTTACAAAACATCAATCAATCAATCTTCGATCTATGAAACGTCACCATAATAAGTAAAATGAAAGGAAAAAAAACTGTTCCTAACTGAAATCGTGAAGAAAAGTGTTGCTAACGAGACAAGTCCCATTTTTCTTCACGATTTTTGGTTAAACATTGTGTCACTTTTCTGTCAACTACACGAAAAACATATTCATTGATTTATGATCCAATCAAAACAGAAGAACCGGTCGGAAAGGTTAAATAACATCAATATTCTAAAAAGAATTCAAAGTAATTCAATTACTTCAGACTAATTCAATTACTTTAGAGTATTTCAATTACTTTGACTGCTTGAATTATTATTTGAATTACTTTAGAGTAATTCAATTACTCTAAAGCAATTGAATTAGTCTAAGTAATTGAAATACTCTAAAATAATTCAATTACTCTAAAGTAATTCAAATAATAATTCAAGCAGACAAAGTAAATGAAATACTCTAAAGTAATTGAATTAGTCTAAACGTCTAAAATAATTCAATTAGTAATTGCTCTGCAACTTCAAATATCTTTCGTTTTAATTGGTAAATGCCAATACTTTGTATATGAATAGAAAAAGATAACTTCTTAACTATATTTAGAGAACGGGTATTAACGGCTTCAATAAAACTTCGATTATACTGGTCGATATTTCGTAATATTTTATTACTTCTTCAGGACCATTAAATTACTATAATTGGACAACTAATTAAACTATGATACAATATTATATATAATACTTACTAATAATAGAGAAATTAATACATTTTTGAAAATTTTAACTTAAAATTTGATGTGTTATTTATAACAAAAATTGTGTATAAATAAAAGAACTCTAGGTGGCGTGACTTATTAGATTAAAATATATATTATTAAGATCGTCAATGTCAGATCTGAAATTGACAGTTACGTCATTATGCTTCTGAATGCATGACATTTCCAAAAATAATCTAGTTTTATAAAACATTTCTTTTTCTAAAATTTTAATATTATTGAAATCAAAACAATGGTTATCATCAATTGAGTGAATGGCAAGAGCACAGCATTCACTCAATTAAGTTAAAATTTTCAAAAATGTATTAATTTCTCTATTATTAGTAAGTATTATATATAATATTGTATCATAGTTTAATTAGTTGTCCAATTGTAGTAATTTAATGGTCCTGAAGAAGTAATAAAATATTACGAAATATCGACCAGTATAATCGAAGTTTTATTGAAGCCGTTAATACCCGTTCTCTAAATATAGTTAAGAAGTTACTAAGATACACGGCAATATCCTCTACTTTTAGAAAAAGATAATTGATAATTGCCAATACTTTTCAAAGTATTTGAAGCTTGTTATTTGAATGACTTTTTTAAAGTAATTTGCCCAGCTCTGTATAAAAGTAATTATAATGCATTATCTGGGGTTGGTTGTATAATTGGCGCAAGATCTAAGAAAATTCGTTATATTGGTGTTAAGAGTAAACTTTGTTCAATTTGTCAAAAAAATAAGACATTAGTCATTAATAGGGTTCAGAAACGGTGCCAATTTTGCATTGCAAACAATGGTGGCTTATTTGAGTGATTTAATATTTTTTATTATTATTTTTGTAATTGAGTTTGGTTTTGTTTTGCCAATAAAAATATTCAAATTACCATACAAATTAATTCAAACCGCATCTAAATATCCTAAGTAACAAAAAACTTACGGCAAATAAAAGAAATTATGAATTTTTTTTTTTTAACCAAGTTGGCCATGACAAGTAAAATTTGAAAATGTATTCCCAATGAGCTCTTGAACCCGCACCTTTTTACTAATTTAACCATCTCTCTATATCTTCGAATAAAAAAGTTACCCATGTTGTCCCAACGAAATCCGGGCAGCCTGTATACGGCAAAATTATAGACGACGGTGACAGTAGCGTATATAGAAAAATTCGTGATGCTAAACCCTACGGTCCTAACATTTTTATTGAAAAAATAGAATGTCGTAGTCATGTTTTACGCAACTACTGCAACAAATTAAGGCATTGGTGAAGCTCCATATTTAATAGCTTCGAGAGAATTTTCCAAGAAAGCCACAGGATTCCCGCTGGGTTCAGGTACACGGTTATAAATCATGCCAACACTGTACATAAAGTTGCCTAATTCTCTCGTTTTTTCGAAGTGTTACCGGACCTTTTAATTGCTAATTTAACTTAAACGTTCAAGTTTTACTTAAAAAAAATGTCTCCGCATTAGATATTAAGCTAACCCATATTTTGATATAAATTTCATTGAATAATTTTGTTTTTTTACCGAGAAAAACGGATTCTTAGTTTATCACAAAAACAATAAAAAAAAACTACTTAACATTTTGAAAAAAGAAAATGCGTCCGCACTGTAGTTTACAGAAACGAACATTTCTAGATTGCAAGCATTTTTTCAACTATAATTAAGCTAAGTTCACATGCATTGCGGATCGTTTCTAATTGGTTCATTTTGAATTTTGAACCAATTAGAAACGATCCGCAATAAACATTTTGCGTATCCGCAATGCATGTGAACTTAGCTTAATACGCCTGTAAAACGGATTCTACGAATGTAATATTTTACTATACTGTAGATATGACTCCAGGGAACCCTTAAGAATTCACATTCAATGATAAACCGTTTCATGAAATCGTTCGTATAAATTTAGCACCCTAGGGTTTTACCCAAAACATTTCGTTCGCCGCACTACCTCAATTAAGGACTTTATGGTATTTTTTGTGTGTACAGCAGGAAGGAGGCATTTTTGAACATTTCTTGTAATAATAATAACGTAATAATAATGTAATAAAAATAAATGTTTCGGTCAAGGTCCCTCAACGTGTCCCTTAAGTTTGGTGCATCATCAATGAAACCATGATATGAGTTAATTCTGAAGTTTTGTCTTTAAAACGGACGTAGTAATGCACATATTCAACCTGTCAACTACAAAACGCCGTCAAGCCAACTGTCAAATTTATCCGCATAGACCGCATAGCAATGAACGCTTGCAAAATGGAACATCCGTTGACGGACGAACGCAACCGTATAAAGCTAAGTTCACATGCATTGCGGATACGCAAAATTTTTATTGCGGATCGTTTCTAATTGGTTCATTATGTATATTTCAATCAAAATGAACCAATTAGAAACGATTCGCAATAAAAAGTTTGCGTATCCGCAAAGCATGTGAACTTAGCTTAAACGGATAGCTGCGAACCTAGCTGAAAGATTGGCTATCATAAATAAAATTAGACATACCGTGATTTTATTTTAATATGAAACATTGCTGTTCATATTACTATGGAAACTAATTCCAATTTTCAAAAATGTCGTTGCATGATTGCCGTCATTAGGGTTTCTAATGTCATATCAAATAAGTGCTAAAATAGTTTCGATTGGGGTGCACTCATTCATTGATTGCACACTCAGAATATCTTCATCTCATTTTATTACATGAGATTGAAACAAACACCCCTATTGAAAGCACCATTAGAAACCAAAATTTCTCCAAAAATAGTTTCATAGTAATTTCAATTATGAAACAGTTTTTCATATCACATAAAGTTCATTATAAACACAAAATGGAAAAGTTAAGATTTGAATAATTTCATTTTCTTAAAAGTACAAGTTACGTACCTTTCATTTCAGCCCTGGTGTACTGTACATTCGGGAACACGTCACTAAGCAAGCTGAATAATAGTGGAATGTCTTCAGCAACGAGTTTAGGCACCATAGTTTCACAGACAGACTGTATAAGAATTTCCTGCTCAGGAAGATTTTCGGCTATGCTTGCTTCATCGATATTTTTTTCTGCACGTTGTTTCAAGTTCTCTTTTATTCTCTGAATGCGATCTCGTTTTACATTACCAGCAGACACCAAGACAGATTTTAATGCACGAAGACCAAAGTCATAGTGTGATTGATTTGATAATTGTTCATCGCACAATCTAAAATATTAATTTACGAATTTATCGTAATTGATTTTTTACATTACAATTTTTACCAACATTTCATTCCATTTAAGACCCACACACAAGAAGTGTTCAGGTGCCTTCCATTTTCCTGCCTGGATAGCTCCGAGCTGCTCTGTCACACGACGCCCACTGTTCCATTAAAAAATGCGACGTGGTGTTAAGTCTCGTTCGAGTTCCTACCCCTTTCCCCTCGAGAACCACCTTTTGACTAGGGGCGTGAAGCTCCAACATGATTATAGTGGTTATAGTAGTTAATTTTTGAGATTATACGAAGCTCTATCTGACGCATAAATATTAATACTTGAATAGTTGAAAATTGTGCTAATCGTTTTTTTTTGCGGAAAATATTAAAAATCAAATTTAATTGATCAAACTGATTATATTGAAGGTGACAGTTATTCGCGCCTAAAATTTCGTGTTCCATTTCTAAACTATTCAGAGCAGCTCCGAGAAGCACCACAGACATTACGCTCTCAAATGGAAAGCACCTTTCATCAGAAGCGAAATAAAACAAGTTGGAATAAACATAGAATTACTCACTTGAAGAAAGGTACGATTTTGCATGCAAGTTTCTCAGCAGAACGAAATCCTTGTGAAAACAGCATAACTTCAGCAATTAGTTGCCTATCCGGTGTAGTCATAGCTAAGGAACGGAATAATTTTTTCAAGTTATCGGGCAAGTTAGAACGACCTGCATAGCCAGGATTCATAGTAATAAAAATCGCCATATCAGGAGATACTTTCACTTGCTTTCCAACCAATTCGACAGAAATACCTGAATATAAAACGTGTAGAAAGTACAAAAGTAAAATTTACTAGTTAAATACTTCCTGAAGCGTTTCCTTCAATGCCAGATTCCTTCTGAGATTTCAGCGCCTCTTGGATGGTCTGCACTTGCTGTGAAACTGCAGATAACATGCGCTCTTCCAAACGATTGAACTCATCGAAGCAACCCCAAGCTCCGACTTGGCACAAACCAACGAAAATTCGACCCATTGCTTGGAAGTCAAATGTTTCATCGCAGTTGAAAACAAGAACAAAGCGACCTAATTGATTTCCTAATGCTTTTACCGATTCTGTTTTACCAGTACCAGCGGGCCCTATTATATTACAAATTAAAAAATAAAATAAAATTTGGAGTTTTAATCATATTTACCAAACGGTGAACCGCCAAGTCTTGCTTCGAGAGCTTGAGTCATGGTTAAGTAGCATCTATCAGTAAGTGGAGTTTGAACTAATCTGTCCTGGACACCTAAGTACTCGAATCCATAATAAAAGTGAGCGTTAGCCATATGAATAGTCAATTGTTTGAGGACTTCCGCCTGTCTTGGATCAAAGTAGAAACGCATTTCGCAGAGCCACTCAAAAGATTTACTGCTGCAAACTCCGTTTGAAATAAGTCGACGAGTAACTGTACGTTTATGCACAAATTCGTTGATCTATAAAAAAGAAAGAATAATTTAATTCCTCTGGAATACTTCAAATGTTTCTTTTTACCAAATGCTCAAGTTTCTTCCTGCGTAACTGCGGTTGTTCCTGCAAAACTGAGTCAGCAAGTACATTCAAAGTATTTTCAACTTGTTGCAAGACTGTTTCCAGTGGGCCTTTCTGTGGTTCACTGTTCATTTTGACCAAAGCTGCCTCGACATCTTCACTCCATATAATCTGAATCGCAAGCACCACAATCTGGGCTTGGTACTTGTCGACCCATTCCATGAAGACTTTAGTGTCGATATTATCTTTAAACTGTTTAATTTCTTGTACTGCTTGAGCTAGGTTTGAAGCTAATGTCACTCTCATTTCTTTTTCGACCAAAGTTAACCACTCGTTGATTTTTGGATGGTCCACAGTTGAAACGGCAGTTCCAAAATGTACCTAATACACACAAAATAAGATCTAACTTTACATGATATTCTAAAATACCTCTTCGCCTTCTCTCGATGCAATGCCAGTGATAACGTTGTTGTCTTCGTTTAACAAAATTGAAGCAACACCAGCGAACATTTTTTTGAAGTGCTTTTGCAGCCTGGCAACATTTTTGCTGTTGCCAATAATTTCCAAAAGATCTTCATCACCAACGAAATAGAAACGTGGGAAAGATGTTCGTTCACGTTCGAGATATTCGCCGAGTGCTTTCTGGATTTTTCCCAGCAAGTCGGCAAGTCGTTCTAAGGATCGCTGTACTCCTGGTATATTTAAAATGTCCATCACCATTGGTGACTTGCTTACCTTTTTCATTAAACCCAAAAACTCTGAACTGTAAAACACAAGATTGAACGTGCAAACTCAAATAGAATGTAAGAATCGATTTTTACCTAATGCTATGGAACTTGGATGTTTCTACAGGCAATAAAGTTTTAATATCGGCACTCCCTGAAAAGATCCCTTCTAGGTAAACCCAACGCCTTTGCACATCTATCCACACATCGAAGAGTGCATTAATTCGGTTTAATTTTTCTTCCCAAGTCAGGGCTTCTTCTTCAAACACTTTGTAATAAGGTGACAATTTCATAGCAGCAACTGAATTAATGTGTTCTTTGACTTTGTTGAAGAGGTCGTCCCAACCACGAATCAATTTACATTTATTCTGATAATTAATCAAATCCAACTCATAGGTCTGCCAAGATTCACGCACTTGTTTGAGGAATTCCTCAAGTGCCATTTCGCCTTGTGCAATTAAAATAATATCTTTGACTATAGCTTCGTTCTTCTGGAGGTTCACATCCCATACTTGCCCAAGAGTTAAATCTGATAGGACCCAGTTAACACGTAATTGTTTCATCAGCTGTTTCCAGTGGCGTTCTTTAAGGGCGTCAGATTTTAGTTCCACTATAATCATGTTGACTTTAGTATAATTTTGCAAGGTTTTCTTAACGTATTCATATGATGCGTATTGACGCAGACGTGCTGGTAGCTCTTTTAACTGTGCAGACATTGCATCGAGTTGCTGACGCAATTTTCTGGGTTGCACTGATAACCATGGTTTTTCTCTTGTTTCGTCGATTTGAGACCAAATCCTCGATAACTCTGACCACACACCCCGTAGATCTTGCAATTCTTCAAACACTACTTGCATACGATCTTCACTTGTGTTAACGCCTCCTGGTTCTTGCAGTTCCAAAGCTTCCTTTGCTTTAGCCACATTATCTCTTTCATCTTTCAGTCTGGCATATTTACTTTCGAATAGTTGTAACTGTGTCAGTGCGTCATCAGGTCTTAAATGACCTTCCACAGGTTTGCTACGCTCCCAATCGCCAAGGAAATCATTTGTGCGGTTTTCAACGGCCTTATCCTCAGAAACAATTTTCTGTTGTAAACTGGCGACCTAAAACAAATATTTTTTTATATATTTGGAAATAGAAGAACTCGACGAATTAACCTGGGTTTGTATAGATTGGTCTTTTCGCTTTATGATTTCATTAAACGCACCCCATTCACCTTCTAAGTTTTCAACGTGAAGCCAAGCAGTTGGAAACTGGAACCTCTGCCTTTCCAAAATACGTTGTCCTTCGCGATATACTTCAACTTGCTTCTCCCATGTCTAATAAATAACTTGCGTATTATAACTGGGAGAGATTTTTTTTTAAATAAAGACCACAAACCTTCATGTTGCGTTTCAATGATTGAACGTAGGTGATAAAGCTGACTGCGTCCGAAGTGCTTGCGGCTTCGATGCTTTGTAGCTCGAGATCAGATCTGGATTTTGATATTTGGGAATGGAAGGAAGTCATTTCATTGCTTAAGAGTGTTCCAAATTTGCTCAAGGTTTCCTTATGCCATGAATCATATTTTAAAGATACCTTGCTCTGGACTTTTGTGAAATCGATCACAACTGGACCGAATTCACGTCGTGTATCGGAGGTGTCGAATGTGGCTCGAGTTTGTCTTGAAGAAGAAAAATTATTGGAGAAAGTTGAATACATAGGTACTTAATAATATATTTTGTCATATACAATAAGTGTCGCGCACCTGCAGTCACATCGTTAATGTTCATATACGCGGGGGTAGAACAGAAAGATGTTCAATTTGAAGTTTAGATTCAGTGTGATGCGAGGTTTGCTGTTGAATACAGCGCTTCACGCATAGAATTCGCTAAATGACTAAGATGGATATTGACGTGATATAAGTGGGAAAACGGCGAAAGTATACAGATGGCAATGAAAGAGTTGACTTTTTAGCTAAAATAGGATGTGAGATACCAATGTTCAGCGCATTGTAATTAAAGAGGCGTGCTTCTACTTTTAAAAAGAATTTTGATAGAAAACGTGGAGATGGCAAATTTTATTAAATTTTAATCCAAATATTCAAAGCAAACCCGTGGTTCCCTTTTATATCAAGATTGCAACATTTTTGCTACAAGTCGGCTGGATTGGGCCCCCGAGCATCCTCTGTACAGCGCTATTTCGGCCCTAATTGGAGCGTCATTAGCAGAAGAGTAGTTCGACAAACTCCATCGCAATTCCGCCGGTCAGATAATATTTTAGAGTCATGGGAAATGTTAATGATATTTAAATAAAAATAAAAACAATAAAAAATAGAAAATATGTGAGGGTAAAGAAAAAATTTAAACAAATTTAAAAGTTTCTTACTTGGAGAAAATCAAATAACTATGTCACATAAACTGAAAAATAAAATAACAACAAATGGGGCGTAAACGATAAAAACAACAAAAATCAAAATTCAACAACGAAATATTAACAACCAAACGCAGAATTTACTATTTCAATTGTTTGGGCTTAAAGATTCGAGCCTTTACTCATAAGCTATTACCCACAAGATGGCCGGTGCGGACATTCTCGACGAGCTTGACTAGGCTTCAGATCAGAAACCAGTCGTGCGAGTGCACGCCTTAGCTATTTCAAGGTCCTTTATCACAACTCTATGTAGGATCAAAATAGATCACTGCTCGACTTTTTTTTTTATCTGTGGTGGTTGCCCAACTAGGTCCGAAGTCTAAGACTTGTCAGGACCTCAGGAGCGGGAGTGTATTTTGAGTGCGTGTAAAGTGTTCCATGGCTTTCTTACTTCCAACCTTCTCGCCGTTCAAGGAGAAGCAGTGTCGAATTTTATCCCCAACACTGAAGGGTGTCTGAAGTCGATACCGACCACCCCCGAGAAAAATCCCGAGTGCGGTTCGAACCGACGACCATGCGATTGCAAGGCCGGTCCTCTTACCACTGGACCGTTCAGCCGTTACTAAAAGTTAAATTACAGGAATAAAAATCTCCTAACTGTGAATGTAGTTGGAGCCCGCGCAGACTACAGACTTACTATCGGCCGATAGTTTATTCTGCATCAAGCTACGAGAAATGTGATACGAGGGTGTACATTAAATTATTATAGGCCACGTAATCACACTTCTTGTAACTTGATCCAGAATAAACTATCGGCCGATAGTAAGTCTGCAGTCTGCGCGAGCTCTTAAGCTGAAGACCTCAATCACATTTCTTTTAAATTGCCCTAATAACGATAAAATTTCACAGGTGATATTGGTTCTAAGCAAAAAGGAAATTTCCGTCTCCTTATTAATTAATTAATTAATTACTTTATAACGTAGACTTCAAGTTGTACTGGATGATTTTAATAGTTGTGTAAATATTTTACATAGTAATAGTACATATTAAAAAGATGAAAGTTCGAGTATTTACTCAAACCTACCCTATATAAATGTGTCCGAATTTAGTTGCATAATATAAAAAAACAAGGCGACTTTTCTAAAACAGGCCAGAGTTGGCTTTGGAATCTCAAAACGTATGAATGAAATAAATTTACTTACATAACATTAATGACAATTAATATCCTGGGGTTTATTCCACCAAAAACTGAAGAGCATAGTTTATTTTGGTTCTACCAACATTTTAGCAATTGAAGAGTGTGACTTCTAAGTGATCTAAGTGCCAATTTTGTGTCAAATTTTGTGTAAATGTAAATAGCATATTTACAATGTCGAAAAGACAAGAAAACGATAAGTCCAAAGTGCAAGGTTGCAAAGTTGTTGGTGGAATAGACCGCAGATTTGTGAGTTATGTTTTGCAAGTGAAGGACATGTTTTATCATTAACGTAGGTTAAATTATTTTGACGTTTGTATTAAAAGCAATTTTACCTAAAACAAGTTTGCACATTTCACGGCACACTTTAGCCTGTTTTCAACAAATCGCATGATATAACCTGTGAGCAACTAAAAATCAGATTAGGGTAGGCGGTGCAAAGAAAATGTATGTCTGTGATTAGCGCGGCGTCAGGCAGATCTGATTGTCAAAGTAGACACGATGTCACGATAGTATGTAATTTGGGGTTATATACAAAAACGTGTATTTATTTACAAAAAGTGTTTATTTACAAATGTTGAATATGTTGGCCACCTTCTTGCAAACATATTTGAATTCGTCATTTTAATCCATTAAACACATTTTGGAGTATTTGTGGTAAGTTGTTTAATTCTTCAACTTTCTGATCAATTCTGTCTTTAAGCTCATCTATGGTGTTAACTGGTGTTTGGAATATGTTGTTTTTTAAGAAAGGCCAAACAAAGAAGTCCAGAGGGGTTAGGTCACAAGAACGAGGAGGGTAAGGATTTGCAGTACCAGCACTTACAAGCCTTTCGTCAAAGTATTCTCGCAGTAACCTAAGAGTTTCATAAGCAGTATGTGCTGTAGCCCCGTCTTGTTGAAAGAAGCCTTCTTGCAGCTCGTCTTCATGCAGAGAATTGATAAATGGTTCTAGAATTTCTTCTCGATACCCCTGTGCTGTAAGTGTACCATTAAAAAAAATGGGACCAATTAATCTTCTGCGACTGCAACCTAACCACACACCAACTTTTTCAGGTTGAAGAGGAGTTTCTCGATAGAAATGTGGATTAATAGGACTCCGCATACGAAAATTTTGGGAATTAATGTAACCGCGAAGAGTGAACCACGATTCATCAGAAAAAAAATGTTTTATTTAGTATGTCATCATCGTTGATGTTTGTGAGAAACCACTGTGAAAATTGTGACCGTTTTTCATAATCGGGGGGCCGAAGTTCTTGCACCGCGGTTAAACGATATGCATGCATTTGCAAATCCTTTTTTAAAATATTTCTACACGTTCCATAAGACAAATCTGCTTGCTGCATTAATCTGCGGACTGAAGTGGTAGGTGCGTTTGTAATTATTTCTTCAACATTTTCAATATGTTCAGCAGTTCTTTTTTTAGGGCTTTACCGCTTCCCTCCTTTCTACTTACAGAACCAGTTTCTCTAAATATTTGTATGGAGTGGGATAAGATATTAACAAATTGCTTATAGTCAACTATTACTTCTGGAAACTTTTCTTGAAATTATCTTAAACATTCCGGAATTGAAAACTGCTTCTCACCATTAATTATTTCACATGTACAAAAGTATGACTTTACAATAAAAGCTTTTTGAATTGCTGTGTATACCTTTTTTAATCAAATAAAACGTCAATAAATTTGACAGCCCATGAATGTATTACATTACTTAATTCAGTTAATCACAGACATACATTTTCTTTGCACCGCCTACTCTAATCTGATTTTTATTTGCTCACTTTTTATTAATCCACTAACTGATAGATAAATTAACAATTTTCTTTTTAAGAATAGTAATGATTGAACGAGCCGCACTACAATATTTTTTTATTGTCCACACGGCGTTGTGTCGAAATTAATATTGATATCCTTATAGTAGTAAGCAGCTGTTGCGGAATGAAAGATTAATAATATTTCGAAAATATTTCAGATGCAAATCTTATTATTATTATTCATCACAGTGTGCTTGCAAAAATCTAGTTGAAAACTTCAAGCAATTGTTAAAATGTAACACAAAAAACTATAGCTCAGAAAGTACACTTAATCTATCAGCCCTAAGAGATGGTATTGATCTTTACTTTTTGTTAATTAATTACTTACTTGATATCATTTAAGCAAACCATCCATTTGCTGACATCATCTCCAAGGTTTCCATACAAATTTTCAGCTTGAAGATCCCATAAAGTCTGATAACGAAGCCATTCTTTAACATACGAATGAATCTAAAAGAAAATACTTAAAAATGTTTATTTATAATTTTCTCTAGGTTATACTTCTTTTATCTTTGCATCGATAGCTGTATAAGCACTTTCAAGAGGCGCTAAACCGGCTGGTAACTTAGTTAATATCTTCCGATAAGTTTCTGTCACAGGTTTATCAACTCCAACTTGGTATCGACTACTTTGCAGTCTCTGTTGCGAAGTAACAATAGCTTGCCACGCAAATAACTGTTGCATAATTTGAAATCTCGCTTCTTCTATGCTGGGGTATAAGTACATCATTTGATTTGTAATTCTCACTTCATGGATCACAGTTTTTATTTGCGGATCTCCCCCTGGTTTATGTGTTGGCTGTGAAGGCTCATCAGTATCCATACTATGATCGATTTCCTTCTTCAGACCATTCAGTGAGTCTGTCCAAGCCAAAATGCCCGCTTGTAAACGATGAGCCAAATTCTTTTCAACCTAAATCAGCACAAGTTATTAAAATAATTTGTAATCTGTAAAAACTAGTACCTCTTCATCCAACCGACTGACCCAAATATGAAGATTTGAGAATTGTTTAAGAGACAGGTCATCAACAGCATGTTGTATCTTTACAAGAATATCAGCAAATGTGTTTGCAGAATACGGACAGGTCTCCAACGAACGAATATCTACTTCCAATTGCTCTCCAAGTATCACCAGCTCTTCCACGCGTTCTTGAAAGCTTACAACAGTATCAGACAAGCGTTGAACATAAGGGTCCAACTTATAACTTTCCCAAACAAGTTGGATACCCTCTGCTATCAATTGCTGTACTTCTCTCCTTGTACCTGCCACTAATGGAATTATACTCGCTTTATCTTCAAGCTAAAAACAAAGAGTCACATTAATTAGTAACTAAAACGTTGATGCATTTGACATTCATTATTAATCTACACATTGGAAGAAAGAGCGGCCGCCTTTTGGGGATATCAAAAAAGATTTGTACTGATATTTTCTTACAACAAGCAATTTTAAATTACTACATATTTTAGTTTTACCATCAGCAGCAAACACATTAAAAATATATTTCGCCTTGTTATAAAGCCAAAAATGTAATTACATAAAGTTCATTTTTTACTTATATACCGATCGTATAGATCTGAGTTAAGAAAATATACGACGAAATTACATAACAAAAACAGAAAGGGCGTTTCACGAAAGTTAGGAGATAGCTACATAAAAGTTCATTGACTTATCGAACGATCGGCATATATTAAAGATATGAACAGTAGGTAAAAGCATGTACATGCTTAGTAGCCAGAGAAAGAGTGAGAGAGAAAGTTACAATTATAAACATGCCTGTTGTTCAGTACCTTAACGAAAGAATTACTCCGATTAGTCAGCTGGTTTAAATAATAAAGATCACAGTCAAAACTATTGCAATATTCTAGTACGGTAAAATTTAAATTTACTTAGCATGCAATTAACTTCAAACAAATTGGCTTTCATTTATTAAATTTTATACAAGTTGCACACTCACCTTTTCCAGAGTCATATCGTAAGTTCGAACACTCTCGATCAATGAAATTGCAAACGGGTATAACTGATTTGCTTGATGCGCTTTGTTGACAATGGCGAGAGGAACTCTGAAGCCAAGACACTTTAAATTTCTTACTTCCTTAGCCAGAGTAATAATTTCGGGCAAGAAATTAACTCGCAATTTTAAAACGTTGCCTCTGCCACTCCTCGATCTTACTGCTTCGATGGTAAAAATACGTCCTGACACCCCTAAATTACGCTGCTGAACATTTCGTGCCCAATCATCAAATATTTCCTGAGTATTTAACTTAGCACGGAAGCTGTCACCATCTGCTTTTAATTTTTGGCCCTCTATGTGATTCTCCCAGCCTTTCCCTTTTAAAAATTCCAATTTAATTTTGATGACGAAACAACACGGGTGAACATACCTAAAACATCTTCAACTCTGCGTAAATATGTAGTCAATTGATGATCGATTTGGCGAGCCCAAATTATAGAACCCGCAACCGGAGGCAAATCTCTGACCTTGGAAATACGTGCACTGTTACTTTGTGGATATTGTACCTTCAACAAAAATAATACTTAAGAAATGTTTTCATGTACCTCCACTTACCCTTCTACCTTGAACTTTTCATGGAGTGCTTCAATGTCATCTTTAACTCTTTGGATTAAATGGGTTTGATATTCTCGAATGGCACCTCGAATATGTGGACGAACGAACAAGGCATTGAACCGTGAGAAAATGCGGAACATCTCGTTCGCATTCTTTGCCGTCCCTAGTTGATCACGTAGGTGAACAGTTATGCGGGTTTCGACTCTGTCGATGCGCTCTTCATATCGTTGAACTGCTGCGTCCCATGCATCTTGACCTTCCTTCGATATATCCAAGCAATCTACTTCTTTAACATTTTCGTAAGCCAAATTAACCTCCTAGTAAAAAAAACAAGTGTAATTATTAATTATATTTGAAAATGTCCAACAATGTCTATTATGAAAATAGCCTTGTAGATTTTAATGCAGAAATTTTACTTAACATAACAGATAGATAATCAATTAAATTCTGTAAGACAAAGTTGTGAAAGTTTTTCTTTTCACAGCTATTTCGAATAATACCAAGAAGGAAAACACCGAAAGCAATTTTCTATGCCCTGTAAAATGATTTGAGTATACAGTGTGGTGATAAAGTAACGCACCAAGCGAAAAAACACCCTTAGCGTTGACTTTTTCGAAAAACGCTCGGACAGGTCGATTTTATTTTTAAAAAAGACATCTTTTACAATCAATTTTAATTTTATGTCAGTTACCACTTTTACGCTGTGACGTCATTGACACTTTTTTTAAATGACAACCTATTTTTTTTTTAAAATGTCATTTGAAAGTACCCATTTTTCTGAGTACAAAAATGTTAATGAATCACTAATGCATAAGAAAATTTTGAAGAAAAAAATTATTGAAAAATGCAAATGAGATTTTTAATTTTAATAAAATTTCAACCTAAAATAATACTTTCTTGTAAAAACATAACAAAACAACTTAATAAAATTACAATAAATGTTGGAAATGCCCTCCACCAACCACTTGACAGTGACCAGCTCGTGTGTAAACGTTGTTAATTACTTTTGCGATGGTTTCACGGCTAATGTTATTCATTTCTGTCCTAATTTTGTTTTGTAAATCTTTCAAATTTTGAGGTTTGTTCACGTAAACTCGACTTTTTAGATAACCCCATAAAAAAGTCTAGGGGAGTTAAGTCGGGTGAGCGGAAATGAATAACATTAGCCATGAAACTATCGCAAGAGTCATTAACAGCGTTTACACACGAGCTGGTCACTGTCAAGTAGTTGGTGAAGGACATTTCCAATATTTATTGTAATTTGTTAAGTTGTTTTGTTAAGTTGTTTTGTTATGTTTTTATAAGAAAGTATTATTTTAGGTCGAAATTTTATAAAGAATAAAAATCACATCTCCATTTTACAATAATTTTTTTCTTCAAAATTTTTTTATGCATTAGTGATTCATTAACATTTTTGTACTCAGAAAAATGGGTGCTTTCAAATGACATTTTCAAAAAAATAGGTTGTCATTTAAAAAAAATGTCGATGACGTCACGGCGCAAAAGTGGTAACTGACATAAAATTAAAATTGGTTGTAAAAGATGTCTTTTTTTAAAATAAAATCGACCTGTCCGAGCGTTTTTAGAAAAAGTCAACGCTAAGGGTGTTTTTTCGCTTGGTGCGTTACTTTATCACCACACTGTATAAAACCTATTGCAGTGTGTCTGTCATATCTTGAACTGTGAGTTAAAAAGAAATTTACAGTACATTTTACAACAAGACATCTTTTTCGTGAGACGAGCAATCTCACGAACGAAAAAAACGTATTTTATGTCGAGTACTAAATGCTATTTTGTCTACGATATCATAAAAAGAATTATTGAAAATAACAGTGCAAAGAAAAATATGTTATCCGAACGAATTTGAAGTACTCGGAGTGTAAAGAGTTCGAAGCCGAACGCACCTAGAATACACGTGAATGTCTGCAGAGAACTAACATCTTTATTATCCTAGTTTTAAAGACAATGAGCCGTATTCTGATCTTATGATTAGAGTTGTGTTTAACCAATGTCGTAATTAAAATAAACAAAAAATGATATAGCTTTAATGGCGGATTTCACAAACGTTACTTAAATTTAATCATCCGTTAAAAGTAAACGTTGCCATGGTTACATGTGTTGAAGGTATAGGAATGATTATTCTTAATCGATGATTAAAGTTAAGTGACGTTTGTGAAATCCAGCGTCAGTCGATTTAATGTGTAAGAAAATGACGAACGAGCGTTGCCATGGGAAATAAACACGTTAATAAATTAATTATAAGATGAGAATACGTTCCAATGGCCCCTATTCTGATTTTATGATTACAGTCGTGTTTAACTAAAGTGTGATTAAAATAAACAAGAAACGATATAGCTTTATGTCAATTTAATGTGTAGGTGTAGGAGAGTGGTAGACGAGCGTTGTCATGGGAAATAAACACGTTATTAAATTAATCATAGGATGAGAATGCGGACCAATAAGTTGATTGCCAATAGATAATCTTTAAAATTAGGACAATAAAAGTGATAGTTTTCCACAATCTGTCTCTTCCTATCGTGAAAGAGATTTCAATTATATATGTCGTAACCGCTTGCCGTATATTAGCACTTCGTGTAAAGTCTAGACACTTCACGAAATGCAGACAGATAGCGTAATGCCCACTTTTAAACGATTTTTTACAGCAACTGTCTAAAATATTTAGCCTCTTCATGAACTGCTATCAGCCATAAGGTTTATGCTGTAACGCCGAACAATTACGCTATCGGTCTAATCATTTTAGACGCTTGATGAAGTGACTACAGTTGTATATGCGGATACTGTAATTGAAAAGTGAGTGGATCGTGCACGAACTTGTAGAAACGTATTTCTCCTGGCTCTCTCTGCTTTTCCTCGTTGGTAGTGTGTAATAGTATATTACATGACGAGAGTTGTAAATAGCATATTACGCACGGTGGTAAAGTTGCGCATGAGCCGCGCAGCGGCGAATGCAAGTAATTCAACAAGTGCATAATTGCATTACAACTCGAGTTTTGTACTATACTTTACCTACGACCACAAAAATTACCTTATCATTCAAGTTTAAAATAATCAGCAATAACACTTGCAATTTCGACGACTGTCAATCTAATGTGATGCGGCTACGTAGATCTAACCACAAGCGTGCGTAAAGTAAGTGCAAATGCCCTCACTGTGTGTTTTTCTTACTTTACGGACGACGTTTGTAAACACCCGCTTACTTAATTTATGTGTTGTACGTAATTCGTCATTTACAGTACTGGTCGTAGATAAAGTACTTATTTTGTGAAATATATTTAACAAAATATCTGGAATTGATCAAGAACATGGTTATACACAGAAAACTTTTTATGAGAAACTTGATCGATATTACTTGCAAAAACCGAATAAAAAGCCTTTTGTAAAAGAAAAGATGGCAAACATTGTGGAGGAAATTAAGATTGCCAAAAATAAATTGTACGTACTCTTTGATTTTAATGAAAAAATACGGAGTCGCTCCTAAACATTTAATAAAATATTCACTGTAATGTTCAAAATGTATTTTGACCAACGATATTCTGAAGTTTCTGCACTTCCTTCGGAAACGCCCAGTACGTAATAATTTGTGCAATATAAGTTTTCCATGTGTTACCTAATAAATAAATAAATGCATAATCTATTTATATTTTTATTATTCATTAACTTGTCTTATTCAGTGTTCAGTTTAATTATCTCTCGGTATAATATGAATAAATAGGACTACTGTTTTCTCCAGTACAATGCCAGTCTTATTCAGTGTTCAGTTTAATTAATCTCTCGGTATAATATGAATAAATAGGAATACTATTTTCTCCAGTACAATATCAATCTGCAGCTTTTTCAGCAGTGGCGTAAATAGCTTTAGTCACTTCATGAAGCGTCTAAAATTATTAGACCGGTAGCGTAATTGTTCGGCGTTACAGCATAAACCTAACGGCTGGTAGCAGTTCATGAAGAGTCTAAATATTTTAGACAGTTGCTGTAAAAAATCGTTTAAAGGTGGACATTACGCTATCTGTCTGCATTTCGCGAAGTGTCTAGACTTTACACGAAGTGCTAATTTACGGCAAGCGGCTACGACATATATATATTATAAAAATATATATAGATAAAAACATACCGCAATAGCATTTGCATCAGCAGCATCCATCGTAAAAGTATCTTGTTTCGGAGGCTCAACATCTTCACCTTCAGCAGCGTTTGCTAAATCTCTAACAGATGGTCTCAGAACACGAACGATAACAGTTCTCAATTGTTCATGCTGTCTTCGGAATTTCCTCATATGTTCCATTCGAGACTGTAATTTTTTATGCTGCGCAGAAACACGCCACACCATCTTCAAATGTTCTTCCCGCTTCTTCTTAACTGTATCTCTGAAATTCGCAAGAAAAAATCAATGAGCAATAGTTTTACACACGATTATAATTAGCACCTCAGTAAACTCTGCAGTTTCTCATATTCATCCTCCCAAGTCGAGAAAACTTCAAAGCATTGTATCATGACTTTGTCGAAGTCATCGAATGGAATATGCATTAACCTACGTGTGCCCAGAACTTTCAGCAATTGGCTACCCAAATCACGTGATATTGCCTCTACCAAACGTAAACAACGCTGTACAGGATACTTAGTGCTCCTGATTTTTCGCATGTGTGCAAATATCAGCTGAACTGCCGCTCGGATTCGCTCTAATTCAGTCGCTGATAGTAAGTCATTAATAGGAAAATCCTGTAAAAACAAAAAAAAAGCAATTAACATGTTATACAATTAATTTAATTTTCGTACCTTCATCAATGGATTATAATCATTAACAGTAGCTAGAGCCTGTTTCAAACCTGTGTCTGTATCAAAAGACACAGTTGCGTGAAACCTTTTCCCAATTCTTAATATATCCAAAGTCAAGGCAACTTCCATGCTTTCACGTTTCTCTTGGATGCGATGCAGAGCCCGCTCCAAATTTAACCAGAAACTAATTTCTTGCAGGGCTGTGCCAGATGATGGATCACGATCTAATTTGGTGACCTTTAAGAATTAAATAAATGCAATTTGTTTCTTATTTTGCCGGAACCGTTACCTTTTGGATCTCTTTGATCCATCTATTTACTCCGTTGTGAAGTTGGTTCAAGAAAGTCGAGTCTTTGACATGTTCGGCAAAATCTTCTACTTTTGGTTTACGTCCGTCATCGGCGCACCTTTTAATCACGCTTGCTACTACCGGATGTATTGGAAGTGTTATTTCTGGAATGTCTATGTTCTGCTGCAAATGTAAAAGGCCCATTTCAAGAGCTGCTATCGTTTTCTCAACCGAAGGAGCCATTTTATCACCTTCCCTAGAATTATACAGGTTGGCTGGTAAGTCGACATATTCCTTTAAGGAATGAGGTATAAATTTATTAAGTTTCATTTACTAAGGGGCGGTATTTCCATTTACCATTAGCATTATTCCTCTAATAACTATTTCTTGGATTCAATAACTATTATCGAATAACGATATGTAAAAGAAAAATTATCTATACCTAAGGGTTGCTAACAACAGAAGTGAATCAAATCCATTTTTTATAAAATTGAGATAAACCACTAAAATTTGCAGCAAATATCAGCATCAATATCAGTGCAGAAATCGTTCAAGTCCATTGAGCCTGATACGCGTGATATCAACAAGATTTTTCTCCATGTGCCTCACTATATTAACTACTATACAAATTTTTCTTTAACTGATTGTTTCTCCATAATTAACTTTTTGGACTTGAACCATTTCTGTTCTGAGCAACCTATATATCGATAATTTATCGACATCGATAAGTCGATAAATATCATATTTACCGATAAATTATATATGGATATATTTATGGATAATTATATGTATATGGATAATTTAACGGTAAATATGATATTTATCGACTTATCGATATCGATAAATTATCGATATATCGATACATCAATACTATAATAATCAAATGGGTAGTCAGTTTTTTCGTTGCTACTTTTTAGGTGCTCTTACACGAGCAATTAAAATTGCCCAATTGCCGGTGACTTCAGTCAATTTTTACGTTATAGCAATATAAGGCAACACATTGTACAAAATATGTGGAGCAACTCTTTGTCAATTAATTGTTCAATATTGCCCTGCGATTTGGATCATAATACTGAAACTTATCTAATTTCTCAAGTTATATCTTCGCCCCTTCTATTTTTTTAAATTGTTTCCCGGGTGTTATTGTTTATCCGGGTACCCGTTATTACCAGAGGAGTAATAATAATTAATTGTAATATATTTCGTGCAAAATGTCACATTCAAATCAAAGATAAATGTAGGTTATAAAACGCGAACTCAGGCAAGTGAGGACGAACAAAAGTTAGCTTACGAAGACGAAAGGGGGGCTGTAAATTCCTCAGATCATTTTCCTCAGCAGTTTTAAATGTAACACGCAAATGAGTGAGGTGAGGTCATCTGATAAATAGGGTAAAAGGAAAACAGCTATAGTCAATACAGCTCTGTGACCCTGTCATAACTTTTTCAAGTCAGATTTTGACTTCCATCAAAATACATGCACGTCACTTAACGAGAAAAAAAGCATGGCCTAGAGTCTAAAAAGATCGTAAATGGATTGTACACTTTTTACCAATCATGCTACCGCAGTCCACGTTAGGAACATATTGGCAACATAGTCAATACAGCTGACGTGATCCTGTTATAATTTTTTCATGTCAGATTTTGACTTCCATCAAAATACATGCACGTAACTTAACGAAAAAAAAAGCATGGCCATCAAAAGTCTAAAAAGATCGTAAATGGAATATACACTTGCTTTCAATATGCGGTATCCATGAGTAACTTGGCAAGTCAAAAAGTGCACTTTTGACTTGCCCAGTTTTTCATGAATTGTCTTCACGTGAAAATAAACTGCAAACTACATAAATATTAGAGCTCTCTATTTCACGTATACGTCAGTATACGTGTAATACACGAATCATGATCTTAGTCCGTATAATTTTAAATACACGCGTAAGGCTAGGCGTTCACTTGTCCGCATCGCACGCATCGGTCGAATCGGATTTTATCTTGAATGCGTTCGCATCGTACGTATCGATCTAATCGGATTTTGCCCTACCTATGCGTTTACTTGTACGAATTTTCGATGCAGTACATTTCCTTGCCAGCTCGACAAGATGTTTCTTCTATAATGAGTGATAGTGAATCGGAGTTTATTATTACGTGCTTATTAAATAAAAATAAATTCTACAACTTCTTTTTTCTTTCTAAATTCATAAATAAAAAAATGAAACAGCAGTTATTTGATAGACAGAAGACACAGAAGGTAATACTAAATATGCATATGTTTCTTCAAATTTGTATTTCAAATGTAAAACATTTGTTTCACATTTCAAGATTTAATCGCATTCCTGCGCGCATCTATGTTTACTTTAGTAACCACTGGATTGCTCCTCCTGGTTTGATGGCTAGACTCTTGTTTAACTTCGTAATCGTAACTGCTAACATACGTGTTTTTCCCTAAATACGATGCGAGACCCTATCGTACATCAGACGGTATTGCGAATGACATCATCCGCACGCCTCGGACGGATCGCAAAGTTTCTCTCTGGATAATGCCGGTCGGAATTGCCGAGAGGCGATCCGTCCGATGCGAAACAGTGAACGCAGATACATTTAAAATAATGAAAATAATGAATTTTTATGATCCGTTCGCTGCGTGCGATGCGTCCGATGCTTAACCGTGTATTTCAATTTCACGGATACACGTGTAGTTACATTACAAAAACACATCCGTTGCTAGGTAACCTGGTTTTGAACGTACCGAACGGATCCGTGCATTAAAATACACGTGTAATTATATGCGTCTACACGTAGAATAAGAGTTAATTACACGTCAATTAATAACACATATTTAACAATTTATTATGTATAAGGACTTGTACAGAATTTATGTCAATTTGACATTTATTTCGTAAAAAAAAATTATTATATTTACATTCGTTTTATGTCTTATTTACTTTCCGTGTAATATAATTAAAATAATAAAATTATAATTATATAGATATTTTTAAGCAGAGACTAAAACCAGGCTATTTCTGGAGGATTGCCGTAAGCTTGATTTAAATGAAATGCATTGACTGTCCGTTCTTGTTTTCCTTTTCTCTGGTAGACAGCGGGGAGCAGAGGGGCACCCGTCTTTCGTCACTGTCAAATTGTGTCACCGTGGCAACGGGAACGCAATATTGCATAAGGCTTGCGTATCTTTATATTTCTTCATTCAACGTTTATACGTATCGCGAACTCAATTCACGGACACAGTGTAGACGGCGGAGAGCTATCGATGGATTTACTAAGTTATTTCATCAAGTTTGAAAATTAGGAAGGTGCCCACAAGGATACTGAACACAGAACTGTGCGTCTGGAACTCTGAAATGGATGCAAAGAGGAATAATTTACCTCGAAAGGGACGAACTCTATGCGCATGCGTAATCCGTAATTGTTGTCGAATTAGTTTCGAACATTTCTTTGCTAGAACGTTTCCCTGATTGTGTAGATACAATACGACATTTCGCGCCAAGTCAGTTAAATCCGTATCTCTAAATTGTTGTTCTTGTTCATTAAGCCAAGTAATAACCTCGTTTAATAAATTGCTTAGGAAATAGGTATGTAATAAATATTTTCCGCTGCTGTGTCTAAGTAATGTAATGTAATGACCGGAACCTTAATTTTAAGTAAAAGAATTATTGTATTACGTTACAGTTATAGTTAAATAACTAGTACAATTGACTATTTTTGTAAATAATTTAATTACAACGCCAAATACTGCACACTGCAACTCTTAAGGTTATGCTGTTTTGTCAAAAGTCAAAATTTTCCACTAGAAATCCACCAAATCGTTTTCAGTTTGGCGTTCGTTATTTATAGGTAGAAACATGTTGGACGACGTCAATTTTAAGAACCGCAACCGCACCAATCGGATGGAAATAAAAACACACGTTATATTTACTTCAACATAATTTTATTCTTTTGTCGCTGGTTCTCCTCAAATAACTCATCACTTTCACTGGTAGTAAATAAAATACTGTGTACTAGATGCATCAGATATATCCATCACATCAGATTCAACACAAATAGTAAGTCCACGAATTGATTAATATTCGCGTCTTTGAACGAAAGAGTCGCCGCGGGCGGAATTATGCGGAACTTGTCAAATGGTCATGTGTGTTTCTTGATCGTTTTAGTACTAGAATGTGTTCCGTACCGCAGTGTGAAAATCGCAAAAGCCAGAATGTATCCCTACATTCCGCCAAATAAAATACTTCAAAAGAAATGGCAGGTTTTTCTTAAAATTGGAAAACCGATTACAAAAAATACTGTTACATTCGGAGAAGTAAATTCTATTTTTTTATACTAGTCGAATTTACTCGAAAAATCTAGCATTATTCTAGCATCATTCTCGAAACAGCGCTGGCTGTTATAAAACCCAGAGCAAGCGCGATTTTCAAATCAGTCTTATTTAGGAAGCGATGTGTAGTAAGCGAATTTATTAACGTTTAAGTGTTATTTTGTCAGATAAGTGTAGCTCGATATTATTGTACTTTTATTGTGTGTAATGATCGAAGACATTAAAGTGTTTTAAAATAAATTAATAACGTTTAAATTTGTGAACCCGAAGTCGTAACAAATTGGTGTCAGAAGCGGATATTTTCAAAAATCGAAAATGAAGCTAGTTGAATTGAAAGTGAAGGAGCTGCGTGATGAATTGGACGAGAGAGGGCTGGAAAATTCTGGAAAAAAAGCTGCTTTACAAGAACGGCTTGAACAAGCTCTCCGAGAAGAAGGAAAAGATCCGGAATTATTTGAATTCGAAATTGAAAATACCGCAGCTCTACTTAGAGAAATGAAAGAAAAAATTGAGAAAGTGGATGAAAAAATGGAAAAAGTGGAAGAAAAAAAATTTCTAGAAAACAAATAGAAAGCTTGGAAACAAAAATTGAAACATCCAGTTTAAACACCGAACTGAAATTACAGGAGGTGAAAATTCAAATCGATGAAAAGATCGAAGATCTTAAAACACAATTCGGCGAGGAAACTGATGGAAAGATTGAAAATGTGAAGAGACAATTTGAACACACAATTTTTTATCAAATTGAAGATGTTAAAACTCATATTGGTGACATAAAAACTGAATTTGACTGCAAACTTGATGAGAAAATCGGAGGAATAGAAATTCAGTTCCACGATAAATTTGAAGACTTAACCAAACAACTGCATAAAGTAGCACTTGGTCATTCTATTACACCATCTATGTCGTCAAGCCAAAAAAATGGAACCACCCAAATTTGAAGGGGACTTACCATGGTCTACTTTTATTAGACAATTCAAAATCGCAGCTGATGTAAATGGCTGGAATGATCGCGATAAGGCTGCAGCCCTCGTGTTGGCTTTGCGGGGCCCAGCATTGAGTGCATTATAATCAATTCCCGAAGAGATTCAGAACAACTTTGATCAACTAGTAGAACACTTGGACATGCGATTTGGTGACGCACACATGAAGCAACTCCATACTATCCAACTGAAAACTCGTACCCAGAAGAATGGTGAGTCATTACAGGAATTTGAACTCGATGTCCGAATGGCGTACGGAGACTTCCTGCCTGAACTTGTTTTCCACCGGCTGGCCATACAAGCATTCATTGACGGTACTAGAGACCAAGAGATGCAGCAAGTCTTGCGACTGGGTAACTTCTCCGAGTGCACAGATGTACTGGCCCGTTCTCTGGGATTCGAGGCAGCCAAGCAAGCCTCTAGAAGCCTTGTACGAGTGCGAGAGGTAAAAGCTGCCGACGACAATGCACTGACAGATATTTTGGTTAGACTAAAACAGTTGGAAGAAAATAAAACCGCAGACAATGTCAAGCGAATAATGAGTTGCTGGAACTGTGGTCAGCAAGGCCATCTGCGCTCCAACTGCAGGCGCAAGCGGCCGCGCCACTACAATGATAGTGATTCGTTAAACTAATTCCAGTCAGCAAGAAGGGGTGCATGCTGACTGACTCTACGGATAGCCCCAAGATTGTCTCTATTTCTAGAATAAGAAATAATGAAAATAGTTTGATTAGCAAATGGACAAATTGGCAAAAGATACTTCCAATTCACAATCGATACTGGTGCAAATGCGTGCATAGTAAGAACACATCTTTTACCAAAATGGAAATTAATAAATACTGGGAGAAGGTATCACATCCGGACAGCTACTGGAGAGGTTACTCCTGTTTGTGGAGAAGCCGAAATTGAATTGAAGATTGGAAGTATGAAATTTAGTCACAGGGTTTTAGTGGCTGATATCGTTGATGATTTCATACTCGGAGTGGATTTCATGAAGAAAAACGGCTTGGTTGTAGATCTAAAGGATAAAGTTCTACGCATTGGTACAGAAGAGATACCTCTCCATATCCCTGGAAATTCACCTACCGTATTGAGAATAAAACTGAAAGAAAGTGTGAACATTCCAGCCTTAACCGACAAGATAATCTTGGCAAAAATGGAAGGCAATCATGGTAGCTATCCTGCTGGGATCATAGAACCAATTGAAACCAATTGCGCCAAGAAGGGAATTTTACTGGCTGGAACTCTAGTGAAGATTCAAGAAACAGTTCCTATCCGTCTTGCAAATGTCAACAGTTACCCAGTTACCATACCCAGCGGAACTGTAGTGGGCAAGTGTGAAGCAATTGCTTCTATAAACCACATTGAAGTGAACGATGCATCCGCTCGGCATCAGTCTGACACGCTACTACCACTACTAGAGAAATTGCTGGCAGGTACATCAACATTGCTGAAACCCAAAGAAACAGAAGACGTACGAGAGCTGTTTCGAAAATTTAAAGGAATCTTCGCTTATACTGATGATGAATTAACCCGGACAGACATTGTACATCACAAGTACAAGTGTGGGGTAAGAATCTCCACAGAAAACATCTCTAATATTCTGTGGAAGGACGAAGAACATTGGCAGCATGCAACGTACATGCTGAGAACCATAATGGAAGCCAAGTCCAAAGACGAGAAACAAAGACAGGAGAGAACATAAAAAACATAAAGAGAAGACAGAAAGATAACACCTGACAGTGCGAAATTCCTGAAGTAATGCCTATATAGCAGCAGTTTCCAGGAATTAGCAGCTGCGAGAGAGGAGTAGGAGTTTTAGTTGGTAGGTGCCTGTGTTGGACACCTTAAGAAAGGCTACGACCGGGTGAATCCAACATGCCATCGACTCGGATTATCGTTGATGGTATCTTTTCAAGATTTCTCCAAACCTCTTATAAAAAAAAATTTCCAGTTACGTATCATTTTTTGTCTACAGAAAAATCACTGTGACAAAATAACAGGTTACGAAATAACGTCTCATCTCATCTCTATTCGGTACGATCAAATCCAGGTTACCTAGCAACGGATGTGTTTTTGTATTAAATACACATGTAATGTAACTACACGTGTACAGTGAGCCTCTAAAGTATGGAATAAAATCGTAATTCCTTTATTTTTGACATTTCGAAAAAACGCTCGGATAGGTAAATTTTATTTTTAAAAAGCACACATTTCAAGTGAAAATCAATTTTTGACTGTCATTTGCTTTCGAGTAATGACGTCATCGATATTTTTTTAAAATAGCAACCCCCAATTCTTTTTCTTGCTTCTGATAGCTCATTGAATTTTCTATCCAACCACATCATAAATTTATTATTTTATGGGGAAAATTTTGAGAAAAAAATTATTGAAAATGAAATTAAATAATAATAATAATAATTTAATTTTCGGTTAAATGACGAACTATGATTACTCTACTTGAAAAGACTTTATTTAAATGACAAGAATGGCAAGTTTTCTTTTATTGTAGGTATCATTTTGGTTTTCTTGAAAATGTCATGTCACGCCTACTTTATTTGTAGGTAGTAGATGATTCATTCATTTTCAATAATTTTTTTCTCAAAATTTTTCCCATAAAACAATAAATTTTTGATGTGGTTGGATAGAGAATTCAATGAGCTATCAGAATCAAGAAAAAAAATGGGGCTTGCTATTAAAAAAATGACGATGACGTCATTACTCGAAAACAAATTACTGTCAAAAATTGATTTTCACTTGAAAATGTGTGTTTTTTAAAAAGAAAATTTACCTGTCCCAGAGTTTTTTCGAAATGTCAAAAATAAAGAAATTACAAATTTTATTCCACACTTTAGAGGCTCACTGTATTTGAATACACGGGTACCCGTATATTTTAATTACACGGACTAAGATCATGATGCGTGTATTACACGTATACACGTATACACGTACATATGTATACTGACATATGTATACGTGAAATAGAGACATCTAGTATGTACCATAGATATCAAATAGTAACCAAGAGGTTGGTTGTGAAGGTTGTGATTTTTTTTAAAGTAAGCACCCTTTGTGATGTAAAAATACGGTTAGCGAGTTATCGCAACCATCACGTTAACTTACCGTAAACGTTAAAATTACGTGACCCCGTTCATTTTCCATTGGTTCACATGATCTTAACGTTTACGGTAAGTTAACGTGATGGTTGCGATAACTCACTATTTTATGCAGCCCACATGTATTATACCGTATTTTATAATAAAGTATACGTAGGGCTGCATAAAATATTTTACATAGCCAGTTTTTTAGCATAATTTACATTTTTTACGTCGGTAAAAAAACCACATGACATCACTAACAACAGTGACTACTGTAAAGCCGGCCATTTACGATCCTGCATGGCAGTCCGCACCGCAGGACAAAAGTAGCTCACAAATTATCCTGCAAGCAGTCCAGCGCCAGTACTTTCATAAAAAGAAGAAAATAGCAATTTTGCTATGATTCTTACTGTTATTGTAGAAAAATCAAAAGACAATATGGGAGAAGAAATTATTAAAGTTACGTAATTTGCTGTAATTTGGAGATTTATATGTCGATTCTGCTCGTATCTGTAACTGTAGCAACCGTAAGATCTATACACCTGTAACTCAATTATTAAAACATGGAATTTTGAAGTTCTGTGGAAGATATTATTTCTCATAGGTCCCTAGGATTATTCGTAAGTTTCTTTGGTATTACCTTACAGACTTACAAGAAATTCTATCATACTGAGAACTTCAAAATTCCATCTTTTCATAATCGACTTGCAGGCTTACGGCTTACATATCTTACGGTTGAGCAGAACCCCTCCATTAATAGAGAGTTTTAGCAATTTTTACGATATGGATAACGTTTACGCTAAATGCTACGAAACTATTAATGCACATGCTCACAAATATATGAGCAAGCGGGTTACTCTTTTTACAGCATTTAGCGTAAACGTTATCCATATCGTAAAAATTGCTAAAACTCTCTAATATCCCACAAACACCTTTTTTCTTTATACATATCTATAAATTCGATTGTGCCCGCGTTATCCATCTTTAACAATATGGCGCAGCAGACTGCAACCGGTAGGCGAAGCTTGCCGGCTGAGCAGGACTCATCGAGCATCCTGCGTTGTGTTGCCGGACGCAACGCAGTCTGTTGCAGCATTCACTATCCGATGTCATTCGGCGGACAGCAAGACGGCCTGCCATGCAGGATCGTGAATGGCCGGCTTAATGTTTTTCTACCTTGCGTTCACAATGAGGTCATTGTGACACCAAAAACAGTTTCACAACGGAGCTCATTGTGAAACTGTTTTTGGTGAAATTTTAGTCAATTTTTAATGAAGATCTTTAATAGAATTTACCAAATTATTCATTATTTATTTGTTATTTAACAGAATACTCACAATGAAGCTGGACAAGAAAAAATAATAACATGTCAATTTGATTTTTGCTTAAAACGAAACGTGTTGCCAGGCATTACAACTAAAATTCTCCATATACTAAGGAGATCCAATTTTTGACAGTATTTTTCATATTTTTGTTCAATAAGTGAAGCAAAGCAGAAAAAATATATAGTATAATTTACACGTTTCACAAAAGGCATTGTACCACTCGTTCTGTTGGGACACTCGTGTTACAATAAGCCTTCTTGTGAAACTTGTAAGATATTATACTATTAAAATACCATATTTCTACATCACTACCCTTTCTGCATTCACCAATTCAATTACTACTAAATCTGATTAAAAAAAAGTCTAAACACCAATTTAAACTGCCATCCTGAGTGTAGCTATTTCTTAATAGCATACTTTGCTTTAATTGTTACAGAAATTTAATTTCTTTCCATGCTAATTTGTTAAACACCCATATACAGGGTGTCCCGTGACGTAATGTCATCACTTCACCTACGTGATAATCAATTCAAACTAAGTAAAAAACTCTAATAAAGTTTTGATCTAAAGTAAACCGTTTCAAAAATACTGGATGTTTAATGTTTCATGTTTCATTTTTTATTTTCTAAAATTTTAAAGTTCTGTAAGAATTCGAGCACTTCATAATTATTTAAATTCAGTACGTAAGTTTAAGTCGATGAATCATACCCATAGAAAGAAAAAAAAATATATAAATGTTTACATAAACAAACCTTTTCACCGATATGAGTAAGAGCTGACCTTTTAGACCACCAACGTAGAGCACATCTGTGTTTTATGTAATGTATGATTCATACGCACGTGTTCACTATGGCAAATCTCAAGGAGAATGACTCATATAAGGATGACTCACTCACTGCAGAAATGCAGGCAAACTACCGAGATGATTCATCGGGAAGAACAGATGAGTCATCGGGTTTTCCCATTCTCCTTGCAATATATAAGACCCCCCGAACCTTGTAGGAACAACACATTGCTAGTGAATATGTGTTCATCAACATCTCCATAATCGAAGTGAGTGTTGAATTCCGTCAGTCTCTTTGTACCTGCTGCGATGGTCTAAGGGTGAGAAAGTATCGTTTGATTTTATTATTTTGCCTATGTTTTAATGTTTTGTAAACTAACATTTGCTTAATTTAATTATGAGATGCTGTTTTTCTTGTTGTAAAATTATTTTGAATCTGTTTTATGTTCTCCCATATATTGTTCTATAGTAATCTGAATTTGTATTTAAATTTCATATTTGTGTAAGTTGTGAGATCTAGTAATTTGACTAGAGTGCTGTATATTAGATAATCACTTTTAAAATTGTCGAAATCAATTTTTAATTATTATTTATTTTGAATATATTTATTTATATAAATTTTCTCTCTATTTTCAAGTCAAGGGTATTCTTAAAAGAAAGAACGTAATTTTTTCGTTAATCCTGAAAATTATATGTGTGGCGGGGCAAGGGCTAAAATCTCATCCCATTTAAGGAGGATTCCATAGCATTTTCTGGCTGCAAATCCTAAAACCAGTTACGCACAAACAAAGAAATTGCTATTTGGGTCCTTTGTGGGTTGATTAAAATTTTGGTGAAAGAGTAAGGAGAAGTGTAAATTGTTGATTATTTTGAGTGATAATAAATCTTCTCTCTTACTCTCGTTGAGACATAGTGTTCCGACGAGGCCTTGTAGAAGTGGTAAAGTTGAAAGGAAAAGAATAAATTCATCCCCTTTCTATTATCATCTTTAACCTCCCGTCCCTTACAGTTCATCTAATCATTTATCCATTCACCTAATAATCACTTCAAACTAAAAAAAAAAAAAAAACTCTAATGAAGCAAACCATTATTTTTCAAGAGTACGACGTGTTTTGTAATTTTCAGAATTTTTAAACTCTCAAAAGGTGTTCAAAATAGCCCCCGTTGTTTGCTAAACATATTCTGGCATGCTTCAAAAGAGATGTAGTTGCCTTTGAAGACCTTTTGAGATAAAGTTTAAAAATTCTGAAAATTACAAAACACGTCGTATTGTTGAAAAATAATGGTTTGCTTTATTAGAGTTTTTTTTTTGTTTGAATTGATTATTAGGTGAACGGATAAATGATTAGGTGAACTTTAAAATTAAAAAAAATAAAACATTAAACGCCCAGTATTTTTTAAACGGTTTACTTTAGAACAAAACTTTATTAGAGTTTTTACTTACTTTGAATTGACTATCACGTAGGTGAAGTGGTGACATTACGTCACGGGACACCCTGTATCTGGCTACCACTCATAATATATTTCCATTTAATTTAAGGCGTTTTCGGAAATTCGGTCGGAGCAGTCAGGTTCTTGGAAAAGCGTTCGTTTATTAAACCTGGTTACTTGTTCTGCATTCGAAAATTAGTACAGGTACGCGACCCAAGTAACTCTAGTCATATGGTCTGTTCGTTTGTGTGATCTAAATTGCTCACATCGGGCAGTCAGATCATAATCACGTGACTACAAGAGTAAGTTCGAACGTTCAAAGTATTTCACAAACGAACATAAATCAAGTATAAAAATGTCAATTAGAAACAGCTGATTGTGATTCAAAAAATATTAAATAATCTAAAACAGAAGACTTATCTTTATTATGCGTTTATTGATAGTGGTTCACTTTCCAGATCCTTCTAAAATATAATAAATATTTTACACATCGCGAAGAAACGCTTTTATTATTGACATACTGGCACCAAAATTAAATTCAGAGGTTATGTTTTCTGCTCTACTCTTCTTACTCGACCTCTGCAGACCGAGCAACTTTTCTTGCTCGATGTGATCTCAACTTACTTGCTCTGAACAAACGAACAGTCTTAGATCATTTGCTCGAATACAAATGAGCGCCTTACTCGTTACTCGGGTTGCTCTAACCTGATTAGAGCAGACAAACGAATAAACCTATTGAGTAGAGAAGGGCCGAGCGACGGTAGGGGAACAGTTCCACCACCCCTTATACTCCTCCGCAAGTGTTTCGCGCTTATTCCAGTTTCAAATTCAAATCAGCACGCCTAGAACCAACGACGCGCAATATAAGGTCTGTTTGTTATCCTGCACTGGTGTACACCAATGCATACTTTTCGCAAAATACTCTTTAATGCAACTTGAAATGTTTGTGTGGTATGTCAGTATGAATGAGTATGATTAGTATTAATACATTATCAATGAATTTAGGCTTCATTAAAGTATATTTCGTAAAAAAAAGTGTACACTAGTGCACACCAGTGCAGGATAACAAACGGACCTATAATGTTTCGACGAGTGGCGAATAGTTTCGACTGTCGCCGATTACAGTTGTTGCTTGTAGAGGGGATGAACTCACCACGACCAGCGTGGTGCAACTACATTAGTTGGCGCGAATCTGTTAATTTAAATGGGCTCCTGCAAAATACCAACATTGAAGAAAGAAAATAGTAAAGTTGGTTAACCTGTTTAATAATATATTTTGGTTACTATGTGGTCACCATTTTCGTTTTGGTTGTTGTTGTGTGTTAGTGTGAATTTCTGTCGTTTTGTGTAAAGCATTTGAGTTTTCAGTTAGTCTTTTTCAAGAGCTCTAATTAATTTTGAATCCTATTGGGTAAGCAATACATTTAATAAAGTAAATATAAATACAAATTTAATGAACTTTACAGAAAATTAGCATCAGGCAGGCATTCGTTTAACATAACGTACGAAAATGCCGCATGTGCGGTCTTGCTGCTACCTTGGTTGCAAGAGTTATAACTCGTCAACGGTGAAAAATATTCATCTCTACAGTTTCCCAGTGGATCTTGAGAGGTTAGTGTAATAAATGCAACAATGCGATTTATTTATTTTTCATCTCTCGTTAAACTTACAGACGAGTAACTACCATGGAAACAATTCATAAATATCAATCAACCATTCATAAAAATCAAGTTACTGGCCGATTAACTTTAACGGGCAGATGAAAAAACCGTGCCTAAATTACATTTAAGTGCAGTTATTCAGTTTAATTTTTTTTTTATTCTGGAATTCATGTAGACGCAGAATATGGGCAGAACGTACTGGTAATCCAGATATTCTCAAAGTACCAGTTGAAAATTTGAAAAACAAGTTCCTCTGTGAACTACATTTTGACGAATCACAATACCATGATAACCACAGAACTAAATTGATTCGAGTATCTTTGCCAAGGCTTTTCGGTGCGTATTTTAAACATTAAAAATTATAGGAGTATTTCTTTATTATTATCGTTATCTACAGAATATTCTGCTGATGGTGTTTTGGACAGCAGGTGCAGTGGAGGAGTAGAAAATGTTTTGCCCCAGAGTGATTGTCAAGCAATTCAGAGTAAGTGCATTTTTGCTCAGTGTTTCTTTTATCCCTTTTTACTGTTGAGTCACATTTGTTAATCTTCATTATTACACACAAAATCATTAAAGTATAAACGGTTACTTGAATGATTTTGTATGTAATAAAAGCTTAGAAGCTTATTAAACAAACTATTTAAGTTAGCAGCAATGAAATATGTAAGTCTTTATAAGATCCACTAATATTATGTTCTGCAGGTGGCATGTCTGAACCTACAACTCCTAAAAGTAACAAGGCGAGTAGAATGTCTCAAGGAGCCTTACTGCAGGAATCTGGTATCACCCCACCGGAATTAACCCCAAGGAAACGTAGAATGCTCATCACTACCAGAAAGTACCAAAGTACAGCAAGAAGATTGGGGAAGAAGTTATCTAAATTGAGGAATGATGTGAGAGGCCTACGAAAACTTCTCAGTAATGAAAATATTTGGTCAACGATTGAAAAATTGACATCTCCTGGAGTAAGTCTTCTTATTAAAAATGACAAAAAAAATCTGAAGAAAATGCCTAAGGGAAGGAGATATTCATCTGAATTTAAAGCTTTTGCCTTGGCTGTTTACAAAAGAGGTGCAAAGGCTTACAGATACTTGAAAGTTTTTATGCCTCTCCCTAGTGAACGGACTATAAAAAAGTGGCTTGCAGAAATTCCTTTAGAGGTGGGAATTAATCTTGAGATTATGAAATATATGGAGAATACGATCAGCAAGTGGTCTGCCGCAGATAAGAAATGCTGTGTTGTTTTTGATGAAATGGCTTTAAAAGCAGGTTTGTATTATAATCATAGTAAGGGACAAGTTATTAGATATGAAGATTTTGGCGAAGGCAGAAAATCTAATCAAATTGCCAACCATGCACTTGTCTTTCTTGCTCAGGGAGTTCAACGGAAGTGGAAGCAACCTATTGCTTACTACTTTGTGAAAGACACTTGTAAAACGCAAAATCTGGTTCGGATTATTAAAGAAATTATTAATGCGTTGGAAGATATAGGTTTAGACACCCTGGCAACAGTGTGTGACCAGGGGTCCACTAATAGAGCTGCTATAAATGAACTACGCAGGACATGCGACGAAGGGCAGTATGAAAATGTATTCATGCACAATAGAAAACTTATAAGTTGCATTTTTGACATGGGTCATGTCCTAAAAGGTATCAGAAATAATTTTTTAACAAGTCATATAATTACACCTTACGGAATTGCTAAATGGGGACACCTGGAAGCTGTGTATGAAAAGGATAAAGACCTTTTTCGATTACTCAACAAATTAACAGATGGACACATGAATCCTCAAGTTGCAGAGAAAATGAAAATTAATAAGGCAGCACAGGTGTTGAGTAGAACAATGTGGGCCACCATGGGAACAATGACAGAGGTTAGCGGAGGACAATTTCTGCCTGACAGCGTTCCCACTCGAGAAGTTGTAATAAAAATTAATCATTATTTTGATTTGACAAATGGACCCAGCGGAGAAAGGGATATTAGGCAGCCATTACGTGTTAATGTGTCAAAGAAGTCTGTCTATCATGAAGAATGGCCGAAAATGAAAAAAGACCTCCAATCATGGACATTTTTGAAAAAAATTGGAAAGAAAGTAGACGCCAAATATCGCCCTCCAAGTACAATTTCCTGGGAGAAAAACATTGACCAATTTCAACGTTTGTGGAAGAAATTAAATAGTTGTGGAGCGAAGTATATGAATTTACGACAATTTAATCAGGACTCCCTGGAAAATTTTTTTGGAGTTACTTGGCAGACATGTGGATCCAACACTAATCCTACAGCATTACAATTTTCTGCAGCATTTAAAACGGCTGTTGTCACTGAATTGTCTAGTGGGAGGTCTAGAGGTCAAAATTGTGAAGAAGATGGCAATTCTCTTATATCCAACCTACGTAACTTTTTGGAACACACAAAGAGAGCAGCAGAGTGTATAACCATCGAAAGTGAGGGTACATCTCGAATAATTTTGGAACAGCAGTCACAAGAGCTTCACTTTGCAGAGGGCAAGTTAAGCAAAATCGAGCGGCAGGCTCCAGCATATGTATGTGGCTATCTTATACACAAACTTACAGAAAAGATGAGAAACATCTCTAATTGTCAAATTTGCATTTCTGATCTAACAACTAATGAAATACCATCTGATCACATATTTATAAAATGGAAGGATTACAATCATACAAAACCACTGTTGACGTATCCCAGTCCATCAGCGGTAGATGCTTTTATAAATTGTCGACACAATTTCCTAAGATTATGGATCAGACACAATTACCAGGCTGACATAAAGGATAAAGTGAAGGATGTCTGTAGATTGGCCGATGATTTTGCTTGGCTGTCTTGCCCAAACCACAGTGAGATTGTTAAAGATACCCTGATAGACCTGAATTTTTGCAAGATGTTTGTGCGGACGCAAGTGAAAAGACTAAATGAAAAAATTAATGTTAATAATGTTGTAAATGTAAATTACAAATGTAATTACAAAATTATGTAAAAAATGTAAATGTTGTAAATGAATTAGGGGTTGCATTCACACCTTTTCTAAATATAGTTCAGAAAAATTTAATTGTAATTCAGATTTGATAATTTATTTTTACACTGGGTAATTTTTATTTTATATTTTATTAAGCAAACATAATTCATATTTCGGATTAATTCATTCTGTTTTTGAAATGGTGAATTCTATTTCAGAATTAAATTTTTATATGTTTTTCTGAACTCTTATAGTAATAATATAAAAATTAAGCTTTTCTGTTGACTTTTTAGAGATCCTAGTTTATGAAAAGTAAAAATTTGTACATCGATTGAAAATGGTTGTTAGTTTGTAACTGAAACATGTCTCATTGTTAAAAAACATCAAATTTATTACGACACGTTAGTAACTCTTTACCTCTACTTGGTTAATTTTTCTCATGTGAATATTAAATTTATTCATATAAATATTTATAATTTTAACAGAAAAAACAATAAATAAATAAATAAATAAATTTAGTTTCAGTTTTAATTTTTTCCTTTTTGCATAAAAAACAATAATTAGAATGAAGTCCAGAAATGCTAGACAAATTTCAAATATCCCGCAAAATTTTTAGAATTCTTCACATTCAGTTGGTACCTCAGGTTGGTATGCTGCATGTGCCCAAAAATTAATGAACAACTTCCTACCCTTATATGTACCGTGTCTTAGATTATATGGTCTGTGACCACGACTCTCTTGCCCAGCATTGGAGTAGAGTTACATAGGTTCTGTTATGAGGTTATGTTTATCTGTTTCCTTTTTTGAAGTTTGGGTAATTTCAAATGTGTGACATGTACTAACGAATAATTTGATCTGTTCTAATTAAAGTGTTTAATTATTTATAAATTATTTTGCAAAAAAAAGACGGGTTTACCAAATTTGGCCAGATATGGTTATTGTGATACTGACCTGACAACCACATTCGCGTTTGAAAATTCATCAACCCTACTCACCCGCTAGGGTTAATCTTTCCAGAGTTATTTTCCGAAAACGCCTTTGGATTACGTCATATATAATGAATTGTTACCTATGAGTAGAGATGTAAGCGTGAAAAGTTTCGTTTGAAAATTTCCGAAAAAATTTCATTTCATTGAAAAGTTTCAAGCTATGTTGAAACTTTTCACAATTTCTTGAAAAGTTTGTTATAGCGCTATCTACTGTGCCTTCAAATGAATGCCTGATTAAAGTAAGCTGATTTTTTAACAAGAACAGAGTGAATTAGAAATGACCTTCGCAAGATTTGTTTATAGTAACCAATTAGCTTTAAGTATTACTGAAAATAAGCAATTGACCTTTTAAAAAAATACTCGTACGTCCAGGATTTAAGCTCCCAAGTCGTTACTTACTCTCAAATCGATTATTAAATGTTGAATATGACGCAGTTCATGAAAAAATACAAGAAACAATTCAATCTTCTTACTTTTTGTGTCTTACCTGCGATGGTTGGACCAATATTCAAAAAGACAGCATCATAATAGTATATTAAAAAACAAGTTTCATAAGACAGGATTTTAGCGCACGCGTCCAGGTTTAGAAAACGAGTGGAAAGCGAGTTTTCTAATGGATAATTTACACAGAAAGTGCATCGGAAAGTATCGATACTGATAGCAGTTTACAGATAGAAGACGATATACTTTACTTTGACACTGAGGAAGATACGCAGGACTATGAAAACTTTTTTGTGTTTGATATAATATAAAATCAGACAGAATTTTTTTCTTTTGTGTAATTTAAAGCAATATCATTTTTAGTTTTGTATAAGTATTTTTAGAAATCTTGTGAATAAAGATTTTCTTTCATAATGCTAAGAATTAAGTAATTAAAAACTTTTCAATTTTTGGTTGAAAAGTTTCAATATATTTTGAAAAGTTTCCTGAAACTTTCCATTGAGATTGCTATTCATGAAAACTTACATCTCTACCCATGAGTCATTTCTAAATTATTAGTTCATTAAAATAAATACAAGGTCAAAGAGAATTATTAAATTCTTATGTGTACCTGTCAGCTCTTCCAGATTCCTTGACATAAGACTTAAAATACGGAGCAACAGATTTACTGATATACGAATGTAATGTTTCATAGGGTGATCCCTCGCTGAAGTTAATAATTCGTACTTGAGCACGAATACTTTTGTCTGCTTCAATCACGGAACCTCGTTTCAAAATAACCAAGCTGGACATTTTTGAATTCGTATAATAAACTTCATTGCTAACATAATATGTAATCGGCTCCTTTTCTTCTTCTCCCTCTGGTGGTTGATCACTGTCATCATCTGCACCAATAAAACAAAACACAAATGAATCGACTAGAAAATGGTGCAATGGACCTGTCAAATAAAGTAAAATCAATTTTGTGCTTACCTTTGGATGAACTTCTCTGAACGTACAGAGTCGAAACCTGAGGATCGCTTAAAAATTTGCGTATATTTTCCTGGTTGTTTTTATCTTCGAGTGCCGCATTTAATGCAGGCGGTTCCAAATGACCATCGTCGTCAGGTAGAAGTACCGCGGCAGCCTTACGTATGTAATTCGCGAATGTCGTAAAATCCACAACACCCACACTTTGAGATTCTGAGGAGTTTTCACTCCCCTCAAGAGAATCTCCCATGTTTTTCTTAATTTATTTTTACATCAATAATTTTCTTTTAAACATTAAACAAAATATTACATCACTTTTTTTACCATAATCATCGGTGAAAACTGAAAAGTATGACAAATTGTTAAAAGTAAACGTAAAACCACAGTCTATACAGTCTTCTCACTTGGCATTGGCACCTTCGATCGTTGTGTCTTCAATGGCGTTTCAATGTAACTGCGCATTCTTCCAGGAGTTGATCCTTACGTAGCGCAAACAATTTAATTTAGGCTGCGTTTAGTTCATGGGCGACGTTGTCGATTTCGTTTAGTCCGTAGTTATTTTACGTTGTCTGACTAATCAGCTAAGTGGACACGGTGGTCGTGATTTGAGATGCGACCATTAGGCAACCACAGTGGGTATGAGTTTCATTTAGAAAACAGTCCGCCCGAGCTCGTTAAACTTTGACGGTTCGTCTATCAACTAAACGCAGCCTTAAAATCTTCCAGTGTTTGCAGTTGCCCGAACGTGCCCGAACCAAGCCGGTAAACCAAACTACGAATAGAAGCAGCGAGACTACTGCGCATTCTTCCCCGAGTTTCCAAGAATTTTGTACGCGAAACTAGCGCCTGTGAACAGACACTGGTAAAATGTCAAATCAATAGCCAATGTGGTGAGGCGACACTTAAAAGTAACACCGGATTTGGTGATTTACGCATGCGTGAAAAATTCTCACCGATGAAAACTACAAATTCAAAATATGAGCCTTCGCCTTCACTTCAATTAAAACTCGTTAAATCTTATTACCTACTTATGTTAGTCAATAAATAATATTTTATATGTTTTCCCACAAATTAACAAATAAAAAAATAAAATCATCAATGTCTCAAAAATAATTTTTATTCAAAGAAAAATATGTGAAGTACAATGTAAATACATACTGCAATCTACTCTAATTATGAATAATAATATATATAACATTACTGCTGTAATTTCATCAACATGTCTTCTTTTATCAATGTTATATTTTCTGAACAAATAATTCACATCTTTTCTACTTAACAAATTCATTCTAGACAATTGTGTACTACAGTTACTGCTTGCATCCTCTAAAATCCTATCTATTGTTACACCAGCTTTTAATTTTTCAACAATAACATTCTTCTCTTCAGAAGATAAATGTTGACTATGTAATTCCTACCCCTGTCCAACATGTGTTCGTTGGATATTTGCAGTTATTTCACCTTAAAATATGGAATTCCATCAAGAAACATTTAATATAAATGTATACTACCATTTTTAAAAAATTTTCTAACATCTTGATGGGCAGTTCTCACTTTATTTTCATATCCTAAATAAAAAAGAATAAGAATTTTTTTTAGCAAAAAAACAGACATATCTACCTATGCTGTTACTTCGATTGCAAGCAAAATGCATCTCTATATCGAACGAAGAAAGCAAGTTTATATTATATAAACTTGTTTTCTTCGTTCGGTGTATGGCATAATTAACTTCAATTTTTTCTGCTTCTTTTCATTTATCATATTCTTCTTTGCTGACAAATTTTAGTGATGTCTTTTCCATTCTTATTCCATGATTTTCTTGAACGTGTGCTAATTCAGAATTTGTTCTCAACAAAATACGAAATTAATTGTTAAACATTTCTGAAACAAAAGTAACAATGATTAATTACAACTAATATTCGTCCACAGGAACAGTTGTGTTTGACAACAACTTTGCTGTACAATTACAGATTAAGCAAAATTAAGCAAACTGCTTCATGCAAATTTGACGTTAATATATCAAAAGTGTCAAAACCTCAAAACATAGGATTTGCGCGCGTAATTTCACTAGTTACTTTCTCGAAATAACCAACCAACAGTTGGTAGGATTGAAAGTCCGGTCACAGTAAAGCTGGATTGAAAGCTGTACTCTCATTGGTTACTGCTCTTTACGTAACGAGCACTAACCAATGGGAGTACAGTACGCCCGGCGTTTTGACGCGCTCAACGCTCCATGTAAATCCAGCTTTAAGCTGATGGAGCGTTGAGCGCGTCAAAACGCTGGGCGTACTCTACTCCCATTGGTTAGTGATCGATATGTAAAGAGCATTAGCCAATGAGAGTACAGTACGCCCGGCGTCGGACGCGCTCAACGCTCCATGTAAATCCAGCTTAAGTCACAGTTGGAGTGCGTTTCAGTGCTGCTAGATCTACCGTTTTTACAGTAGATTTATCGTTTTTATAATTAAACTACCGCTCTACCGTAAAAGGAAATTATTCTACCGTTTATTTTAATCTTAATATTTTTTCTTATTAAAATAGTTAAAAAAGTGATCTGCCCGACTATCTTAAAATATATTTTCGTTTTGAGATATTCCTTTAAAAAAAAATAATTTAATGTAGCCCAGACATACATACTTAAAATTATTGCTTACTTAAAAATCTGCTTTACCGGCAGCAATCAATAGCAACACTCTATCTTGTCAACAAGTTTAAACGGATAAAGAAATTTCGTCCGGACGACGCACTTTTCATCCTTCTTTTTACTGCGGCGTTTGGTGTGTGACTTGCGCATTAGACGTGTTTACGTTATAACGTTTGAAATTTTAAGTTTTAACGGTGGTTTTATTTTAACTTACCAATGTAGTGTAAATGGAAACAGTAATAGCGGCTGTCAGTGTAATATCTACGGCGATATATTTACATAATTCAGCGTCTATAGTCTGCATAAAATAAATGCGCATGTGCAGGGCTACGTACACCACAAGCGTTCATAAAAGTGGATAAAAGGATAGGAAGAGAAGGTGAGACGTATATTTTTACGTCACACACCATTCGGAATGTTTACACTGAAAATCTAAATGCACTATTAATGCACAGCATAAGTAATTACCCAGTAGCGTCACTTAAATGTCAGTGTCAAAAAAAGCGGCCATTCTATTTGATATTATACCCTTATGGAAATGCAATCTAATTTACAGCTGGGTAGGTATCAAACAAAAGAACAAATGTGATAGCTATACTCGAGTGACGCTATTGTGTGATTCTTATACTGTGGTCCGGTGTTATTTTTAGTGTCGCCTAATGTGGTGGGGAGAATGCAGGGTCAGAGACAGTGTTCCCAACCATGGCCGACTCAATTAATAAGCTAACGCTTATGGGTGCGTTTCATTTGCGCGCTTACATGCTTTGAGCACTCATAAGCATTGCTTAAATCGTTCCCTTTGGCTTTGCCAACGCTCATAAAGCGCTGGCTGACGAAATAGTAACGTCATTATGACGTCATAGTCTTCGCTCACAATCGCTTATTCCATCGAGGTAGAGCAGCAAAAGCGTAAGCGCTTGTGTTCCAAATGGAACGTGTGAGATGCGTATGAGGAGATCAGCTAATCATAATCAGGTTATAAACAAACATTACACTTTAGAAATAGCTACAGCAGCTATGATTGAATCAATTTCACTATTGAAGTTATATTTTTGAGGTTATGAATTCGTTGTGCAAACAAAAGTCAAAAGAAACACCTTTGCGTATAACGACTTAAGCGACTAAACCCCGAAGGAAACAACAGAAAACAGCGCTTGTAAGCGTGAGCGCTTAAAGCGTGTAAGCGCGCAAACGAAACGCACCATATATGAAGCGATTTAGGCGAATTGCCGGTTGTCACCGGCTATGAATGTTCCTAACCAAACACATTTTCGCGGTCTGGTTATATCCCCTCTTTCATGCGATGACGTATGAAACAAGCCCTTCGATACGTCATTATCATAACTAGTGTTGGGAATAACCGGTTTATGTCAATAACCGACTACTGAGTATTCAAGTGATTTGAAAAACCAGATAATCACTTGAATGAAACCACTCAAATGATGATTGGAGTGTCGGTAATTGGCAGGTCTGGGCTACTCGCATTTGGTGGCACAAATCGGTGTTACTTCGTTCGTGATTCTCTTCGGTTAAACTGCATTTACATTTTGCAAGTCTTGTTTACACAAGTACTTATTTGATTTCCTGCTTGTAATAAAAGTATGTAAGACCACTGCTTAACTTTACTTGCATGCTAATTTTTCTTTTTTTTTCGTGATCTAATCTGTATTAAATTGAATTAAAAATACCTATACTTAAACTTTTTTTAAGTAAACTAAAAAATTGAGTACATATTAAAATGAGCTGAGACGTTGAAGTTTTCTCCAAATTGAAAAACTTACTAATAATTTGGAAATTAAAATTATAAATTAAAACATACCTCCTGCTTTGTAAAAATATAATTAAAATTATTTAAAAAAACGTAATTTTTCTCCTGTTGTATTAATAATAATATATTACGTATAAAATTAAACAAAATAAATAAGAAGTTTTGCTTTTATTTGGTTATTTAATTTTAATAGTCCAATTTTAATGACCAAAAGTCAAGAAATTTCAAAAACAAAATATTTTATTTCAATATTTAGAAACATTTTGCTGAAGATTCATATTGCAAAGCACAAAATTTAGGACTGCCAAGTGATCTCACTAGTACCCCGAAAATTTGCCGAGTTACTCTAGCAATATTTTCCAGCAATAAATCATAGAGATCAGTCTATATGTGATTATCAGTAAATCTACTGCCAACCGTTTATAAATTTTGAATATTGCCAGGTGGCAGCATTTAAAAACACAACCTGAGCATTAATTCGTTTTATCGGTGTTGGAGGCGGCGCGATATTGCGTAACTTTTTTTATTAGAGATCCTGCCACTTACATATTTTGCACGTCGCTTCCAAGGAGCAACTAGAAAGATAGTTTGTGTACAAATTCGTTTTATCGGTGTTGGGGGCGGGGCGATAGTACGTAACTTTTTTATTAGAGATCCTGCCACTTACATATTTTGTACGTCGCTTCTAAGGAGCAACTAGAAAGATAGTCTGTGCACAAATTCGTTTTATCGCTGTTGGGGGCGGGGCGATAGTACGTAACCTTTTTATTAGAGATCCTGCCACTTACATATTTTGCACGTCACTTCTAAGGAGCAACTAGAAAGATAGTCTGTGCACAAATTCGTTTTATCGGTGTTGGGGGCGGGGCGATAGTACGTAACTTTTTTATTAGAGATCCTGCCACTTACATATTTTGCACGTCGCTTCTAAGGAGCAACTAGAAAGATAATCTGTGCACAAATTCGTTTTATCGGTGTTGAGGGCGTGGCGATAGTACGTAACTTTTTTATTAGAGATCCTGCCACTTACATATTTTGCACGTCGCTTCCAAGGAGCAACTAGAAAGATAGTTTGTGTACAAATTCGTTTTATCGGTGTTGGGGGCGGGGCGATAGTACGTAACTTTTTTATTAGAGATCCTGCCACTTACATATTTTGGACGTCGCTTCTAAGGAGCAACTAGAAAGATAGTCTGTGCACAAATTCGTTTTATCGGTGTTGGGGGCGGGGCGATAGTACGTAACTTTTTTATTAGAGATCCTGCCACTTACATATTTTGCACGTCGCTTCTAAGGAGCAACTAGAAAGATAGTCTGTGCACAAATTCGTTTTATCGCTGTTGGGGGCGGGGCGATAGTACGTAACCTTTTTATTAGAGATCCTGCCACTTACATATTTTGCACGTCACTTCTAAGGAGCAACTAGATAGATAGTCTGTGCACAAATTCGTTTTATCCTTTTTTATTAGAGATCCTGCCACTTATATATTTTGCACGTCGCTTCTAAGGAGCAACTAGAAAGATAGTCTGTGCACGAATTCGTTTTATCGGTGTTTGGGGGCGGGGCGATAGTACGTAACTTTTTTATTAGAGATCCTGCCACTTACGTATTTTGCACGTCGCTTCCAAGGAGCAACTAGAAAGATAGTTTGTGTACAAATTCGTTTTATCGGTGTTGGGGGCGGGGCGATAGTACGTAACTTTTTTATTAGAGATCATGCCACTTACATATTTTGCACGTCGCTTCTAAGGAGCAACTAGAAAGATAGTCTGTGCACAAATTCGTTTTATCGCTGTTGGGGGCGGGGCGATAGTACGTAACCTTTTTATTAGAGATCCTGCCACTTACATATTTTGCACGTCACTTCTAAGGAGCAACTAGATAGATAGTCTGTGCACAAATTCGTTTTATCGGTGTTGGGGGCGGGGCGATAGTACGTAACTTTTTTATTAGAGATCCTGCCACTTATATATTTTGCACGTCGCTTCTAAGGAGCAACTAGAAAGATAGTCTGTGCACGAATTCGTTTTATCGGTGTTTGGGGGCGGGGCGATAGTACGTAACTTTTTTATTAGAGATCCTGCCACTTACGTATTTTGCACGTCGCTTCCAAGGAGCAACTAGAAAGATAGTTTGTGTACAAATTCGTTTTATCGGTGTTGGGGGCGGGGCGATAGTACGTAACTTTTTTATTAGAGATCCTGCCACTTACGTAAATAGAAAGAAGAACGAAACTAAAACAACAAATAAACTAAAGCGCCTAAAAATAAACTTAACAACTGAATGCAATTAAGTAATAATTCAAGAAATTCAAAGTTTTAGTGTGACAGACATAATACGAATCAAAAAAGTAAGAATTATCATCAAACTAGAGCCTCTAGATTATGGAATAAAATTCATAATTTCTTTATTTTTGACATTTCGAAAAAACGCTTGGACCGGTAAATTTTGTTTTTAAAAAGCACACAATTTTAAGTGAAAATCAATTTTTGACAGTCATTTGTTTTCGAGTAATGACGTCATCGACATTTTTTTTTAATAGCAACCCCGAATTTTTTTTCTTGCGACGTGCAAAATATGTAAGTGGCAGGATCTCTAATAAAAATGTTACGCAATATCGCGCCGCCCCCAATACCGATAAAACGAATTTGTGCATAGATTATCTTTCTAGTTGCTCCTTAGAAGCGATGTGCAAAATATGTAATTGGCAGGATCTCTAATAAAAAAGTTACGCAATATCGCGCCACCCCCAATACCGATAAAACGAATTTGTGCATAGATTATCTTTCTAGTTGCTCCTTAGAAGCGACGTGCAAAATATGTAAGTGGCAGGATCTCTAATAAAAAAGTTACACAATATCGCGCCGTCCCCAATACCGAAAAAACGAATTTGTGCACAGATTATCTTTCTAGTTGCTCCTTAGAAGCGACTTGCAAAATATGTGAGTGGCAGGATCTCTAATAAAAAAGTTACGTAGTACCGCGCCGCCTCCAAACAAACACCGTTAAAACGAATTTATGCTTAGATTGTGTTTTTAAATGCTGCCATCTGGCAATATTCAAAATTTATAAGCGGTTGGCGGTAGATTTACTGATAATCACACATAGACTGATATCTATGATTTATTGCTGGAAAATATTGCTAGAGTAACTCCGCTCCGAAAATTAAATATTATCCCCGTATATATTAGGCAATGGGAATGAGTCGCCAGTCAGGCGTGAGTGTTTTTGTAAACAGACAAGAAAATGACCTTTTATAATCTGCATTATTCGGTTATCCGAATTATTATCCGGGTTATGATAACCGATAACCGAATAATTCAGGTTATTGCAATAACCGGATAATAGGTTATTTTTCACTCAAGTGATCCCAACACTAATAGTGCATTCGACTGGGACTAAATTGTGCACTGAGTGCGCATTCAGAATAATTTCATCTTATTTTAACCTCATGTAATGAAACGGGATGGAGATATTCTGAGTGCGCACTCAGTGCACAATTTAGTCCCAGTCGAATGCACTATAAGTTGTGCACAGGTTTTTGTATTTTCCAAGAGAGGTAAATATTATCTGTTAATTGCTTAATAATTCCGACAAATTTATTACTAGGATAGTCTAAACTTCCTCTGTCCTGAATCATAATAAGTTTCATCAAGGAATCAGATAAGAAAGAAGAGGTTCTAAGTAAATATTGCAGTGAAATTTGTTGTCTCTATTTTTAATTATGTAACCAGCTAAGAATGCCACAGAAGCGAAGTAAATACTGTCATCAGGTAATATTTTTAAAGATACGTTTCGAACTTGAAGTTTTAAAATATGAGATAACTCTTCCTTAACTTTTTGTTCTTCTGTAGGTACTGGTTTGAAATTTGCCTGACTCAAGATGTCAAAGCTTTGACGAATCCGCAACATTAAGTTTGCTGAAGTGCATATTCTACTGCTCTGACTTCAGTCATGTCATTTGACATGTCACTGAAAATGAAGACAACCGTGTTGGACACAACTCAAGAGAACAGTTGGTCAATACGGTCAAGACTATCAAACTGCCACAACCTTTTTGGAGGAACAATCCCACCAGATATTTCACTGTTTGTGAAACAACTTTCGAGTTGCATCGCGTAACGAATGACATGAGCAAGTATCGCCACATGATTGTACACCTGGATCCTGATCTTCTAGAGTTAGCTGGTGACATCGTAGACTCACCGCCAGTTCACGGCAAGTACGATGCTCTGAAGAAGCGTATAATTGACATTCTGTCAGATTCGACAGAAACAAAATTACGGAAGTTACTACGTGGTTAACCTCTCAGTGATGAAAAGCCTAGCGTTTATTTACAAAAAATTCGTAATCTAGCCGGTGGCAAGACACATGACACATTTCTAAGAACACTGTTTTTGGAGCAGTTGCTTGAAAATGTCCAGAGTATACTCGCAGTCAATCCAGAGGTCGACTTATCTACACTTGCACTTATGGCCGACAGGATTATGGATACACTTAAGCCCCACATAGCCACCATTCAGCAACCAGTCAAGTTTTCGGAGAATTTGGCGCAACCACAATCCAGCGTTTCGAGACCCATGCCTCAGACTAATGTTATCGATGAAATCAAGGCAGCCATTGAAACTCTTACCCGTGAGATATCTTTGCTGAAGACGCCAGGAACCAAGAAACTCAACAACGTAGCCGCAGCAGAACAAGAGGACACAACAACCAAAGTAAGAATGCTCGTCCCACAATTTGTTATTATCATGGGAAATTTGGGGCCGATGCGTACCACTGCCTGCTGCCTTACTCTTGGAAAAATCATCGAGAACAGGAAAACTAATACCGCCGGCAAATGTGGAGGCTACCGCTGGCGAAGAATTTTCATCAAAACGCCTCCTAATAACTGACAAACGCACTGGTATTTGCTTACTTATTGATACTGGTGCTGACGTGTTCGTAATCCCACGCAATAATTCGAAACATACGAACCCAACTGACAAAGTACTATATGCAGCTAACCATACTGGGATTGAAACGTACGGTGAAACATCATTCACAATTGGACCTCAATTTGGATCGTTTTTTCCCGTGGACCTTCATAGTGGCGGATGTACATCAACCTATATTAGGTAACGATTTCCTCCACGAACACCAGTTACTGCCGGACATTCGTAACCGACGTCTAGTCGACAACAAAACGAAGAAATATACCATGGGGCAGTACACCACTAGAACGTCATCATCCCTTACCCTAGTTGACAAGAAGTACGACTTTGAAACACTACTTCGAGAAAAAGAGGTTACTAAACCTATTCCTTTCCGAAACCCACAACACCATGTGAGGCATTACATACTTACACGAGGACCTCCTTGTACTAAAGAAGTCGGAAGACTTCTGAGAAGTATAGGGCGGCCAAACTACAAATCGAAACCTGGCTTACTGAAGGCGTGGTAAGTCCATCTGAAAGTCCATACTCTAGTGCAATACTACTTAGACCAAAGAGAGATGGTATATGGCGGCTGTGTGGTGATTATCGACAACTGAATGCAATAACTATTCCAGATAAATACCCTGTTCTTAACATTCAAGATTTTTCCTACATGCTCCATGGCACTTCAATATACAGCACCCTGGACATCGAGAGAGCATTTTTTCAGATTCCAATGTCAGCAGAGGACCGAAATAAAACTGCAATCATTACACCTTTTGGACTTTACGAATTTAATGTAATGCCATTTGGACTCACAAACGCTGTACAAACATTCCAACGGTTTATGAACGCTGTGTTGCTAGGACTGAACTATGTATTTTGTTACATCGACGATATCCTCATCGCATCAAACAATCTGGAGGAACCCAAAGCACACTTAAATGAAGTTTTGAACAGACTTAAAACCTACGGATTAACTGTTAAATCAAGTAAATGCAACTTAGGCAAACCAGTAGTTTCTTACCTGGGACACGAAGTTTCATCGCAAGGTATTAAACCACTCCTGACAGAGTGAGCACCATCCTAAATTTCCCGAAGCCAACAAACATAATTGAATTAAGAAGATTCCTTGGTATGTTGAATTATTATAGATTTATTAAGCATGCTGCCAAATCACAGGCCCTTCTACACAGCCTCACAGCCGGTGCAAAAAACGCGATAAACGACCAATTCAGTGGGATGACGCCACAAATTCCGCTTTCAATCTATGCAAGGAACAATTAGCTCGAGTTACACTACTAGCACATCCAACAGAAAAGGTCAAACTTATTTTAGTTACAGATGCCTCTGACGACGCTGTAGGAGCCGCCCTTGAGCAGTAAATCGATGACACGAGACAACCACTTGGATTCGTTTCGAAGAAGCTAACCATCACCCAGGCAAAGTATAGCACATACGATAGGGAGCTTCTGGCAATCTACTTGCCCATTAAATTTTTCAAACACATGATTGAAGGCAGGGAAATATTAATTCTTACAGATTACAAACCTCTTATCTACGCTTTTCATCAAAATCCGGCCAAGGCCTCTCCCAGACAACAGCGACAACTTGACTTTATTAGTCAGTTCACTACGAACATTCATCATGTTAGTGGAACTGATAATAATGTTGCAGACACATTGTCAAGAATCTGCGACATTTCACTACCTATCATCATCTCCACGGAAGACATTGCCCAAGCACAACAAAAGGACATGGAACTCCAAGACGTGCTCGGAAATCTAGGCGTACTAGATCTTAAACCATTGAAACTCGATGGAACAGAAACAATAATTTATTGTGATATCTCAACAGACCAAATAAGACCGTACATTCCATAGTCCTTGAGAAAGAAAGTTTTCGACATTACACATAACGCCGCTCATACCAGTGCAAGAATCAGTAAGAAAACAATTGCCGAAAAATTCGTCTGGCCGAAGATGAACCAAGACATAACAAACTGGGCCCGAACTTGCCTACCTTGTCAGAGATCTAAGATAGCAAAGCATATGAAGCGGAAACCGGAGCATATTCCGATACCTGATGACCGTTTCCATCATGTCCATATAGATATTGTGGGGCTACTTCCGTCATCGCAGGGATTTAAGTACTGTCTCACAATGATCGACAGGTTTACGAGATGGCCTGAAGCTGTACCTGTTAAAGATATCAACGCATCAACCATAGTCGACGCCTTTTTCCAGCACTGGATTGCCAGATTCGGAGCACCAGCATACATAACGACAGATAGAGGATCGCAATTCGATTCACAGATGTTTGACGCTCTGGTAAAGATGATCACAGATGTTTGACGCTCTGGTAAAGATGATCGGCAGCCGAACCATCAGGACTACAGCCTATCATCCCGAGTCAAAGTGTATCTTGGAAAGATGGCACAGAACCCTTAAGGCAGCAATCAAATTCCACGAAACTGATAATTGGACGCGTGTTCTCCCAGTAGTTCTACTGGGCCTCCGCAACGCATATAAAGAAGACATTGGAACTTCAGCAGCTGAAATGACCTACAGAACGACTCTAAAATTACCAGGAGAATTTTTCACACACGATGATACACCACAAGACCCTAAACCATTCCTGGAACATTTGAGACAAACATTACGACGACTAAAATCACAACAAACAGCACATCACAACAAACCCAATACATTCATACACAAAACTCTCCAGACAAGCACACACGTATTTCTACAAACTGACAGTACACAAAAACCACTAGATCAACCTTACAGAGGCCCTTACGCCATCACTAAAAGACTCTCTGATCTTTGCTATAGAATCAACATAGGGGGCAGGGAAAAGGATGTCTCCATCGATCGTCTGAAACCTGCCTACCTCGAGAGGGACCCCCAGGAATCAAGTCCTACCACATTGCGAACATATCAAGGACCTAGAACAAAAAGGGTTAATTTCGCTCCCGACCTGGTCACTCGGGGGGGGGGGGGGGACTCTGTAGCAACCAAAAAGGAACAACTATTAGACAGCAGCAGTGGGCTGTGGATTTTTATCTTAGTTACAAGAAAACATTATTAGTTAGTTATGCGAGTTGTATTTTGACTAAAAATAAATATTATTTTCTAAGAACCGCTTTCGAAGTTTATTATAGCAATCGCTATAAGTTAACGTACAGTCAACTCTAAAGCGGGAAATGTATCCGGATACGCAAAATATTTATTGCGGATTGTTTCCCGATTGATTCGTTATTAATAACCAACCATTTTTGCGTATCCGGATGCACCTGCATGCACATGCACCTCCTCAGCATGTAAAGATATTCCCTGTTTATTCTGATGTCAATCTGTGTGAATCTAGTTATCTAAGGTATCATAAATTATATTTTATTGACGTGCATTTCTGACGTTCTGAGAATAGGTTAAATAATTCGATATCTTAATAGTGGTAAGGAATTTTTTATCATTTAATGCATTATCACTTAAATGCAGCGTAAATTAGTTGTAATAATTGAGGGCTTCATAAATTACGGGATAAAACCTTTTCACCAAGGGCGGTTTTATATAAAAAAAATGTGCAGTACGATCTTGCCCCAACAAATATACAAACAATTCAAAGGTACAGTATTTCTTATTTCCAAGAAATATAAAAAAGGGTGCATTGTGGTTGGAAATTATAAATAATCCACAATTAAAAAAATTTCTAATTAAGAATGCCCGAGTCTATATAATTTTAACACGCTTGGCATTTCACAGTTTGTTTGTCTATTTTATCGTTCACTTTCTCATAAAACTACCAAATAAGCTGAGAAATGTAAAGTCCATTAAAATTATATCTTCCGTTCACTTAATATTACCATAAGTAAACTGTAAATAAATTGAAACCTGGCGCGTTTAAGCGATTAGTTTACGCAACCATTCATAGACGGCGCAATTAATTCACTTGCACTTTCATAACATTGGATGTCCCTTTTTTTCTATGTTCTGTGATCTGAACTATGAATATGTCAATACATAATAAAATCTGATTTCTTGCAGAAGAAATTTAATACAGAGGTTGTAAATTGTAAACCAAGGCCGTTTAAATAAAGAAATTAATAAAATCAATAAAGTAAACAAATACAACTCATAGAAATAGTTCCCCTTGAAAATTCCCTCTCTAGCCATTACCATCAATGAACAAATTCATAATCTCAAAAGAATTATAATATAGGAAAGCAAATCAACCCCCAAAAAATAACTAATATTACAATATGTATATTCTTCCTAAGCTAATTTCCGCCAAAAACAAAAAAAATCAATCTCATAGTAGACAGTCCTTGAATACCTGCGTTTGCTGAACTTTTTTGGATATTATCAATGTAATGTTGCAATGTGACTTCTAACCAGTGTACGGCAAGTACACGAATCTTTTACTCGAATTTTGTACTTAAGTACAAAAGTACTCTTTTTTGAGTACTTGTAAGTATTTTTCGTTTGGAGGACTTAATACTCGTACTTGTTGAAAACATTAGAGTATACTCGTAAAAAGTACTCGTCAAGTTGTGACTTTTTTACGAGTACGGGATTCCCGAATTTTCTTCCATATTTATTCTTCCTCCACTATTTCACGTCCGCTGATCGTTGAAAGCTGACTCCGATTGGCGAGTAAATATATACCTATACGAATTAAAAAGATATACAGTGTGTCCCAGATTGAGTAGGCTACCATGGGTAACTTTCTTATTAATGAAGATAGAGATTTGGTTAAATGGGCAATATTTTGCAGTTTTATGTGCTGATTCAGATTCCGTTGAGAAAATTTGAAAATTCCGAATAGTTCAGATATTATCGCAGAAAAACTGAAAATCGTTATTTTCTTTAATGTCCAATAACTTCGCAATTATAAAAATATGAAAAAATGTTTCATATAAAAGTTACTATGTTTGATAAAGTACAGCTGAAAATACAGTCAAAATAAAATTCAAGATGGCGGCTGTCAAGATATTGACAGCAACTTTCTTATTTTAAATGGACGCCATATTGAATTTTTGTACGACTAAATAGCATTTTTTTTTCTCGTTTCAACCGTGTATCACAACCCATATCTAAAAAAAAAATTATTTAAAAAATTTTATATATTTTTTTAAATCAAGTAAGCGGGTTGCCTTTACTTATTACTAATCAAGTAAAGGCAACCCGCTTAAATTTTTTTTTTTTAGATATGGGTTGTGATATACGGTTGAAACGAGAAAAAAATGCTATTTAATCGTACAAAAATTCAATATGGCGTCCATTTAAAATAAGAAAGTTGCTATCAATATCTTGACAGCCGCCATCTTGAATTTTATTTTGACTGTATTTTCAGCTGTATTTTATCAAACATAGTAACTTTTATATGAAACATTTTTTCATATTATAATTGCGAAGTTATTGGACATTAAAGAAAATAGCGATTTTCAGTTTTTCTGCGATAATATCTGAACTATTCGGAATTTTCAAATTTTCTCAACGGAATCTGAATCAGCACATAAAACTGCAAAACATTGCCCATTTAACCAAATCTCTATCTTCACTAATAAGAAAGTTACCCATGGTAGCCTACTCAATCTGGGACACACTGTATAAGGCATTAAGAACGTCGTTGCATCGCACGTCGTAAAGTCTTCATTTGTTTGATTAAAGATGTTGTCTGATTGCATAAAAGCAAAAAAAAAAATAAATAGTTTTGTTTTATGTATCGTTAGGAATGCAAATATTTTTATTTGTTTTGTTTAATTGAATTAAAGCTGTTGTCTGATTACCGAAAAGATTTTTTTTATAGTGATTTGTATAATTAAAATATTGGTATTAAGAAAAAATAAAATGCAAATTTTTAATTAACATAGTATAATTTTAATAATAAATACGAGTACTCGTACTCGATTAATCGAATTTCTGATGTTTTCTCGAGTATTACTAGTATTTATACTTTTTATCGTTACAATACTTACGAGTACCGTACTCTTAAGTAAAATTTATTGATACTCGTACTCGTACTCGTACTTTTTTTTAGTACTCGTCGCAGGACTGCTTCTAACTAATATAATCTTTCATCTGTAACATCAACATTGTGCAACACTGCTATTCAAAGAATGAATATAGTGTTCGGTTTGAAATATTAGGTTTGTTCGTGCAGCAGCTTCTGACTAGTCCAAAACTGTCAGAAGCATGCGCCGAATATATTTGACAGTTTCAAACTAGTCAGAAATGCAGTACGAACAGGCCTATTGTGTACTTGAAAGAAGTGGTACATATTGTAATGATTCGTCGACACCAGCCGGCGTCAGATTGTCTATTGCGTCACAGCCGTCTAGTCGACGCGCCTTAGGCGACAGCCTTGAGAATTCTGACGGCAGAATAAACTAGATCAGACAGTCCGCCGCCTCCCAGAATGTTCGCGAAAAACAACCCCGGCTTATAAAGCACGCGACCGGGGATGAGAAGAGAATTCAGCGTTAGACAGTTCGGAATTAAAGTCGCATTATAAACTTTCGCTCGGCTGTTAAAATAAATTAGGAATAAGTTTGTAAATTATCTAGTGTTAAATGTTAGTGTTAATTAGTTTGCTTTTAAATAAATCAGTTTATTAACTATTTCGTGTTTTATTTTAAAATAAAAATTAATAGAACCTTTAAAATCGTTACATTGGTGTCAGGTTTGAGGTTCGTCGAAATAAATAAACAATTAAATTGAATTAAATTTAAACAAATTAATAAACAAAGTGTAGTGTAAAAAAATGGCTACAAAGAAAGTGCTGCTGAAAGATTTAAAAGTGACAGAATTAAAAGCCGAATTAGAGGAACGCGAATTGGAAATCTCCGGAAAGAAATCGATTTTGCAAGAGAGACTTCACCAAGCGTTACTAGAAGCAGGAGAGGACCCGGAAACCTTTCTTTTCGAAATCTCGGGCGGTCCTGCAGATTTAAGTAAGATATTCAAAGATGAATTGCTGGAACAATCAAGAAGTTTAGACGAGAAATTAAAAGAACAATCTGGAAATTTTAAGGACGAATTGCAAAATAAATTGTTGGAACAATCTGGAAATTTAGAAGCTAAATTAAAGGAACAATCTGGAAATTTAGAAGCTAAATTAAAGGAACAATCTGGAAACTTCAAAGATGAATTGCAAAATAAATTAAAGGAACAATCCGGAAATTTAGAAGCTAAATTGCTGGAACAATCCAGAAATTTAGATGAAAAGTTTAGAGAACAATCCGGAAATCTGAAAGACGATCTTGGAAATTTGAAAGACGATCTAGGTAAATTAATGGAATATTCTAGAAACACGGAAGAAAATGTGAAAATTTTAGAGGAGAAACTTGAAAATAAATTGATACAACAGTCGACAAATCTGGAAAGTAAATTGCTCGAACAATCTAGAAATTTAGAAGATAAACTTCGAGAACAGTCTGGAAATTTGAAGGATGAATTTCTCGAACAATCAAAAGGGCTCGAAGATAAAGTAGTGGTGAAAATATCAGAAGAGACGAGGAATCTGCAAGAAAATGTGGAAGAAATACTATTCCAGCAGGACAATAGAATCTCGAACAAATCATGACAGGGTTGCGAATGTTCGGGGATCCTTCACCAGCAGGAATACCAGAAAATAATGAGGCCCAAACTGTGGTAGGACTAGCGGAAATTTCTAAATTGAAAATAAAACCACCGACGTTCGATGGGAAGTCATCTTGACCTAACTATTTCAAACAGTTCGAAGCGGCAGCAAAGGCGAACGGATGGACGGCCAGTGAAAAAGCCACTTCGTTAATTGTGGCCTTGAGGGGGGACGCTAGCGATGTGCTACAAAAGATGCCGGCAGAGGAACAAGAAGACTTCCACAAGCTGGTGAACAGGCTGGAGATGGTTTATGGCCAGGCGCATCTGACCGACGTGTACCATGCGCAGCTGAGAAATCGTTGCCAGAAATCCAGAGAGAGTCTTCAGGAATTCGAGGCTGATGTAGCGCGCCTAGCCCGGTTGGCATATCCTACAGCGCCTGATTAATTCCTGCAATGTTTGACGATGCAGACCTTCGTAGATGGAATCCGTGACCCGGACAACCAGCAGGCATACGAGGCGGCGAAGCGAGTCTCAAGAGGACATCTCAAGGTACGAGTAGCCATGGACTCCCAAGAAGAGGAACCCGCCAGCGTCAAGGTGCGATCTGCTGCATAAGAACAGCACAAGGAGCGTGCCACCGCGGAGGATTGTGGAACAACTCCTGAAGCAGAGGAATCCGCTGGTGTGTTGGAATTGCCAGGAAGAGGGACATGGTCGTAGGCGGTGTCCCAAGGCCAGGCAGGAACCTCCATGAAGGAAGCCACAGAGAAACTAAGCAGAGGGGCATCAAGCAGCCCATGGGCGTCACCGGTGGTGCTTGTGAAGAAGAAGGATGGATTCACACAGTTCTGCGTAGACTATCGATTGCTCAACAACGTCACCAAAAAGGATAGCTATCTTCTGCCACGGATTGATGACACCCTGGACACCCTGGCTGGTTCAAAGATCTTCTCGACTTTGGATCTAAAGAGTGGTTATTGGCAAGGGGAACTAGCGCCCGAAGATCGAGAAAGACGGCGTTTTCCCTTGGTATGGGTCTATGGCAGTTCACAGTGATGCCGTTCGGGTTATGTAATGCCCCAGCGACATTAGAGGGGCTAATGAAGACGGTTCTGAAGGGCCTGTCTAGACAACGTGTATGTTATACCTGGACGATATAATTGTGGTGGGAAAAACTTTCGACGACAGTAGATATAAAAAACAGACCACACCCTTTTTTCCCCATTTGAAATGCATTGACTTCCGGTCCAGTTTTCTGCCTCATCTGAGCCCGTGGTAAAGAGTGAGATGGAGCTCCAGAGAAAGAGACAGAGACAACGTAGTTCGGGCGTCCGTCCGCCAGATGCCTGCGGCGCTGCTGCTATTTTCGTTAGTTCGGAAATTGTCCGCCAGATGGCGGTGGCGTTGCGTCGTCGGAGAGTTAGTTCGGAAATTGTCCGCCGGCTGTCGCCACCGGCGCTTCGCTGCGGAATTTTTTCCTCCGTCCGGAGAGAGATTCGAACCCGTTCCTCGGCGTTCGTGAGGCGTCCACCTAAGCCGCTCGACCGTTGGGTCAATTGCTCGTATCGGTTCGAGATGTGTAATAATAACGACGCGCGGCGAAGGATGTCGTTTTTTTTTCGTCGAACACGGATGAAATGTTGGTTGCGTCCGGCGGTGTCCATCTGCTGACGAATTGCGAAAGGACGATCGCCGGCGTCCATCTCGGAGACGTCGCGTCGTCGGTGGGTTTCTGTAAAAAGAATGGCGCGCGCGCGGGAGCATATAGATCGCTGCACGCAGAGCGGCGGCGGCAATTTCGAAAAAATAGGTCCCCTGGCGTGCGCATTTCCGCGAGCAGAGGCGGACGAAAACGATGCCTGTCTAATTGTAAAACGTCTTAAATAAAATTCTAAAAATAAAAAATACGTTTTACTTACGTATGTATAATACAAAATGCTTTATTAACACACAATATAATTACAAATTACATATAATTTAATTTTAATATATAATTACAAAATTACATACAATTTCATTTTAATTTATAATGTCCCAACGGTAACGAATGAATGTTCGTTACAAGATCGTAATGTCGTTTGTCATCTTGAGCATCTAAAGCAGTTTTATTTATGGTAACGGTTAATAATTGATGATTTATTGACCTGATGCTATTGAATTTTGACATTAATTTTTTATTATCAAACAAACAGTCATAATAATCCTGAAAAGTTATTTTTTTAATTCCTGAACGAACTACGCCCTTCAATTTTTTAAATTTTACTTCTTTTCCCACTCTGATGGCGTAAACTTTAGCTCTAATTTCAACGAACTCAGTTATTATCTGTCCGCACAGTTCGTCTTTAAATTTACCGATAACTTTCTTATTAACCAAAGGTATTCCGAAAGGGTTATCTGCGGCGTAATCTGAAGTATCAAAAATTTTATTTGCATCCCGTTTTATAATTTCATAAATACTCGAGACGCGTTCGGGATGTTTTGGAGAGAATTTAAAAATAAAACTGTCCCTGTCCGTGTAACATACTGTGACATGTCAAGGACTGCCATGCCAACGTAGATCGGTTTATCAAATTTCACGGATAATTTGTTCAGTTCAATTGCGACCAGATTCTCATTGAAAATCGTAGCTTTTTTGAAATTTGGTTGACTAATATATTTTTCAGCATATTTCCATTTCTTTGTCAACACGATATTTCTGTATTTGCGTACAGATTCCATAAGTTTTCCGAAAACCGTATTCGACATGCCCTTGTAAAAATCTTTATCGAAAGCGTTCGTAGATTTTGCCCTCAGATCGCTATTTAATTTAATGTATTTTTCTAACCAATTGCTCTCGTCAAATTCTATCGCACGATGAATTGTTTTTAATTTTAAGCCGTGTTTTAAACTTTGAAGTAAAACGCGTAAATGGAGGACGTACTTCTCTTTATTACATAAAGTTAGCATTAATCTTTTGTCGTCCTTTTTACCTGTGGTGGATATGTGTTCCGGACAAAATGGAAAAAATATATGGGAATCGTGCAAATCTTCAGGATATTCTAAGTCAACTTCTAAAATACAAGATTTACCCGTTTCATACTCGTAATACATCGAACAGTCAATGTCGGTCGTACTGAGCATTTCTAAAAGATTCGTTAATTTTTCGTCACTTACACAGTTGAAGTTGTCGCACGGTAATTTTGTCGTCATCCGGTAAGAATATAGTCCGTTCGCGTCTACGTAAATAATTTCGCTAATTTCCTTATCAGGGTCGAAATCGGTTCCCATGTGTACAGGATTCGCTTTTGCATATCGGGAACTAACTTGAGTTATACCGCCGCGCAGGGTTGGAAAAAACTGTTTAAAATAAAAAAAAACAAAACATTTGTTTTATTTGATTTTAAACAGTTTTTTTTGTTTAAAACATGTTTAAAATTGACTTAAAATTAATAATGTTTTAAACAAAAAAAAACTGTTTAAAATTAAATAAAAGAAATATTTTGTTTAAATTTATTACACTTTTTTAATTGCTTCAAATACTCTCACAACCTAAATTACATAGTATTTAAAAAGGAAAAAGTAGTTATTAGTTGTATTGCGAAATGATAAAAGTTTAAAAATATTTACGATAAAAATTCTAGAGATTCATTTTGCAGTTTTTAGGGTTGAAAATAGAAAAAAGTAGAAAACAGTTGTGGGCTTTCAATTTTCGTCTAAAAATGTTTTCTACATATGCAATTTCTAATTTCAATTTTATTTTTTATTTCTTATTTACGTCCTTGAAAATTGTAACTAGTTTACCAGCTTTTTCTACTTCTAATGGATATTTTAATTTAGAATATACAAAATTAAATGCACTAAATAGACGTTCTAAGGTATAACGTTTCAAAAACGTCCTCAATTTTTCAGGTTAAGCAAATAGAGAAACGGATTAAACTCTATATTCAATTACCAATAATAGTAAAACAGTCTTACAAAACATTTGGAATGAAATTAATGTCGTTTTTAAAAGATGATGCATTCTATTCTACTGACGAATTTTCAGAATTTTTGAAACACACGCATGTTTTTTCTTATGGCCACCCTACTACTTTCTCAATTAGTTGTACTTATTTGTATATCTGACTTTTGTAAAACACTTGATTGCGTTATTGCGACAATAAAAATACAAATATTCGAACTCATATTGCCATTTGCTACAGGTAATTTTCTACAGGCTGCCTAAATTTATTTATGTTGATCTGTTGATGTTTAATAAATGCAAACGACATATTATGTTTCAAAATATAAAAAAATGAAAAGTAAATGATTCAAGTACTAGAAAATATCATAAATTTACATATAAAATACCATTTTCGAAAACAAATATTCATAAATTTTTTTCCTAGAACAATTCAAGAATGAAATAAATTTGATAAAATTAATAGGAAATGTGGAAAGAAAGTAAAAGTTAAGATGTAACTTTCTAAAAGCAAATTTTATGTATTGTTAATTTTATAGTTATTTATTTTGATTATTAGACCACCAAGTCAATTTATATACTGTACATCTAATTTACAATAATAATTAAATAATAAATGCTGAAAGATGTTTACACGAATGTGACTTTAATTTTAAGGTCTCTTTTAAGTCCCATTATCAAACTGGCCCTTAATAAGACAACTAATTTTTTATTATTAAATACATATTATATGTATCAATAATACAAAACACTTACATCAGAAGTGTTTCTTCTACGCTTAAAACCACAAAAATCAATTTAAAACATCAAGTAAAAAAAAACATGTTTAAAAACATGTTTAAAACCCAATTAAAAACAAACCCTTTGTTCTAAACAAAGTGTTTGTTTGTAATTGGGTGTTTTAAACATGTTTTAAACACAATGTTTTAAACAGTTTGTTTTAAACTTTCCAACCCTGCCGCCGCGTAAACCTTTTTCTATGAATAAAATCATATCGATGTCTTGTAAAAGGGGAAGTTCAATTTTTGTTGTTTTAAGAGCCGATGAAAATGATAGGCCCGGAGCTGTGAAAAATCCACACGCATCTAACCCGTAAGTTTTGAACGTCAATTTTCAAAAATTTTCAAAAATGTCTGCCAATAGAAATACGTCAATTTTTAAATACAAGTCCGCGTATTCACCGAGAGTTTTACATTGAAAATGTTGCCAAACGTTTACGGCGTGCTGGTAATCATCATTGTTGACGTTTTCGCCATGTAATTTATTATAAAATAGCGATTTATCGGGAAGACTTGTCTCCTCCAATTTGTCAACAGAATTCACGTAATCATAGGGAAAACATCCTTTACGAGTTGCTAATTTATAAGAATCCGGATTCGGAAACGCTTTTTGTACGAACTTTATTTGTTCTGGTTTCAAATTTTCAAATTTGTTTCAAGAGACGAGGGCATGAAACGAAACGAATCTAAGAAACGTAACTTCACATCGCCTACCCTTTTCGAGAACGATATGTAAGTTTCAGTTGTGTTTGCTAAAATTTCGACATTTTCGTCGTTTACGTTTGCCAGAGCTTCTATTATAAAGTGACTATCGTAATGAGATAAATTGTGTAAAATCACGGGAATAATATTTTTAACGCGACATTGTAAATTACAATTATTGCACAAAGCTGCAATATAGTTCCCGGTAAAATGGTCGTGGTGATAAGTTTTAGCATTATTTTCGTTAAAATTAGAATCACAAATCTCACACTTTTCATCACAAATCTCACACTTTTCGACATTTGCATGTGCCGTAGATTCTTCAAACGTTAAATCTTTCATAGGAACGGTAACGTGATTTTTTATTGGATCCATTATCTTCCTTCTGTATAAAAATTTTAAAATCTTCAATAGAGACTATTGCGTGTTAAGAAAACGTCAATTCATAGCCAATAATTAGCCTGTCGACTTTTGTTTGAAACTTTTTTTTGTACAACTTATAATAATAACGGTTTTACAACCGATATTCTTCGCTTTTTGTTAACCTTATACGTTTATTATTCTATAAAGCAAAGCAACAATTTCAGTTTGTTGTTACAGATTCTCAAATCTGAATGTTTCGTAATAAAAAAAATCGGTACATATATTCAAATTCTACATATTCGCAGCCTTGCACATGTTATTAAACAAAATGCATAAAAGTCAATACGTCATATACCTAAACAGCAACTAATAAAAAAAAAATTTTAAATTGTTTCCTAAAAAACATTTTTACTAATTATCGCTTCTCAACACCAAACGAATGAAAATGAAATTACTTGTTTTTAAACCAGGGAAAGTAAAATCGACGCCGTAAATTAGTGTTAAAGAATGGTACTATTCATGGTATATGCAAGGTATCCTCGGTTCCTCCACATGCGCATAAACCTACCTTATACTATATTTATAGCATGGTGCCGATGATGCGAAGCTGGATGTCGAACACCCAATAACACTGAGAGTTTTTGGCGGGAAAATTTGAATTCTACCTTCGATTGCTTGTACTGCCCAATATTGCCGGATATTGCCAAAGATTGTCATATATTTCATATGTATTTCTCCGGATTGCTTTAGTACTGCTAGTATTGCTTGTATTACTAGCAGTATTGCTTAATTACTATAAGTATTGCTTGGATTGCCAAGTTATTGCCATTAAAATGTACAGTGATTCCCACCGGTGGTTGACCCCTCGTTCGTGCTAGGGATCGGGGCTTGCAATTGTTCCCCATGAACGAGGAATTCCCAGTAAGCGCGAGTCATAAGCTCGCGTTGATTATGTCTCTGCCCTTTGTACACACCGCCCGTCGCTATTACTGATTGAATGATTTAGTGAGGTCTTCGGATCGGTACGCGCTGGCGTTTCGACGACGCCGATGTTGCTGGGAAGATGACCAAACTTGATCATTTAGAGGAAGTAAAAGTCGTAACAATTATCGCGCTCTACAATTTAAATCTGGCAACAATGCTTCGAATATTCGGCTCCTGCCGGCGCATGCGCATTAATAGGTACCTAAAACACAGGATTACTGTAAGATACACTTATAATCATTAATAAAACTATGTAAGATTATTGAAATGAAAACTTAAATATCATTACATTTAAAATTAACCTAACATAACTGTGCCATTCATAAAGTTCGTAACAAGTGATGTAAAAATATGGTAGGTATTTTTCACCAAAGCTTTGCAACATTTAAATATGTACCGTATGATTTTTAAAATTTTAGATCAAGGGAAGCCATGAAGAGGAAAACATACAGCTTAAATTAACTCATACGTACGTTTTGGTTAACACCACTGGCAAAATATCGTTCAATTATGAATGTATTTTGAAGTTTTGTAAATATCATTTTGAATAAACTGTTGTATTTGCTAATTTACGCCATACGTTTTGCTTTCACGGCCTCCCTTGATCTAAAATTTTAAAAATCATACAGTATAAGATATGCAAAGATGTGTATATATTTTTTTATATAATTGTTTTTGTAGATTCTACAAAAAAATATACACTTCTAGTGTACTCAACTATCCTGTTCTTCTTGGTGAAACATTTTAAGCTAGAACGAAGAAAAACACTTAGTATTGTTTATGCATACCTAATTTATTCTAGGTACTAAAGATATAGCCGGTACATCATTTACATCTGAAGTGGAAGGAATGGTCAGTACTACGTCGTAATAAAATATTGTAACTAGGATGAGAAAACCAGCAAAGATGTGCAGCGGCAAATCAGTCGAGCGTAACATAAACATAAGATGATAACATAAACATAACGTATGACTCACCCGAGTTGCAGGAAATGCACCCGCACATATCATAGTTGTTAGGGTTCTGACTCAGGAAAGAGATTCAACCAAACCTCGTTTTATATGTGTTTTATTTCAGGAACATTATAAAACATAGAATACTATTTAATGACACATTGACAACTTAACTTGTTTTTTATCATCAATCTCATCAATCTGAACAAATCTGAGTATCTTAAGAAATTAACTTAACCTAAAGAAACATGGAATAACAGTATGACTTTGGAATTGAATTTATATCCTATATAACTATGCTTCAGATTGATAATCTCTACTAAATTTATGCAGGTAACGTTATTTAATTTCTGATGAAATGTATAACATTTCAATATTTTGTCACTAAGATATTCGATTTTTACTTACCCCAGTTACCACATTGTTCACAAATCTGCACAAAACAATTCAATAAATGTTTACAGAGTTTCAATGCTATTTTAAATTACTTCATTGCGTAGGAACCCCGTGTAATGTTGTAACTAGTTTAATAATTCAATCAATAGGCCCTGAGATCAAAATTATTTCTAAAAGGTTATATGCCAATACCACAGCATATAATGTATGCACGTAATTTCACAAGAATATTAAAAAATATGTTCTAATGTATGCCAAATATGCACCGATATGCAAAACTTTTAACAATAAAAAATGAAAATCCATTCCAATTTAATAAACTAAAACATATTTATTCTTATTATTATAAATTTTTAAAATACAACATTTAGCAATACAAGGATATCCACATAAACCGTTCGTTAAAAGTTTTCAAGGTTGCAGTTCACGTAGGTATTTGAAATTTAAGGAGCAAGGGTTTTCCGTAGAGATCTCTTTAAATAAAATAAAATAGTCTTTGTATCACTTCCGGTTGTACCTGAAGTCGCTATCAACTTGCTTATTTTAAATGGAATGCTATATTTTTTATCACGTTTTTGAATTCTACATGTAAAAATATGTTAAATTGCAATACATTTCCCTATCTCTAAAATGCATCATTTTTGAAATATTTTGAATTTTCTTAGAAATTTGGATTCTGCAATCTGATTTTCAAAAAATTATAACACAGCTGTTATTGAAGCAATTTTATTTGTAATAGCTAATATTGTAGTTGAAGCTTTAAGGTTCTTAAAAATTCCATCAGCATAATCTATTAAGCTACAGGGTGTCTAAAACGCACCGCTACACTCGAAGATATTCAAACACAGAAAAATACTTTTTTTCAAATGGAATGACCGATATTTTAATGCACCATTGTATGTGGAATCAAATGCTGCGTCGAACTGTACTAGCATTCCCTATACCTAACTTTAACAGTTTTTGAGTTATGAAACATTTCCGATTTAATTCATAGAAAATTACAATTTTAATAGGTCAAATATTTTTAATTTTATTAAGATAGCATGGAAATTATAACAACGATTACTGTTACTACAAATTTTGTAGTCAACCAAAGAAAATAGAATTTGGCAAGTGGAAATTCACAAATTTTAATAGTTCTTTAATCATCCTTCTCTTAGGACGCTTGTGATCTTATAAAACGAAAAAGTATGAATTTCATTACTTTAAATTGAAGAATAAAATAGCTGCTAGTTTGCAATTCTCTGGATTAGCGTGAAAGTATTTTAAAACCATTGTCTAATTATCTTCGTTATTTGTTACTGATCTTCGTACATTTTATTTTTCCAAATTGTATAAAGTTAGGTTCAAACTTTCCAAACTGTGTTTTACTCATAGGAGACAAGAGAGGTACATTTGATTGAACACACATTCTCTGCTCTGAACAATTTTAGATCATTCTTCATGAATTTAAAAATAGATTTAAAATATCAGCGTTTGAATAATTTTGATTTTGATTCTCAAATTTTTTTTGCTTTTGCTTAAAATTTGTAGTAACAGGAAACGTTAAATGCAATTGTTTGTTGTTTTCATAACTATATCAACAAAATTAGAAATATTTAACCTAATAAATGTAAATTTTTATGTATTAAACCAAAAATATCTTATAACTGAAAAACTGTTAAAGTTAGGTATAGGGAACGCTAGTATAGTTCGACACAGCATTTAATTCCACATACGATGGTGTATTAACATATTGGTCGTTCCATTTGAAAAAAAGTATTTTTCTGTGTTTGAATATCTTCGAGGGGAGCGGTGCGTTTTAGACACCCTGTAGCTTAACAGATTATGCTTATGGAATTTCTAAGAACCTTAAAGCTTCAACTACAATATCAGCTATTACAAATAAAATTGCTTCAATTATAGCTGTGTTATAATTTTTTGAAAATCAGATTGCAAAATCCAAATTTTTAAGAAATTTCAAAATATCTCAAAAATGATGCATTTTAGAGGTAGGGAAATGTATTGCAACTTAACATATTTTTACATGTAGAATTCAAAAACGTGATAAAAAATATAGCATTCCATCTAAAATAAGCGAGTTGATAGCGACTTACGGTACAACCGGAAGTGGTACAAATACAATTTTATTTTATTTAAAGAGATCTCTACGGAAAACCCTTGCTCCTTAAATTTCAAATATCTATGTGAACTGCAACCTTGAAAACTTTTAACGAACGGTTTATGTGAATATCCCTGTATACCTACCTATTCACAAAAATAACAGGAGTAATATATTTATATACATATTCACCCCTATGCTGTATCATTTACGTTAAACATAACGTGACGTTATCGAAGAGTTTACATTCAAATTCATATATCAAAAAAAGATAACAGCACGTTATGTTTTAACGTAAAATGATACAGCATAGGGGCGTTTATATGCCTATTTATTATTATGAAAAAAATTGACAATTGGGGGTTTCTCTAAATTTTCTATTTTAAACGAATGTCGTCGGTCGTCTAATAAATGTTTAAACGTCGAAAAAGATCGTTCAACATCGAAGGAAGTAATTGCTATTTGCTTACTATTTAAATTTTTAAATTGCTTACAATATATGGATCTAATTCAAGGTCATCGTCATCAACAAATTCCCCATTCAAAATTTTAGACATTTTTGACAGAATTTTGAATCCTTCATTTTTATTCAATACTGACTTAAGCTTTTTAAAAATTAAGTCTCCAGTTCCTGTAACAGCTGATAATTCTCTATGGCATTTGTTTATTAAATTTACTGATTCAGTCAAAAGCAGCTCTTTTGATTCTAATTTTAAAATTGTTTCGGCCACTACAGAAAAATTACTTGCAATAAACGCTAATTGATTTGGTATTACATTATTTTTGAAAATTTTTTTGGCTTCTTTAATAGAAGTAGATTCGTCAGAGAATTCTAAAATTTAATTTTTAATTTTTTCATAATTTTTTTAATAGAAACTTGCGGCATTTAGCCACGTGCCCCACCTAGTAATTACTGGTTGTGGAGGCAACGGTAAACCCGGAAATGATTCTTTATACAATTGAATCCATAATGGCGCTTTTAAAAAATTCTTTTTTACGTTGCTAATTAATTCATTTACAAGAGGGAATTGGTTTCTGATTTCTTCGGCAACTCTGTTAATACCATGTGCCAAACAAGTGGTATGAATTAAATTAGGAAAAAATATTTTTAAATTTGCTGAGGCTTTACACATGTAAGGAGCAGCGTCTGATAACATCAATATTACTTTTTCATGTGGAATTGGATTAGGCAGAAAAAAATTTGTTAATCCTTCATGAATAAATCGAGTTATTGTACAATTGTTAGTTTTATCTAACTGCTTACAACTTATTAAATACGATTTGCCAGCTTTTTCAACATCAAAACAACCAATTAACAGATTAGCAATACAGGGTTACAACTAATTAAAGGGTCACCATGGGGATCTCGTAAATTATAAGAGATACAAAGACGGTTAAATTACAAAAAAGTTGCGTTATTTTGGGGTCTATAAAAATGTGCAAAGAAATCTCTCCTATCTTTATTCATTTCCGAAATATCTCCAAAAAACTGAAAACTCTCAATTTCGAAAATCTTGAATATCTTGTTTATTTATCAAGATAGAGTCACAAAATTCTGTAATTTTACACTAAATTCAATGGACAATCTAATACAGTCAAAATAAATAGGTTAGGATTAACAGTTGCGCAGATACGACTGTCAACTGTTTTTTTTCTTATGGCCGCTATCTTAGATTTTCGTACCATGTGATGCAAAAATAAAATCTGAATACGACGATATGACACACTTATGCTTTTGTTTTAAAACAAAATATGAAATTACTAAGAAATATTTTAAAAAATTTTTAATCTGGTAGGTGGATGCTTTTCAATATTAAAAATTAAAATTATTATTAAATCAACAAATCTTATTAAATTACAGTATGTATTACATATTTATGCATAAAAATGTTAACAAACAACAAGAAAAAATGTAAAACAAAGAGTGTGCAGAATAATAAAACGTAACTTATGTATACTAAGAAAATTAAATATGACCACCATTTTTGGCAATGCACTGCGTTACTCTGTTTTGAATATTTGTCACTGCTCTTTCTACCATTTCTGGAGGGATAGAATTAATTGCTTCTATTATTTTCATTTTTATTTCTTCCACATTATTATAAGTATTTTTGTATACTATACTTTTTACATGCCCCCAAAGAAAATAATCCAGAGGATTAAGTTCGGGCGATCTTGGTGGCTATTGTATGGGCCCATTATTCCCTATCCAGTTAGTATCAAATTTAAAATTTAGATAATTCCGAACTACTCGAGTGGTATGGGCTGGTGCACCATCATGTTGAAATCATAAATTATTGATATCTGCCAAAGGTAATTGATCAAGCATTTCCTCCAAATCCTCTTGGAGGAAATTCAGATAATTTTGTCCGTCCAAACGATTAACTAAAAAATAAGGTCCTAATATTCTATTTCCCAACATACCGCACCACACATTTAGGCTGTATTTTTTTTAAATCTGGATTTCCGTATTATGCGAGGATTATTTACACTCCAATGATGTGTATTTCTCCTGTTAAATAATCCATTGTTAGTAAATGTGCATTCATCGGTCCATAAAATAATTTTAGAAAAATCTGCTCTATTATTTAATTTATTTAAAAACCATGTAGAAAAATTGATCCGTTTTTGGTAGTCATCTCTATGCAACTCTTGAACGATTCGATACTTAAAGTCGTGATACTTATGCTTTCTTAGAATTTTGGAAACACCCTGTTGAGTAATGCCGCATTCTCTCGACAACTGCGTAGTAGAAATTTCGGGATTTAGATTTACGTACGCAAGTACATTAATTTCATTATCAGTACCTGTTTTAGCATATTTAGTTCGTTTTTTCTTTAAACTCCCTTCTTCCATATTTTTCTCCAATCTCCTAAAATACGTTCGGTGTGGTTGAATTCGCTCTGGAAATCTTTCAACATAACATTCTGCAGTAAGAACAAAATTTTTATAATTGCGAATGTACATATCGTACATATCCTTCTTTTCAGAATTAGTGAATCTAACCATAGTTGTGTTTAATGTAGGTAATTGAAAAATGAGAATGTTCTGTGTTGACATGCAAATGTCGTATACCAATTGTTGGCAATAAACACCCAGATTAAAAATTTTCTAAAATATTTCTTAGTAATTTCATATTTTGTTTTAAAACAAAAGCATAAGTGTGTCATATCGTCGTATCCAGATTTTATTTTTGCATCACGTGGTACGAAAATCTAAGATAGCGGCCATAAGAAAAAAACAGTTGACAGTCGTATCTGCGTAACTGTCAATCCTAACCTATTTATTTTGACTGTATTAGATTGTCCATTGAATTTAGTGTAAAATTACAGAATTTTGTGACTCTATCTTGATAAATAAACAAGATATTCAAGATTTTCGAAATTGAGTTTTCAGTTTTTTGAAGATATTTCGGAAATGAATAAAGATAGGAGAGATTTCTTTGCAAATTTTTATAGACTCCAAAATAGCGCAACTTTCTTGTAATTTAACCGTCTTTGTATCTCTTATAGTTTACGAGATCCCCATGGTGAGCCTTTAATTAGTTGTAACCTGTATATCGTCCACAAGAGTCTGTATATTATCCACTTCAAAATAAAGCAAATGGTTACCAATCAATGAACGAATTTCGGTATTTACCTCTGTGTAAATTTGGTTCACATAATTCTTCCTTAATGTACTTTCATCGGGAACATGATGTCGGGAATATTTTTGAAGAAAACATTTTAATTTCGTGTTTTGTACTTTTGATAATGGAATATTGGCGCTTAAGAATGCCTCACACAACTCCTTGGAGAACTCTTGTTCCGCCGTTTTTTGTCCATGTTTTTAAATGTTTCAATAAGGCGACTTTGAGAACCATTTCCAGAGTTGAGTTTATTTAGTTTGTTCCGGTGTAACGCAGTATCTACGTGCTGCTTAATTAAAAATTTCTTCTCACATGACATCTTAAAATTAAAAAAAAAACATTATATTACAAATTATGTTACAGACATTAAAAAATTTAGCTAAATTTAAAAATCATCAAGTCTTTAGAAAAACATTTACAATAGTATATTATTATACAAGTTTCACAAGAAGGCTTATTGTAACACGCTTCGCTAGTCGTGCCCCAACGGAACGAGTGTTACAATGCCTCTTGTGAAACGTGTATAATATACTATTTTTTCTACTTTGCGTCACTTATTGAACAAAAATATGAAAAATACTGTCAAAAACTTGATCTCCTTAGTATATGGGGAATTTTAGTTGTAATGCGTGGCAACACTGAAAACCTTTCGTTTTAATCAAAAGTCACATTAACAAGTTATTAATTTTTCTTATCCAGCTTCATTGTGAGTATATTGTTAAGTAACAAATAAATACTGAGCTATTTTGTAAAATCTATTAAATATTTTCAATTAAAAATGACTAAAATTTCCCCAAAAACAGTGTCACAATGAGCTTCATTGTGAAACTGTTTTTGGTGTCACAATGAATCCATTGTGAACGCAAAGTAGAAAAAAATCTTTTTTATGCCTATACGAGTATACTAGTTGTTAAAATGAAATAGCAGGTAAGATAACTGAAAGGTTCAAAAAGAGAAAAAATTGTCGCGATTTCATCGCCTGTGAATAATTATTGACACTTTTCCTAGGTCGAGTAAAATATAACTACAGCTATATATTTGTAGACGTTTTGTTAAAAAAAAACAAAATTAATTTATCTAAATATTCGTAGTCGTACTTACATTTTTTCCACATGCTCTACAGAATACTTTATTTTGTGAAGCTTGGTCCTCGTTGAATACCAATTCGGGATAATTTTTTATCCACGAGTACACTAAACTTTGTACTTTCGGCATATTGAACTGCACACGATGAACGAAAGAGAACAACTAAATTGGTTTTGCCTCAAGCCACAGTCTCAAGCAAGCTATTTTAAAAACCTAGTGTTTTCGGACTTGACGCCTCACAATTAAATATGTTTTTAGTTTTATTTTTTCCATCACATTTTTTAAGGGTTTCGAACAAATCACTGTGTAGGCATTTTCGTTTCGTCCGTAGTTAATATTGTATGCCAGTTTACAATTGAACGTAATAAATCAACCACTTGAGTTTAGCGTCATAAAGCCCTTAGAAAGTATGTTTGCCCGAGAATCAGAGACCTTTGCCCAACAAAATCTAAAATTACAACACTTGAAGTCATTCATATCGCACGGTTCGATCCCATTTTACAACCGAGCTTTACCTAGTGACTACCTTACCTTTACCTGTAACTACCTTGTAAATATTTGTGTAAATAAACTACCAATCCGAATGGAAGAATTATAGGCATTATAGATAGCCATTCAAAACGAATTTAAGAAGGAAACACTCAGCAGGATACTAATTCTTTTTAACTTGAACTGAAATTTTTAATCGGAAATTTTTGATTTGAAGAAAATATGCACAAATATGCAATATTTCCTAAAATATTCACGAAGGTGCCAAAATATGCATTTTTTAATTAGCTTCTTTTAATCAAAAAACATTAGATATGCATAGACAACTTACTATTTTGTTGATATACCTCTTAATAACAAATATGCATTTTGCATATAATCCGAGCCTTAGTAATTGATATTACTTGAGTTAACCAGTTTACTTGATTATACTAACGGAATTTTTGAGCATTGCCGTATTTTGTGAAAGTGTAAACAGGATTTTATTGTTATTAATGGAAATTTAATATTTTCTAATTTTAGAATCTTTGGGACAAGCAAAAACTTTTATAATGATTTTTTTTTCAAAAAATGAAAAATAAAAAAGTTTTTCCTAAAGTGAACCCGATCCGTGGACACTGTATATGTATATACATAATAAATAAAATCACAAAATCTTTTAAACGGACACTAAATAGCGCACAAAACTTAACGTTTCGCCGTCGTTCGACAGCCCTCGTTAGAAGTGAAAAATATTTTTCACTTCTAAATAATATTGTCACTTTTAATGAATATTATTGTCTAAAGCCATTTGTTGTAAAGGTTAATCTTATGTTACTATTCAATTAAAGAAACTTTAAAGAAATTCCATATATATATTCCAAATATATATTGGTAAGCAGTAATTATATAAAATACATATTTCTTGTACTTTGAATTGTTTATACCGTTTGTCCATCTGACAATGAGACATAGGGATTTAACATGGGAAAACAGAAATTGCTTTATATTTATCTACCTGAGTAGATATATATGAAATTCTGGGTTATAAGCGGAAAGATTATTGTATTCAAAGTGTTTTGATACTAAATTTGTGCAATTTTAGTTATTAACTATTTAGAAATTAAGAAAAAAAATTATTTTTTTTGTACAAGATTAGTAGGTATTTAACCCAGAGTTTTTAAACGGGTCTCGTGGCTGAGCTAGTTAGTTCATTTTTCACAACCGTAAGGTCACGAGTTCAAATCCGAACGAGGACAGTTTTTTTTTCTTTTTTTTAAAATATTTTTTCAGATTTGAAATCACTTACCTAGGGGGCGTTCAAGTTTTACGCCGAACGTTACCGGACGTTGTGTTTGTCGTTCACAAATCAACGCCGACTATTTTGTCAAGCGTTCATATTTAATGCCAAATGTCGTCGGACAGAGCAACTTTTTACCTATCTTTAACAGATGGGTAAAAATTGTCCCGCATGCGCAAAAGTATGTTTTGTGTTATTGCACGTGTTGTTGTCTGTCGTGCTAACCTACGTATCCGTTAAAAAACAACACCACAAAACAAATAGCAATATTGAATATAATGGAAAATAATAGATTGCTATCTCTATTTGATGCAAGCTCTGGCCAGACATACAATGTGCTTATATCTGTCCATGATTATAATAAAGCCATTGCAGGTACTTAAAGAGATTAATTATCTTAATACAAAGGACATACTTTGAATATCAGCTGTTTTGAAGCGTTTTGGGCGTTCACAAATCAACCACGTCCGGTACGTTACCCGACGCTTTTCCTAAAACAACCGGTTGTGAAACTTGAACGCCCCCCTAAACTCTTAAAGTTTATTATTTAATTTAATTTATTTATTTATTAATTTATTTATTTAAAATTAATTTCGTTATCTCATATAAACGGTACCTAATAGTCTCTTCAATAATCGAAGGGAAAGATATTTTTTTAACTATCTTGGCGTTCTACTGCTACTATTTTGACCGCATATGTACATTTCATTAAAGTTCAACATTCGTTCTAACAAACAATATGAGTTTCAGCGTTTTTTTTTTAATCCAACAGAAGTAATTGTGAAGAAAATTGTTTCCACAAGAATAAAACGAAACTTAAAATTAGTTTCGACTAGAAAATAGAATTACAATTAAATTTTATAAAGAAGAAGATATCTGTGTCGTAGGTTGCATATATATTTAAAAATATACAACCTGGTAACGCTGGTATTTCTTGTGATATTTAGCCGCTCCTTGATGTTTGTGTCCGCTGTTTAGCTTTGAATTATGGTGGGAGAGTGGTGACTTGTCTGCGCGAATTCAAAAATGACAACTTGAAAGAAAAATTAACCATTGGTTTTTCGTTTGTTTCACAAAATTGTTCTGTTCGAATGAGTTTGGATTTATTAAATCATAAAGAAAATTATTTGTTATTTATAATGTAAATGGACAGAATTTCCATTATATTTTCAATTATTATAACAATTAGTCGAAAAGAAAACTACATTCAAAGCTAAGCCTAGTTTATCGTAGAGACACAAGATGGCACTGTTTTCGTACATGGCGTAATGCTTTATACACGTGCAAATGCCAAGACGCCAAGTTTACACATTCGTTTCTTCTGATGTTATAAACAGTTTTTATCCATAATAACGTTTGCATTACTTCTGCAGCGTTCGTTAAAAAAGTCCAGGAATGCGAGTACATAGATGTATTACATACTGATAAATTCTATTTAAGACGTCTCAAAAAGTGTGCTTGTGAACGTACCCTGACCGTAATTTTGAAATCTCCGGACCAACACACGCATGCGCCACAGTATAAGTATAATTACTCAGTAGCGTCAAACAAAAGAACAAATGTGACAGTTATACTTATAGCGTTTTCGATTGACTGCACTAATGCACACTCAGAATATCTTGATCTCATTTTATTACATGATGTTAAAAAAAGATGCAAATACACCGAGTGCAACCGGTGCAGATGAATCGGAAACGCTATTAGTTAATCTTCTGGTTGTTTATTATTCTGTGGCCAAACGTTTCGAAATTGGCGCGAAATTCAAATTAAAACTTCCATCCCAGGTGCCTGGTTCTGTAGAACGAATCAATCAAAAACGTCAAAATTCCAGTCAAAATGATGCGGCAAACGTAGACAGCGCAAAAAAAGAAACAAGGAAATGCCTTCTCCCGTTAACAGTATCAATCAGAACACGACGCAGAACTCTTCGACGGAAACCCCAAAGGAGAGGAAGACAGTCCTCGAGAACCATGGTTATTACCTGGGGAAAACCATCGGGGCCGGATCGTACGCGACCGTGCGGGTAAATTTTGTATAAAACGCCAATAGGTTCCAATAATTTTAACAGTTTGCGTTCGCCTTCATTAATTTTAAGATGGCTCACAGCGAGATACACGGGGGCGATGTGGCGATCAAAATTGTCAGCAAGTACACAGCGCCTGAGGACTATCTAAAGAAGTTCCTGCCCAGAGAAATTGACGTCGTTAAAGGCCTGAAACATCCGAATTTGATACGGTTTTTACAGGCGATTGAAACAACACACAGGTATAAAGAAACAAAACTCCTGTCCAACATTTATATGTGAATAAAACATTAATTACAGAGTGTATATTGTAATGGAATATGCAGAGAACGGTAGTCTTTTAGATATAATTCGAAGAGATTCATATATTGATGAAATCAGAGCAAGAAAATGGTTTCGACAGTTGGTTGATGCCATTGATTATTGTCATGAGAGAGGAGTTGTTCATAGGTACATTTTACTGCAAAAATCTCACTTCTTATAATAATAAAATTGCGGCCACTTTCATAATAGGACTTTAAACTTAAATGCAAAAATACGTTTGTTTTCCTACTCTTAAAATGACTTTAAATTACTCCTATTAATATAACGGCACTTACATCCCTATTTTGTAGTTCATAACGATATCGTTAAATAACGACAACCTTTATATCTTGACCAATCAGTACACAGAAATGCCTTGTACCTAAGTGGTGATTGGTCAAAAAATGTCAGTTAAAGATTGTCGTTATAGAAGAAGGTGTTACATTAATATAAAGTTGTTAACTGAGTGAACCAAACTGCTGTTTGCTTTATGCTCACTTTAAACTATTTTAAAGAAGTTAAAAACCGAAGAAATGAAATGAAAAATAACACATAACTTTGCCCTAATTTAACCAACTTTCTACTTCTCACAATCGCCAATTTTTTCTGTTTTTAAATATTAGTTTTTCATTATCAAAAGCACATTCATCGCACTCAATTTTCAGAGATATTAAATGTGAGAATCTCCTAATGGACGGAGACTACAACATAAAAGTCTCAGATTTTGGCTTTGCACGTGGGCACTTAAAAAACACCACCGGGCACATGGTTCTAAGCGAGACCTTTTGTGGAAGCTATGCATATGCATCACCTGAAATACTGAAAGGTGTCCCATATCAACCTCAGTTCTCGGACATTTGGTCCATGGGTGTCGTGTTGTATGCGATGGTTTACGGTCGTTTACCCTTCGATGATGCAAATTATTCGCTGCTCCTTAAAGTGAGTGAGTGAGTGAGTTTCGGTGCGGTGCTACTCCACGTTGTTATTTTCAGCAAGTTTCAAACAAGGTGACGTTTCCGAGAGAGCCGAAAGTCTCGACCACCTGCAGGTCCTTGATTTCGAAGATCCTGTCGCCCTTGAAAGTGCGCGTTAAAATACCCGCCATTAGAAGCGATCCCTGGTATAATTATGTGAGCGAGAAAGCCGGTAACAGCAAGGAGCAAGCTTCTGTAAGATATTTTGCGTTTCCTATAGGATATTATGTAATAATTATAAAAAGGATGTTGTTAGGATATTAACCAATCTACAGTTCGGGTAAGTGAGTTCAACACCAAAGACGTAGCTGTTGCTGTTACGCCGTTGCTAACTAAACAACATCTGAAAGAAGAAGCTAACAGAAATGATAATAAAAAACACAAGCGATGGTTTAGCGGCGAAACAGAAACGCCCCTAGTTACACAACTACCCAACCCTTCCACTGATGGTGCAAATAAAAATAAAAATAAATAAATTTGTTTATTTTTTTTGCAAGCACTCCAATGTCTATCCTTTACATGGTAGAAAATTTCCAAATTCAAAATTTTCTTTTTTTTTTAATTTCAGAAAGAATAATTTCATTCAAATTCAGTTTCCCAAGCGTAAATCAGCAGTGAATGTAATCTTACATTGTAACTTTCTTCAATATAATCATATATTATTATACTTGAATATTACTAATGTACATACTGTTTACACATCGCTCTCAAAAATGTGCTCTTTCGATGATTACTCGCTTCTCGAACAATCTCCTCATTGTTATTCGAGTTCAGCTCGAGCAAACCCATGGTCTCGACGGCACGCTTTCTCCTCTGAAACTCCCCCTTTTTGTGGTGCATGTGAATTAAGTATTCTAAGATGTTGCTGTCCCAAAAGTAATTGTAATAAGCGTCCACAGCATCGTTGCATGTTTTCTGCTCGGATAAGTAACGGAATGCCGACAAATAATCGGGCTCCTCGAGGAACTGACAGAGAACGGCAGCCTGTGTGTAACACCCCAGCGAAGCACAAGTTTTAATCATCCTCCGGTAAATGTGATCATCTGGGCGAATTGGCACGTTGAAATACTCGTTACAAATTACCAGCGACTTTAAGTAACAATTCAGCGCATTTTCATATTTTTCTTTAACTAAAACAAGCAATTAACAAAATTGTTTCGTACTTATCACAAGCACATTTACCAAAATTTATGTCTCCCATTAAACGAAACCATGAGACGTTGTACGGATAAAACTTTAAGGCCTGTTCTACTATTTGAGTCAGTACCTCCCCCACTGCGTCAGTGTTGTATGAGTTGGCACTTGCAAGAGAGTCAATACATGTTACTTACTTTGTTATAACTATATACTTTGTTACTTACTTTGTTATAACAGCCGGCCACAAATTTGAGTGCTCCACGTTCAGTTCTAGAGTGGATTCGTCTTTCAGAACGTTATACAACTTGGCAAGCAAGGATATTACCACACGAAGAGCTGTGGCATCCCTTAATCTCGTAAAAAAAGACAGCAACATCATCTTAGTATTATTCATGGGAGAATCCCTGTGAATCACAGTCGATCCACCGGAGGCAGACCGCTTGGACTGTGACGATGAAATAACAAAGGCAGGAAGAGCTAAGAGAAACCAACTTAAAACAAATGCCTAATTAATTTAAGCTGACCTACTTAAATCCCAAAGCTCCTTGGGAAGCTTCTTGGTCCCTTTATATTTGTTTAAGTCTTGACACGCAGTGGCAATTGCGGTGGCAAATTCGAAGTAATTGAAGTGCTTGTCAAGAGTTATAAAGAAGTCCCAATAGCCTAAATTTAACAGGCATAACACGCACTGTTCCATAACTTCTGCCCTGGGTAAAATCGAATCGTTTGTTTCCAAACATGCTTTACACGAATTAGCCAAAGCTTGTTTATCTAAAAATTAATCTTATTATCTTTAGCATGCAGAATTAGTAGTAATAATTACCTATTTGAGGAGCAGGGCATTCTTCTAATAACTGCGTAACCTCAACCAACAAAATCTCCCACGTAAGCAACTTCGAGAGTTTATTCGTAAGACTTAACTCATGATTTTTAATTTCGGCTTCCAACGCTCTCAGCAACAACAGAGAAGAGTTCCAGTCTTTGCCGGTCATTAATTCTCTCGCTTTCGCTAGAAGAACGAAACCATAATCCTGCAGGAAACCCCTCGGAATTGCCATTATCACACTCTGCAGAGGTATAGGCAATTCCCATCTGGGGTTCAGTTTCCAGATGGATCTGTTCAAGTTTTTTATGGTGACTTTCACCAGTAGCTCCCTAATTTTCTGAGGGTCGTAGCACATTATGATTTGCTGTTCGAGAGCTCGTATTTCTAATTTAGGATTCCCTGGAACGCCAGCTCGATACATGGTAAATAACTGATTAAATGGACTTACGTTTCGGGGTCAATTCGGGGTAACTCCAGCTTGAATCTTCGAGTAAAGGCGGGATTTTAATGTCCGCTAGGTTGTCACTCAAAGCTTCGATTGCGTCTTTATTTACTACATCAGCAAATATTTCGTGTGCGGATAATTTGGCTAGGAAGTCCGGCAATTTATTGCTTATGACCAGTTGTAAAATGTAAGCAGATATTAATTTTTGTTCATAGGCATTGCACATGTTCCATATTGAGGAGGCAGCCTATAAATAAATTTCTGTCTCAGCAAAAGTCAAATATCTAAATACCTGTTTACCCAAATCAGAAAGTCCTGGCTTTTACTGGTATTGAAAATATACCTCTGAGTGCCCTTCTGATCTAAAATGCACCTGATGGCATTCAAGGCCTGAATTTTTGGTAAAAGATCTCTTGCAACAGTGAATTTTCCGCTCGACAGAGCCCCTTTTATATCCAACTCTAAGTTAATTCTGTGCGCCAATGGAATTTCTTTCTTTTTATTATCTTCTGATAAAATAGTTAATATACCCTGAAGAACGTGTTACTTCTAACAAGTGAGTTTTGCAGAAAATTTAAGAAAGTACTACCGTGTATTGATTTGCAACGCAAACACTGAGTTGGTACAGCAGACTCTTGTTAATTTCAGGCAAGTAAACTTGGCAAGCCGAAAGGTAACCCTCCAATATTTCCGGCTCAAAACTGACAAAACCGATCTTATCTTCAAGTTGTTTGAAATAGTGGAGGGCATTCTGGAAAAAGGCTTTCGCCAAATCATAATTTTCCCGATAAAAATGGAAGCACGCCAGTTCATAATGCAGTTGAGCAAGGAATTCGTTCTTGGAAATGCTTACGGCGTGCTCCCATTCGTGATCTATGTCCCCCTTATTTTCCGAGAGCATAACAAAGCAATCGAATGATAACATTGGTGGTAGTGTCTCCCAACTCAGAGCTTCGCTTAGGAATTTCAAGCTTTTATCGATGTTTTCTTCTGAGCATATGAAACTCTCTTCCATCAGAGACATTTCTTCAGCAGCTCTGTGAATATGAAAAACCAACTTTTCAATATCTTAGTAAACCCATAGTTTACCTCATAGGGTTACCTCAGTGGATTAATACAAAATATCCTGCGTATAAAAGTAGCGATCAACCAACGATGGTATATAAGCAAGGCAAATAAGTATTCTTGAGATACATCGGCATGATCATACTCGCCTATGTTTGGAATCTCAACGAATACGTGGTTATTTGTGAAATACAATAAGTCTTGCAACATGCTCGCCTGAATCTTGAAGGGTAATGTCATCAACGAAGCTGTAAATAATTCCAACGTAATACTTGAGCAAACGTGATCATGTCACTAACCCAAATTCCATTTTAAGTATGCAGCCACCTTCAAAGAGAGTATTTTAAGAGCGACGTTTTTCACCGATTGCTTGGCCTGTACTTCCGGTGGAGCTTCGCTTGCGGGATTCGCATCGCCATTCTCAATTTCGGGGCGCTTTATTTCATTTTTGTACGACTCGAATATTGCAATGGTAAATTTATGAATCAGTTCGATTGGGGAGGGGTCTAAAAATGGGTATCTTTAGTCAAAATCGGGCGTTTCTGTGATTTATTGCTTACCGGGGTTAGGTTTCTGCAAGTGTTTCAGCAATAAATCTTTATCGAGCAAAAACTCAAACCACAATACGGTGTCCGGGGAAATAGGCACAGTCCCAGGTCTCAACAGATCCACATCCATTTTTAAAAATTAAAAAGTTTTGACTTATAAATTGTTGTTTAAAAAAACTTATTTAGTGAGGTTATGTGTCATGTTGATTTGATGTTTGCCATCAGATGTCACCATACTCCACGGCTTCCTGGATTAATGAAGCCCCAGTGTGCTTCATCCGGCTAGCCGCCACGGCTTCCTAGATTAGTAAAGCCCAGTGTGCTTTACCCGGCTAGCCGCATTTCAAAAAAAGTTGTTCCTGGAAAAATGACCTTGACGCACTGTACTGTATCGCCCTCTGGACAATTTTCAAGTAACTATGTGTACACGTCAATTTGAAATATTTGTACGATTTGACGGATAATTCAAATAATTCATTTTAAATTTGATTTCGTTATAAAAAAAAATGCCTTTACGGCGGAGATGTTGCGTAAGCAATTGCAATTCAGAAGACAATGTTTCTTTCCATTGCATACCAGCAAATATGGAAGTAAATTTAAAGTGGAAGGAGATTTTGTTAAATCATACAGGTACAACATTAATGCTGTAAAATTACTTTATATTAAAAGTCGTTATGTTTCTTTAGATTTTGCACCTTTATCGGAGTATGCGGTAGTTTGTAGTAAACATTTCTCCCACGACAGTTTTTTAGTTACGCAGAAACGTAAATTATTAACTGCAGAAGCTGTGCCTTCTATATTTGAGGTTTATTTATTAAAATATACACATACATATCAATTACATTAAATAATAATTTTAGTTTGTCGATGAAAATCTAACTTGTTTGGAAAATTTAACGCCTGAAGTACCATATAAAATATCTGGTGCAACTCAAACATCAGCACCAACCATTGAAATAAAAGATCTAATATATACTAATAAATGTGTCACACAAAAATTAAGACGTTTACAAATACAGTATAATAAAATGAAAGAAGAATTACAAACACAAAAGCAGAAAACACAAAATGTATATTGGAAACATTTAGAACAAATTACAGAAGATGCCAATCAAATGAATCCTCGTGCAACATTCATATTAGATCAAATTCGAAATTATAAAAAAAAGCTTCCCAGATGGTCTGAGATTACAATTCGACATTGTATTGCTTGGAGATTTTGTTCACCAAAAGGATATAAATTTCCAAGTAATTCAATTCTTAAGTTACCAAGTCATACCACTCTAAAGAAATGTATGGGAACTGACAACAAAAATTTAATCAAGGATCGCTTAACATCAGAAATTAAAACATTACGTGCCTCAGAGAGAGTATGTTCACTAATTCTTGACGACATGGCAGTACGTGAAGCAGTGTTTTATTCCAAAACAGAAGATCGTATATTTGGCTTAGAGACTATTCCTCAATCTCATGATGAAATAGGAAATAAACCTGTTATTGCTAATCAACTGCTTTGCTACGTAATTCAGGGAATGTCAACAAAATATATAATACCAGCAAGTTACCATTTTCATAGACATTTAAACAGCAAAGATTTATACAAATTAACATTAGACGTTTTAAAATTACTGTCCGACTGTGGTTTTATCGTGATAAGAATGGTAGCTGATAACCACAGATCCCATGTAGCTCTTTTCAAGCATTTCGGCAATGGAATGCTTAAAAATGTTGTTTCGCATCCTTACAATCCAGGACTTGAGCTATTCTTCAGTTTTGACCATTGTCATGCAATAAAAAATTCGAGAAATTTAATGCTGGCTCATGACATGACATCATCCGATGGTATAATTTCAGCTAAATACCTCTTTGATTTGGCTGAAATTCAAGAACACCTTGTGATTAAACCAGTTAGATACTTAACAAAGAAACATCTTTACCCTTCTAATTTAGAGAAAATGAAAGTGAATTTGGCTGTTAATCTGTTTTCTCCTCAAGTAACAGCAGCTTTGAACTATCTTATTCATCATGGTGGTGCAGAATATTCTCACTTCAAAGACTGCATTGCAACAGTAAAATATATGAAAAACATGTACAAATACTTTCAAATTCACGATGTCAGCAATAAAACTCAATACATCCATCAAAGAGAACCTAACACTGCTCCATACACAGATATTCAAGATGCACGTCTTTCATGGCTGCTTAATGAATTTACCTATTTTATTGCTGACATACAGTTTACATCAAGAGAAGCAGGTATGGCTGGATTAACTAACGAAACAGCAGAAGCTTTAGTTTTCACAGCCAGAAGCACATCTCTCTGCATCCCATATTTGATTCGTGATTTAAATTTTCATTATGTGTTAACCAGGTGTTTTAGTTCTGATGCTGTCGAATCCATTTTTGCAAATATTCGACTTTGTGGTGGTTCAAATGACTTGACTGATTGTAGAGCAGCTGAATATGCACTCCGGCAAATTTTAATAAGTGGTTTGATTGAAAATGTAAACACCAGTAACACGATGAGTAAAGTTCATTATGCCAGCACTGCAAAACTTGGAAATATTCAGGAAAATTTAGAAGATAATGAAATTAGCATTACCTTAAGCGAGATAACAATTAAGAAATTGGAGATGATGAGGGAGTTTGAAGGCAGTTATTTAGGTTCTCTTTCGATTGAATCTGCAGCAATTGCATTTTTATGTGGATATTTAATCATGAAAGTTGAAGAGTCTGTGGAATGTAATTCATGTTTGTTTACTCTGCATGATGATTCTTGCAAGAAAACCAGTCCTCTCCTTGACTTGATCTATAACCAGGACAGAGGAAAACTGAATTATCCCTCTGAAAAGTTTGTTGGCTTAATTCATTATGTAATACAAGTTATCCTAGAGATATTACCAAGCTTACCTAAACAAGAACTGGAAATAATTTTAAAAAGAGTAATTGTCTCATATCTCAGTGGTAATCCCATGTTCTCATGTGAACTGCACAACGCCAATATTTGTAACATTATTATATCGAAATTAATACCTCCACTGTTAACAAATTATTGTAATCTGCAAACACAAAACATAAGAAAAAAAAGTAATAATATTTACACAAAAAAAACGAAAACTTTTAAAATTAAATTAAACTTTACAACTTTACTTACCGTGTCTAATTTTAGCCTGTTAATAACAGCTACGGATTGATAAGTCCAAAATAAATCATTTCTTGACAATAAACCACTCCATTTTCAGAATGAAAACATATTATACAATAACTCAGCAACTCAACTGCTACGGTCACCTGAACAGGCCCTATTGATTTAGTTTCAGCAACAGTTCCAATGTGTCAGATCTGAAGTTGCAAACTAATAATAAATTATTTTCAAATGTACAAAATACACATAACTTGCAATGCTTAAAGGTGTCTTCCACTTAGCATTAAATTTTATGCTTCAATCACATCAAAATTCATAGTCAGAATTGAAGATTTCATCGTTATGCAAACACCCATCACAATAACCATTGCCAAAGCCAGCCGGACCAAAGCTTAATAAACGATCATTGCTGATCGTGTTGATACTGCTGCCATTACACAATTTATTTAAGAGCACTAATAAACTTATGATCATGACTTACTTCAACATCATCCAAAATCAACTTTGAAATCGTGACTTGACAAATAAGAAATGTCAAATGATGTTTTACTGTACTGTAGCTCCCTCTATGCACAGAAAAAAAGCTTTGAACTAAGAATGCGGCTAGCCGGATGAAGCACACTGGGCTTCATTAATCGAGGAAGCCGTGCTAGCCGCATTCTTAGTTCAAAGCTATTTTTCTGTGCTTAGAGGGAGCTACAGTACAGTAAAACATCATTTGACATTTCTTATTTGTCAAGTCACGATTTCAAAGTTGATAATGAAAATTTAAATCACGAATCAAATATGGGATGCAGAGAGATGTGCTTCTGGCTGTGAAAACTAAAGCTTCTGCTGTTTCGTTAGTTAATCCAGCCATACCTGCTTCTCTTGATGTAAACTGTATGTCAGCAATAAAATAGGTAAATTCATTAAGCAGCCATGAAAGACGTGCATCTTGAATATCTGTGTATGGAGCAGTGTTAGGTTCTCTATGATGGATGTATTGAGTTTTATTGCTGACATCGTGAATTTGAAAGTATTTGTACATGTTTTCCATATATTTTACTGTTGCAATGCAGTCTTTGAAGTGAGAATATTCTGCACCACCATGATGAATAAGATAGTTCAAAGCTGCTGTTACTTGAGGAGAAAACAGATTAACAGCCAAATTCACTTTCATTTTCTCTAAATTAGAAGGGTAAAGATGTTTCTTTGTTAAGTATCTAACTGGTTTAATCACAAGGTGTTCTTGAATTTCAGCCAAATCAAAGAGGTATTTAGCTGAAATTATACCATCGGATGATGTCATGTCATGAGCCAGCATTAAATTTCTCGCATTTTTTATTGCATGACAATGGTCAAAACTGAAGAATAGCTCAAGTCCTGGATTGTAAGGATGCGAAACAACATTTTTAAGCATTCCATTGCCGAAATGCTTGAAAAGAGCTACATGGGATCTGTGGTTATCAGCTACCATTCTTATCACGATAAAACCACAGTCGGACAGTAATTTTAAAACGTCTAATGTTAATTTGTATAAATCTTTGCTGTTTAAATGTCTATGAAAATGGTAACTTGCTGGTATTATATATTTTGTTGACATTCCCTGAATTACGTAGCAAAGCAGTTGATTAGCAATAACAGGTTTATTTCTTATTTCATCATGAGATTGAGGAATAGTCTCTAAGCCAAATATACGATCTTCTGTTTTGGAATAAAACACTGCTTCACGTACTGCCATGTCGTCAAGAATTAGTGAACATACTCTCTCTGAGGCACGTAACGTTTTAATTTCTGATGTTAAACGATCCTTGATTAAATTTTTGTTGTCAGTTCCCATATATTTCTTTAGAGTGGTATGACTTGGTAACTTAAGAATTGAATTACTTGGAAATTTATATCCTTTTGGTGAACAAAATCTCCAAGCAATACAATGTCGAATTGTAATCTCAGACCATCTGGGAAGCTTTTTTTTATAATTTCGAATTTGATCTAATATGAATGTTGCACGAGGATTCATTTGATTGGCATCTTCTGTAATTTGTTCTAAATGTTTCCAATATACATTTTGTGTTTTCTGCTTTTGTGTTTGTAATTCTTCTTTCATTTTATTATACTGTATTTGTAAACGTCTTAATTTTTGTGTGAGACATTTATTAGTATATATTAGATCTTTTATTTCAATGGTTGGTGCTGATGTTTGAGTTGCACCAGATATTTTATATGGTACTTCAGGCGTTAAATTTTCCAAACAAGTTAGATTTTCATCGACAAACTAAAATTATTATTTAATGTAATTGATATGTATGTGTATATTTTAATAAATAAACCTCAAATATAGAAGGCACAGCTTCTGCAGTTAATAATTTACGTTTCTGCGTAACTAAAAAACTGTCGTGGGAGAAATGTTTACTGCAAACTACCGCATACTCCGATAAAGGTGCAAAATCTAAAGAAACGTAACGACTTTTAACATAAAGTAATTTTACAGCATTAATGTTGTACCTCCAAAATCTCCTTCCACTTTAAATTTACTTCCATATTTGCTGGTATGCAATGGAAAGAAACATTGTCTTCTGAATTGCAATTGCTTACGCAACATCTCCGCCGTAAAGGCATTTTTTTTTATAACGAAATCAAATTAAAATGAATTATTTGAATTATCCGTCAAATCGTACAAATATTTCAAATTGACGTGTACACATAGTTACTTGAAAATTGTCCAGAGGGCGATACAGTACAGTGCGTCAAGGTCATTTTTCCAGAAACAACTTTTTTTGAAATGCGGCTAGCCGGGTAAAGCACACTGGGCTTTACTAATCTAGGAAGCCGTGTCACGTGTACACGTAGTTACTTGAAAATTGTCCAGAGGGCGATACAGTACAGTGCATCAAGGTCATTTTTCCAGGAACAACTTTTTTTGAAATGCGGCTAGCCGGGTAAAGCACACTGGGCTTTACTAATCTAGGAAGCCGTGCCATACTCAGAGTGCGTTCGACTTGGGCGCTTTCGTGCTGACAGCGTTAGTGCTGGCAGTAAACTTTTTTTTTCGTTCGAGAAGGTCGCTACTCTGCAAATGCTATCAATAAGCCGAACGCTTTTTCTGTGGTATTGATACTTGACAGTTAATATTTGAAATTTGAAAATGGCAAACGAGCAACAAAGTTTGATAATTTCAGCAGCACTGCACGAACATTATAACTGACATTATAACCAATATCATTTAATTGCTTGCAAATAGCTTGCCAAACTTTTTTCTGTGCTATTTTTCCAGAATGAAATTCATTCTCTTTTTTTTTATATTGTTCTATTAAAAATACTATTGCGTTGTGTGGCCATTTAAAAGCAGCACTGTCAGGCTCAGGTTGGGTTGGACTTGCCGCAGAAGATTCTATTGAGCCACTTATGTCAAATGCCGCAGAATCACCTACGTTGAATATCTTAGAGATGTCTGCATCAAGTGTGTCATTGATTTATTTAATTCTTGTTTTTCAGATTCCGTTTCGACAGCAACTCTTTGTGCTTCTAATTCATTTTTTGCTTCTTCTAGTTTTTGAGTAGCAAAAACTATTTCTGCAAATGTACAGTAAGATTTCAGTTGAAGAAAATATTAGTATTAACTATAATAAATGTAACGTAAAGTATAATAAATGTAACAAAACCAAACGTGTTTGGTGGTGTTTAGTTTACAAATATTTTTTATTCTCAAAAGTTAGATTGTTAGTTATTATTTGTAATTTACACTTTTATATATAATTATAGACTATTTACCTGTTTCAAAGCATTTGACGTCTCCAGTATGTAATCCCAGTTTCCTCGTCTACATTAGGTCTGTTTGTTATTCTGCACTGGTGTACATCAATGCATACTTTTTCGCAAAATACTCTTTAATGCAACTTGAAATGTTTGTGTGGTATGTCAGTATGAATGAGTATGATTCGTATTAATACATTATCAATGAATTTAGGCTTCATTAAAGTATATTTCGTAAAAAAAGTGTACACTAGTGCACACCAGTGCAGGATAACAAACAGACCTAGTACTTACGCTTTCTCTGCACTACCTGTTTGAAAATAGCGTTGTAAGCGTTCAACTGATGACGTTTTGAGGCAAAAGTATGACGTCATAATATTTGTCTCGGCGCTACCAAATGCCAAGACGAACGACAAATAAGTTGTTCGATGGTACTGTCAGCACGAAAGCGCCCAAGACGAACGCACTCTCAGCATCATCAATTTAATTTTAGGGTGCGTACCGTAATTAGCAAATTGTTTGTGATTGCAAATTTTGCGTTCCGAAAATAACATATTCCTGAAAAAGTTGATATTTACAGAACAAGATTATAGAAATTTGATTGTTTCAGCAGCTACCACAGTCATCACTATAAAAGCATGATACTTTGTGGTTGATGTAATTATTGCTATTTAGATGTTAGGTTATAAAACTGAATACTCATTTTTGAAATGGAAAACAATAGGTCTGTTTGTTTGTATTGCTGGAGTTGCTCTAAAAGCTATCACGTGTAGTTTTCAGTCAGATTTGTTTATCTCGTGCTGAAAAAATTTCTAATTTGACTGAAAACTACACGTGATAGCTTTTAGAGTAACTCCGAGCAATACAAACAAACAAACCTAATGTGAAACGGTATGTACCGTAAATAGCAAATAGTAACCAAATGGTTGGTTGTGATTTTTTGAAGGTTGTGTGTGTTTGTTAGCGGTTACTGAATAATTTCGAGACAGTCGACGATTTAGTTGGTATTAACATAACCAAAAAGTTTGTCAACAATTTATTTTTAAGAATTATTTTTAACTTGAAATACAATTTTTAACACTGAAGGCAAAATGGTTGCAAATTTTTTACATACCTATTCTTATTTTCATGCATTATAATTCTTTTCATATGAAAAAATGTAACACGTAATTGTAATGAATTGTAATGTAGAACCAAAAATATATAATAAAAAAAGTACAGTTCACGTTGTTTTCTATTTAAAAAATGAGTATGTATTCAGTTTTACAACCTAACATCTAGACAACAATAATTACATCAACCAGAAAGCATCATGATTTTATAGTGATAACTGTGGTAGCTGCTGAAACCACCAAATTTCAATAATCTTGTTCCGTAAATATCAACTTTTTCAGGAATATGTTATTTTCGGGACGCAAAATTTGCAACCACAAATAATTTGCTAATTACGGTACGCACCCTTTAAATGAGTATTGAGTACAATACAATAAATGATAATTTACTTTATATAAACCATGGTCGAATTTGTATAACCATTGTTGGCAACATTCCCTAGATACAATTGGATCAGTTTCTTCATTCCATTAAGACTGATTTTCTTTTAAAGTACCCTGTCTTTGCCGTTTGCAAATTTTAGTGACTATTCAATTCACCTGTCATTTTTCAAATATTAATCAATAAAGTAGCAGATATTTACTTTCGTAGCCTAGCAACAGCTATATATATACAGTGTGGTGATAAAGTAACGCACCAAGCGAAAAAACACCCTTAGCGTTGACTTTTTCGAAAAATGCTCGGACAGGTCGATTTATTTTTTAAAAAGACATCTTTTACAACCAATTCTAATTTTATGACAATTACCACTTTTGCGCTGTGACGTCATCGACACTTTTTTTGAATGACAACCTATTTTTTTGAAAATGTCATTTGAAGACATCCATTTTTCTGAGTACAAAAATGTTAATGAACCACTAGTTGCATAAGAAAATTTTGAAGAAGAAAAATTATTGAAAAATGGAAAAGTGATTTTTAATGTTAATAAAATTTCAACCAAAAATAATACTTTCTTGTAAAAACATAACAAAACAACTTAATAAAATTACAATAAATACTGAAAATGTCCTCCACCAACCACTTGACAGTGTCCAGCTCGTGTGTAAACGCTGTTAATGAGTCTTGCGATGGTTTCACAGCTAATGTTATTTATTTCCGTCCTAATTTTGTTTTGTAAGTCTTCCACATTTTGAGGTCTGTTCACGTAAACTCGACCTTTTAGATAACCCCATAAAAACAAAACTTACAAAACAATTAGGACGAAAATGAATAACATTAGCTGTGAAACCATCGCAAGACTCATTAACAGCGTTTACACACGAGCTGGTTACTGTCAAGTGGTTGGTGGAGGACATTTTGAGCATTTATTGTAATTTTATTAAGTTGTTTTGTTATGTTTTTATAAGAAAGTATTATTTTACGTTGAAATTTTATTAAGATTAAAAATCACATTCCATTTTTCAATAATTTTTTTCTTCAAAATATTCTTATGCAACCAGTGGTTCATTAACATTTTTGTACTCAGAAAAATGGATGCTTTCAAATGGCATTTTCAAAAAAAATAGGTTATCATTAAAAAAAGAGTCGATGACGTCACGGCGCAAAAGTGGTAACTGACATAAAATTAAAATTGGTTCTAAAATATGTCTTTTTTAAAAATAAAATCGACCTATCCGAGCATTTTTCGAAAAAGTCAACGCTAAGGGTGTTTTTTCGCTTGGTGCGTTACTTTATCATCACCACACTGTATATATATATATATATATATATATATATATATATATAAAACTGGGTATTCCACTAGTGGTTGCAGTGAGTATTTTGAACTGCTTTCAGAAAAAAATTCAAATAGGAACAAATTTATTTACCGGTTGCTATGAAATGAAATCACGTTCATTCACGTTCTTTTTGCATTCAGAGTAGGCCGACATTTTTGTTGGTACCTCCAAGTGAATATGTTCCATTTTAATTTGATGGTTATATTTTTGAAAACTGACGCCAAAAAACATTGTAATACTAAGTCAAAATGCTCAAAATCATCAAAGTCACAAGTAATTATTTGTTTTAATGCTATTATTTTACTTTCTTCATACCATCGTAGAGTATAAGAAGCAATATATAGTCGATGGGACTGACGTTAAAGTGTCAGAAGTTTACATTTGTCACATTTTGAGTTCTATCAAAATACATGATCGTAATCTAACGGAAAAAAAACATGTCCTACTAGAATGCAAAAAGATCGTGAACGGATAATAAGGACTGTTCATTTTACTAAACGGACACTAAATTAGTGTTATAAGCTTTAATTTTTTTCCTGAATTTCACTTTATTTCATTTCTAAATTATAAAACAACTTCTATCAGTTCATAGTAATTATATAAAAATCAAATATAATCAAGAATGATAGAAATTTCGAACTTTTACTGGAATACCAGCCATAAGCCCTTGCACAGTCTCGGCTGACATTTTTCGGTTAGCTGCACCCTACATTTGTTTAAATTCTTCAATTGTTTTAGCTTCTCAGCCGTCTTTTCTCAAGTATCTTTTTATAATAGCCCAGTAGCGCTCAATGGGGCGAAACTCAGGACAGTTTGGTGGATTATCCATTTTTACAAAATCAACATTGTTAGAGTTCAACAGTTCCAACGTCATACCAGAGTAGTGGGCAGATGCCAAATCGGGCCAAAATAATGATGGAATGTTGTGCCTACAGTAAAGGGGTAGCAAACGTTTTTGTACGCATTCTTTCTTATAGATGTCGCTTCCAATTGTACCGGTCGTAAAAAATGTAGAACTCTTAAGCCCACAAGAACATATGGCTTGCCATACAAGAATTTTCTTCCCAAATTTTTCTGTTTTAATTGTTCTCAAATTATCAGGTACATCTTCTCCCACAACTGCATTATAAAATTGAGACCCTGGTAACGTACTGCTGTCCATTTTGACGTATACGTTTCGTCATCCATAAGGACGCAACAAGTTTTGCTTTGAATCAAAATCCTGTATAACCTTCCGCAACGTTTCTTCGATCGAATTTTTTGTTCTTCGCTTCTCTTCGGCATTTTTTGTTTTTTGTAAGTTCGTATGTTATTCCTTTTTTTTTGATATTTTGTACAGTACCTACGCTAACACCTTCCTTTTTAGCTATTCCACGTACAGACATACATTTTTCTAATTTTAATAACTTCACAATGTTTTTCTCGGCTTTCGCATTTGCCGGACCTCTTCTGCGCCGCGATTTGAATAAATCATCAAGCGTGTGATGCTCCCCAAATTTTTTGATTATTTGAAAAATCGCCGTCTTTCAACATTTTGCAATTTTGGCTAGTTTTCGTATAGATAACTTTTCTGAACACCACTTTTGCACAATTAGTTTTCTGACTTCGATATCAATTCGCTTCATTATTGCGAATCTTTGACAACTGTTGCAAACAAAAGTCACAATTGACAATCGTCACTTGGCTGAAGCTATCAAGGCCTACTACTAAAAAAATAATTGCAATTTGGAAATTCAGCGTAAGATTAAAAGTGTCCGTTTAGTAAAATGAACAGTCCTTAGCTTTTGAAATATTTTATTTTAATCATTGATTTGGTTCATGTTTCTCACGCTTGCGAATACTTACTCGTGCTGCGCACTTGTAGTATTCAAATGCAAGCGTGAGAGACATTCGTGAGAGCACCACAAAAATATTCGATATAACTTTGACTGTGATTGGTATTATAAGTGAGAATTCTTCGGTGTCTTTCTGTTGTAATACTTGGTTTTCCAGGACTTTTACTACGAATATCAATGTTTGCCGTGTCTCCATCCTTTTTTTTTGCCAATTGTCAATTTCGATAAGTTAAATTCATTCGCAATTTTTTTCTGGTTTTACCCGCGGCATATTGTTTTAGGGTTGGTATGCCACGCGCCATATTTTTCATAACTTTTTCATACACATTTTATTCTTAATATCAAAATGAACAATTAACTTGTGCTGATAACGATTTATGGTTTTTGTTTTCAAGATTTTCTTGTTTTTAAAGCGTAAAAAGATCCGAATAATTAGCTGCCAGCAAATTTATGAATCAATCAAATTAATTGTATTGGCAACCAACCAATCATAAAACTATGAAACACTTTTATTGCGTTTATCTGTTGCTTCTTCTTACCAGGGACGTATCGTCGTTTTGGGTACATAATCAGGTACAAAATTTTTAAAAAATTGGCTGGAATACAGAGAAAATAAAAAATAATGATTTGGACGGAGAGCAAAATACGTTCAAACTGTAGTGGAAAGCAAAATGTTCATTGAAATTGTGATTAAATAGCAAAAAATTATGCACACTTGTACATTTTTGATATTCCCAGATGAAAATTAAAAAATAAACACTTCAGCAATTGTTAGATAATTTATTTTTATAAAACATTGATAACCTTCTTCATCAATTTTTATCTGGGAATATCAATAATCTACAAGTGTGGATAATTTTTTGCTATTTAATCACAATTCCAATGAACATTTTGCTCTCCACTACAGTTTGAACGTATTTTGCTCTCCGTCCAAATCATTATTTTTTATTTTCCCTGTATTCCAGCCATTTTTTTAAAAATTTTGTACCTGATTATGGATCTACAAGTCATGCAGAGCTTTTTATAAAGAATAGTTTTTTTTGTGAAATGTAAGATAAACTTTTTCTCCATTTGTATAAAACTTTTTGGTACACGCTGTATATTTGAATTGATATATTATCGCCCATGCCCATCCGGAATGTACTGTCCTTTAACTTGTTTAACTGTTTGGAAAACGTTCAGCATTTGTTAGTCTTTTTTTTTTGTAAAGAGAAAATTTCTTCGATTTGCGCACAGGTTTAATTTTTTCATACACGTAATAAATTATTTATTTCAGTTAATTTGTTATTTTTTTTACTTTACACGCTAATTTTTAATTTTTTTTTTGTCATTCCTAAACTTTGTTTTTCTTTCGATATTGAAATTTGAGAGGACCCCGACATTCGCGCCTGCGCATTGTTCGCGACCGCCTGGAGGTTTTAGCTGCTCTTGTTGGTAATTATTATTACAACAATTAAATTACATATTATTATAATCATATTATAATATTATTATTATTTTATTAAATTACACATAAAATAAGCATCTTCAAATATTCAAGTGATTTATAGAGTACCTACTTTGCTACAAGTATAATTATTGCAGAGGACGCTGCAATTAGCGCGTGTAACTTGAAATAGCGGGCATTTTAAAATTGAAATCTTCTGATATATAAATTGATTATTAAATGTTTTCAGCAGACAAATTTGATAAATTTATAAAATTGTATAAACTTCAATTAACGCGATCAGTTAAAAGGAATCCCAAACGCAATTTAAATAACGACAAAGTTTCAATCGAAACGCTGAAGAAAGAACAGCACGTTTTCTAACGATACGTTTTCTTTCGACAAACATAATAATTAAAGCTTTTAAGAAAATTACAGCTTGGACGACATAAAAGTCGAGGGCTTTAATGTTACAGAAGTTACCACACTAGTTAACAGTATAAAAAAGCGAGCGTATTTTTAACGAAAATTTTCTATTCTTTGCGAGAACGTTTATATTGTTATTGTAAGCGGACTTGCTAGATCAGAGACAATAATTAATGGTAATTAACCGAGGTGAAACGTGAAATAAGGCATTATTTGCATTTACAATAAAAGTGCGTATTTACGAGTTCACGATAGTGGAACATATATTTATTTAATAGAATAACATTATACCAGGACATTTTATCGAAACGACATATATTACTAATGCACTCTTTCAGTTTTGTGTTTGTATGTAGGTACACACATGGAGCAAAGCAAGACACTAATCAGATTCATGAAAATCAGAATTAGACTGTAGATGAGAGTACTTAAATATTTATAGTTCTTTCGTGTTCTAAGAAATTTATTATTTACATTAACCATTGATGTCATGGACTGCAAATTCAGGTATTTATTTTATTTTCAGTAGAAAATAAAACTTGTTTCTGACGCACGATACGTCCAAGCATATAATTGGCCTCCATTCTGTGTTTTTTCTCTCTTCGTAGCACTTCATTCCGTTTTCGGCAAATTCTAATTACGTATACACGTGTAATTTGATCTTAATTGCGTCGACGATAAAATTAAACGAGTACTTGGAAACGATCTTCAATAACAAGGAAAACATTATTTGGTTAGTGTTCCTTAAAAGTTCAATGCCCAGTATTTGGTTTCTATACATAGGAGTCAAAACACCAATTAGGTTTTTGCCAAAATCCGTTCGGGGAATTTCAGTACAAACCAGTTTTCTTGCCGGAATGGAAACATACCGTTTTTGAGAAGTTAATTAGCGAGCATGTGATTCTGTCTGATTTTTTTTTAATTGAAAAATTTAAGTTCCTGACTGATACAAATTATGAATATTAAATTAATACATTTCTGTGCGTAATAAATTAAGTCCATTTGCATATTACAGACGTATGAATATTTAAGATGAGACATGATATGTTTACCTATTAATTATATTAATATTATTAGAACTATAAATAATTGTTGATAATATCAGAGTTCGAACAGTCGACAGAAACTTATGATTAATTTAATGATGTTCCATGCAAAATTTACTTTTGCTGGTGTATTGCAAAATTAAATTGGACGTTCGATCAGTGCAGTAATTTTATTGTTAGAAATGAATTTCTATAAAGAAAAATGTTTTATACTTTTGAGCAAATCAACTTTTTTTGCAATTTTATATCGACTATCAACTGTTTCTGCGAGGAGTGTTTTAATTAATTAATTAATTTTTCTGACGCGGACACTTTCTGCCTTAATGAAAATATAGTAAACTTGTTTCGCTTTTTCTTGCCAAGAAAAAATAAAATGAAATATAAATCATTTCATTACAGTGTAAAACGAGTTTATTTATGAAGGTGTTGAAGAGTTAGCAACACACATACTCGTACATATTTGACTCGAAACAGAATTTTTCGAATTTTTTTGCTCGGCCGCAAAGAGTAAACACACTTTGAACACCTGCTTTGATAGGTAAATAAATAAATCAGTAAGGGCCGTTACTTTCATCACTGATTAACTTAACCTTTGGTTTATTCTCACGCCTACAAGCATAAGGACAATTGTTTCCATAGGAATAAACCAAAGAGTAAAGTTAAAATAAAAGTGATGAAAGTACCGGCCCTAAAACGAAAAAACGAAATGTAAATATCGATTAAGAATTCCTAGTATTTTTGTTTCATTTTAGTTTAAATTGTACAGTAAATAAAGTTTCTTTGCACAAGAAACGTGTACTTCATAAGCATTTTTTGAAACCAGAATTTACAACATTTAACACGTTAAACGCCACGATAATTATCACAAAAATACATCCCAAGCCAAGTCCAAATATTGTATTAATTAGGTCTGCAACCCTCATAGCATCACTAAAATAATTACATTACAAACATTTTTATTTATTTTTTAAATTTTATTGATTTTTTATTTTAGCGGTCCCTAGGGCCCGCCGGTGCGGGGTAGGAAAACATATACCCTAGGAGCCGTAGCGGTCCCATTAGCGGTCCCCATATGATTTTAGAATTTCCGTTATTTTTACGTATTAGACGGTTAGCAACTTAGACCAAGTGTTTGTGTATAGTGATAGAAGTAATTGAAACTTATTAGTGTTGCAATATGCACCGTTGTGGGGCAAATGAACGTACTAAACGTATTCTAGAACTGGCGAAAATCAGTGCAGCTAAGTACGGTGATGGTAAAACCTCTCATTTTTTTCAGTGTTACTAATAGTTGAAAATGTTTTCTATTTAGATTCCAGTTTGTCTTCAGAATCATTAGAAGATCCATTTCATTGCTCTTCAGATTCTTTTGAAGATCCGACATACAGGATTAGCAAAAGTGATGAAAGTGATACCGAGACAGAGCCAGTGACTGATAAAAATGTATTGTCTTCTACTGAACAATCCCAAAGTTTGAATTCCCAACAAGCTAGATCAGTTGATGAAACTGAAAATTTGAATTTAGATAACGAAAATAACTTTGAAGAACATGATGTGATTGTTGACGAAGGTCAAATTGAGTGGCGAAATCCAGTGGGTAATCATAAAAAATTTAAATTTGACCCCAATAACACTGGTATCACTCCAGAGATAGCTGCTGCATTGGTAGGAGGAACTCCTAGTGATTTTTTTTCACTCTTTGTGGACGACGAAGTTCTACAGGTTATGACGGATGAAACTAATCTGTACGCAACACAGAAGCTAATGAATAAAGATGATATTTCAAGATCTAGCCGTTTTCATGCTTGGGTACCAACCAATAAAGAAGAAATGAAAAAGTTTATTGGCATAGTAGGTTACATGGGTTTAGTAAAATTACCTAAACTGGAAAGTTACTGGTGTAAACGTAAAAAATTATATCAAATTAGCGTCGCTGGAAAGATTATGAGTAGAAACCGCTTCGAACGAGACAGAGCCTGTGACTGATAAAAATGTATTGTCTTCTACTGAACAATCCCAAAGTTTGAGTTCCCAACAAGCTAGATCAGTTGATGAAACTGAAAATTTGAATTTAGATAACGAAAATAACTTTGAAGAACATGATGTGATTGTTGACGAAGGTCAAATTGAGTGGCGAAATCCAGTGGGTAATCATAAAAAATTTAAATTTGACCCCAATAACACTGGTATCACTCCAGAGATAGCTGCTGCATTGGTAGGAGGAACTCCTAGTGATTTTTTTTCACTCTTTGTGGACGACGAAGTTCTACAGGTTATGACGGATGAAACTAATCTGTACGCAACACAGAAGCTAATGAATAAAGATGATATTTCAAGATCTAGCCGTTTTCATGCTTGGGTACCAACCAATAAAGAAGAAATGAAAAAGTTTATTGGCATAGTAGGTTACATGGGTTTAGTAAAATTACCTAAACTGGAAAGTTACTGGTGTAAACGTAAAAAATTATATCAAATTAGCGTCGCTGGAAAGATTATGAGTAGAAACCGCTTCGAACTTTTGTTGAACCTCTGGCATTTCAGTGACAATGACACTTGCCCTGATGGAGACCGTGGCTATAAAATTGAGCCCCTGATGAATTTATTTATAAAAAAGTTTCAAGGAGCCTACACACCTGCTCAAGAATTTTGTATAGACGAAAGTCTTGTCCCCTTTCGTGGCAGATTAGTTATGAAGCAATACATTCCACTAAAAACTCATAAATACGGGATCAAGCTATTTAAACTATTTTCTAGTGCTGGATTTACCTGGAACATGAAGTTGTATTGTGGAAAACATAGAGATGCCGGTGCTTCTGTTCCCACTAATGTTGTCTTGGAACTATCACATAAACTCTTAAATTCTGGTCGAACTATAGTTACCGTCAATTACTACACAAGCTTAGAACTCGCTAATCGGCTCTTAGATAAACAGACCCATTTATTGGGGACTCTAAGGGCAAATCGGAGGGGAAATCCTAAAGAGGTTACCTCTAAAAAATTAAAAATTGGTGAAATAACTGCAAAAGAAAACAACCGAGGTATATGTATCTTGAAGTGGAAAGACCGGAGAGATGTACTTATGCTTTCCACTAAACACACAAATGAAACTGTGGTAATACAGAGACGTAATGGAAATGTAGAAAAACCACTAGCTGTGGTAGACTACAATAAATGCAAAAGCTCTATTGACTTGTCGGACCAAATGGCCAGTTATAACAGTGCACTACGAAAAACTGTGAAGTGGTATCGGAAAATTGCAATCGAGCTGATTTTCGGAACTGCTTTAGTAAATGCACACTTTCTTTTCAAATCCGTGAACAATTCAACCATCTCCATCACAAATTTCAAAGAAAGCATCATCATAAGTATGCTGTTTCCCAATGATAATACAAGTGTATTCTCTATTCCGAAGCCCGATAAAAAACGAGAAGTACATGTGCTGAAAAAAAAGGAAGGAACTGCGCATAAAGTAAGGCGTTACTGTAAAGGGTGCTATAACAAAAAACTGAATGGCATTATACCGAAAAATAAAGTACCCAAAGTAACCACATATTGTGACAGTTGTGAGGGAAATCCTCATTTTTGTTTAGACTGTTTCGGTCAATATCATAAATAACTGAAAGTACTTTTTTAAGGTATAAATAAATAACAATTAGCATTTTGTTTTTATTGTACATTTGTAAAATCCTCCAGAAAATTAATAAAATATATTTGAATGGAAATATTGTTCTGATTTTCATATTTTTGTGAGAACGAAAAAGTTGTCGCAGGTACACGTACCGCATACGCCAGAGCGGTCCATCGTTCAAGTCATATTAAGTGTTGTTGCGGTCCGTTGGCGTATATGGTAAGAGAAATGAAATCGGTACACAGCGGTCCTTATGGACCGCCGTGGCATGGTAGGACATTCCTGGCGGGGTCCCTAGGGACCGCCAGGGCGCTTAACGTGTTAATTATTAAATACCTTCGTAATCTGTTAATTATTATAATGTAACGATTTTAACAGGTTCTATTAATTTTTATTTTAAACAAAACACGAAATAGTTAAACAAATTTATTTAGGAATAAACGAATTGACATTAACTTAAACAATAATTTATTTATAAACTTATACGTAATTTATGTTAACAGCCGAGCGAAAGTTTATAACGCGACTTCAATTCTGAACTATCTAACGTTGAATTAATTTCGAACTGTCCGGCCGCGTGTTTTATAGCCGGGGTTGTTTATCTGGAACATTCGAGCGCGCGACGGAAAGTCTCAGATTGATTTCATCGCTGACGTGATGTCGAAGCGTCCGAAGCTTCTCGTCTAAGACGTGTCGGCGGTGACGCATCAGACGGGCTGGCACCGCAATCGTCACAATAACTTCGTTTTGTGTGTGACGAATTATTATTAACATAAACTTATTAAATATTTATTTTATTATCCTGCTTTGACGAGACAGCAGTAAACATAATTGATTTCGTTTCTTTTCTTCTTCCGTTTCCAGCTAATAACCGACTAATAATAAAACTAAATTGAGATGTTTGTCAAGATCATTTTCGATTGTTAGTTCTTATAATTTCGTTTTGTGTATGTGACGAATTATTAACAAATCTGTGCATGCTGTCTTAACACGTCTATTACGCAAGGTCAAGTTTTTACAACTTTTACAGTGAGCGAATATCATAAAACGTTTATGACACTTTGCAATGTTATGGTATCTCAGAGTATTTTGTTATTTTTTCTGAATCTTTATTTTGTTTAAATCTTATTTGTTTATTGTTATTCTTATTTGCTTTCTTACTTCGTTGTTTCCTTGCGACGGCTCCTGCTCCAATGATGTAATTTGCAGTGTACCTTGCAGACTGATTCTTGCTCGTAGAGTGTATTTGTTGTGTGATAAATTTTGGATGCAGATGGCACTCACGAGCCTTCCCATTCAAAATTATCTGTCAGTGTGTGCAGGTGAATAAGTAAGAAGATATTTCGTAGAATAAAACGGAAAACGACAATTTATTAATTCAAATTTTAAAGAGTTGCACAAACAAATTTATATCATGAAGAAGTACGGAGCTTTAAAGAGAAGAAGTTTATACGTTTGGTCGATTTTTCACAATTTTTTTTCACGATTTTTTTTACATTAGGTTCTGAATCGCATGCTAGATTTGACTGCGTGCTTGACTGCCTCCGTTTTTCGGGCGGTCGCTTATGAAGCGCGACCGAGTGCCTTAACCTAACGTAGCTACAAGGCGCCCTTACTTATTCAATTTTAAATACCTATGACATACAGGGTTTTCAACAATATACGAGTCCAAAATTTTTGAAAAAATGGGCACTTTTTTGAAAATATTTCAGATTGAGTCAAATTAGATTGGAGATTTCGATAAGCGGGCACTTTTCGGGGTTGAAAATTTATTGAAAAATGAACATTTTTGGAGCCCATGTGATCACCCAAGTTAGGACACTTACAAACTTACACTTATGGTAATACTTCAAATAAAATATCTCAACTACAATAACAGGATAATCAGTGGCGCAGCAAAATTAATTTTATTACAAAATTATGTATAAGTTTACGTTCAAATCACTTATGTAATTTATTAAAACAACAAATAAAATTTACAAGATTGGAACATCGTGAATACAAACATAATGATGATAAAAAAGTGTTACATAGAGAGACAGAAATAGGTACCTAATATTAAAAAAAAGCAACAAAGAGGTGCAAAATACTGGCTACAAAAGAAATCGGAGAAATTGGAGACCACATCCACAGACGAAAAAGAAGAAATGAATAGATAGAAAAATAGGAACAAAAATCTATACCTAATTCAAGAGGTGGAAAGCAGGGTTTGAAGATATATATCAATGATATACAGTATGTCACAAAAAGTTTTATACTTTTTATAATGGAGAAAAAGTTTATCTTACATTTCACAAAAAAAACTATTCTTTATAAAAAGCTCTGCATGACTTGTAGATTCATATTCAGGTACAAAATTTTTTAAAAATTTGCTGGAATACAGGGAAAATAAAAAATAATGATTTGGACGGAGAGCAAAATACGTTCAAACTGTAGTGGAGAAGCAAAATGTTCATTGAAATTGCAATTAAATAGCAAAAAATTATGCACACTTGTAGATTATTGATATTCCCAGATAAAAATTAAAAAATAAACACTTCAGCAATTGTTAGATAATTTATTTTTATAAAACATTATCAATAATCTACAAGTGTGCATAATTTTTTGCTATTTAATCACAATTTCAATGAACATTTTGCTTCTCCACTACAGTTTGAACGTATTTTGCTCTCCGCCCAAATCATTATTTTTTATTTTCCCTGTATTCCAGCCAATTTTTTAAATATTTTGTACCTGATTATGGATCTACAAGTCATGCAGAACTTTTTATAAAGAATAGTTTTTTTTGTGAAATGTAAGATAAACTTTTTCTCCATTTGTATAAAACTTTTTGGTACACGCTGTATATTTGAATTGATATATTATCGCCCATGCCCATCCGGAATGTACTGTCCTTTAACTTGTTTAACTGTTTGGAAAACGTTCAGCATTTGTTAGTCTTTTTTTTTTGTAAAGAGAAAATTTCTTCGATTTGCGCACAGGTTTAATTTTTTCATACACGTAATAAATTATTTATTTCAGTTAATTTGTTATTTTTTTTACTTTACACGCTAATTTTTAATTTTTTTTTTGTATAAAACTTTTTGGGACACACTGTATATCATTGATATATATCAGGATTTGTGTGTTTGATATATATCAGGATATTTATTATTTACATTTTAAAATTGACAGAGTAAGTACAAGTACAGCTATTATGAAATATTATAAAAAAGTAAAATAAATTAGCTTTAATGTTCAAATATATGAATTCAGAACCTCCAAAAAAAGCGAAATTTAAACTCGATGTGGGAAGATGGCAAACATTTTGGCGACGACCAAAACAATGATTCTGAATATAAGTTGAATTTCGCTTGTTTATTAATTTTGATTGAGCCTGATACTGTTTTATCATGATAAAAATAATAAGACGTAATAAGACGAACGGACAACTTTATTTGTAAACAATTACAAATTGAAAAATCGAATTATTGATTTATATTTTGCTATATATCATGATATATATCATAAAAATCCGATTTTCTTATTTTTATATAAAAATCATGATTTTTTCAAACCCTGGTGGAAAGAAAATACATAAAACATAGAGAGGGCAGAACAAAACAAAAAATAAAAAAAAGTGTCAGGTAGAGATAATATTTTGTTACGTTTAGTTTTTGCATTACCGATTTCCTAATCTTTTGTTTTTACTTTGACTTCAGTGATCGCTCTATCTATATTACAAACTCTAAGATTTTGATTTTACTTGGTTTGTAAGTTGTTCTAGTCGCTTTCCACGACAGTTGGGGACACTAAAGATTTTTCTGGAATTCGGAGAGGAGGAGGCTTGCTCGAGTTCGGTGTGGCTCTTGAAAGCCATTTTTGATTCAAAGAACTTCATGAGCGATTGGCCGCCATTTCGGTAGAACTAATTTTGTGTTTTGTGGTCACCCAAAAGCTTTTGCGGATCTTATCGTTCGTGAACGACTTATGGAAGATTAATCCAGTGCTTTTTATAGCAGATAAAGTCTGTGTCGTGAATTTTGTCTTCGAAGACGTCACATGTCGCCACACGTTGCAGTTTCTTATCGCTTCTGGCCCTTATTTTAAAAGGGGTAAATCTTTTTGGTTCTGCTTCTATTTCGTTGTTCTCTTTTACTTACTTTCGTGTTTCTTCCGTGAGCAACTACGTGAGGGTTAAACTTTGAAAAATCTATATCACTTCTTCGTGATCTTAACGTAACCATTTGGATTTCCCCGAACAAGGTTTGGCGAGAATACGCCGATTCCGAGAGCCTCTTCTACTGTAACACCGTCGTTCGTCGCTCCGGAACTCCTGAAGGAGCTGCCGATCTGGGCTGAGCCAGTGTCATGTGCTGCAGCCCCCTTGCAGACCGAACGTAACGTAGAATTGCTGGGATTTGAGTGTAGTATTGTACTAACCCTCTGTCTTTTATTGATACGTGTCTATTAATTATTGAGTACCTTCGGTGCCTCGTGATACCGCTTTTGCCTGCCGAAGGCATTGGTTCCTTAAGAACCTGCGGTTAGTTGCATGTTTTTATAAAGTTTCGTTCTTGTAATTGCGTTTGTTGTCCCTCTGATAGAAATTGTTGTACGTTATTTTGTGAGCCGGTGATTTTGCGTTAGTTAACGCCTTGTAATTTCTAAGTTATTTAACGTAACGAACTTATTTTCGGGCATATTGTTAAGGCCGCCCCTCTAATCGAATGCTGAGCGTTTCGCTCATTTTATTGGGCCACAATTTTGTTGCGTGTTAATAAATACTACATCACCGTTTTTCGTATTCTTATTTATTGTCAATATACAGGGCGCCTGACAAACATTTACGCTTTGCGGATATTAAATCTGAGGGAATCTCGAACGCTTTTAACTACGTGTGCAGTCCTAGCAGTGCCACGTTTTTCACCGTACTACTTGGAACTTATATTTGGTAGGTGCCACCCCTTTTTTCACCCAGGTATCCAATTGTAACCCACCCCGTCTCCACTGAGCTGGGCATAATACCGGGTAGGTTTTCTTCAACACCGACGAGTTTCCCCCAGCGATCGCAACTTATACAGCAATTTTAAAAAAGAAGAGCAAAATACTTACAGAAGAAATCGGAGAACAGAGACGGAAAAGTGCGGAAGAAATGAATTCAATAGGTGAAAAGAAAACACATAAAACATACAGAGGACAGAACAAAACTTTATTAAAAAAGTATTGAAGAAATGAATAGCTAGAAAAATAGGAACAAAAAAGAATTCCAGGCAGATAAAGCAAAGAAGAGCAAAATTATTAATTACAAAAGAAAGGCTGTAGAAGTTAGCATCGCAGAAATTGGAGAACGCAAATTGAAAAGAATAAAGAACTGAAATGAATAAGCGAAGCATAAACCAATCCAATGAAGAGATGTTATCAATTTACGTATTGTGAAAATGAAAAGTAAAAGGAAATTTAATTAAATCACGAAAAAAAAACTACTTTTTACATCTATTATTTTATTATTGATTTACTTAAGTAAATTCATCTTTCTTATATTCTTTTCAAATCAACTTCCATTATTTGCTAAATTACATTTTCACACAGCATGTAAAGTTGATAATAATAAATGTAAGTGCATATTTATTTAATTTTTTGTTTTCGGTTACACAAGCACAATTTTCTCTTAAGTAAATGAGTACGTTACTGTTTTAAAATGAATAATTGTTTCGAGAATCCATTGCTTTCACTCTTAAGTAAATCGATTTCGAAAATGGACATTAGTGCCCAGAATGACGTAAGTAAATCAACAGTGTATGTTTCTGCGATTATTTCTTCAATTTGCATTTCATTTACAACTTGTTTTGCTGTGCTTAGAGTTAAGTAGCAATTTTATAATTCAGAAATGTCTAATGCAACAATGAAATTGATTTTTCTGTTTACACTGTTCTCCTTAGCATTAAGCACTCCATTAAAGTCGTCGATTAACATTTAGATAAACTACAATACCAAGAACATTTTAATAACACGTAAATGATTAATATTTAACCTTCCTGGTGCACACTTACGAATGTTGAGAGGATGTATGAATGCCAGAAAATTCGTGGATAATAATTAATTGAAGGCAGGCTCATACGCGCAAGCACTCCTTCATACTTATTATGGAATTATAATTTTTTGCTTAATGACAATGCGATTAGTCGCGCATGGCGCGAGCTTAAGTTATATGAATTATTGATTGCGTAAACTGCATTAAATTACCCAATCAATTGGCAATTAAAATTCTCAGTTGTTCTCTTACATAAGCACCTGTTAATTGGATTCTCTTAAAAATTCGCCTGAAAAAGCGTTCATCCAAACAGTGGAAGAGTCACTGTACAAACGAAACTGTTTATTTATGTATGATTTCCAGTGACCACACTGGAAAACCACCGGTTAAGCGTTACCCAATAATTTTGTTTTGCTTATTTTTTATGCAGGGTAAATAATAGGTTTGTTCCACGAGCAGTTGCTGACTCATCAAAGTTGTACACTTGATACAGCCGATAAAACCGATCATTACTTCAGTCAGAACAAACCTATTATGTACTTTAAAAATTGTGGACGATGATGTAATTTTCTGTTTATTGGGTTGTTTAATTTAATCACATGTAAATTGAAAAGATATATTAGTAGTCCAATAATTAATTAATTTTTCAGTTACTTTATATAAAAAATTTTCTTCATGTTTGTAAGTAGATGTTACTTCATTATTTTTAATTTTTGCACTAGAATTTTCCTGACGTTTCGATCTATAAAATTGCTGTTCTTTCATGCCAATTTTTAAAACATCTGCTCATTTTTCTTGTGTGAATTAAACAGGAATCGAAGTAACTCACTTCCATTTCCATACACGCAGATAAATAATTAACGCAGCTTGATTTGTATGTAGCTCTCCGCTAAGGCCTTCACGTTTGTGATTTTTTCCAAGCACAAGAACGAACATACATTGTCTTCCGCTTCTTCTGTCGGTTTAAGATGGAAACCGAACGTAATTAACTCGTAAATCCACTAAGACGTGCCCGCGGAATGTTTATGAATTAATTCCATTATCATGCGAAAGAAGTAACGAGGCGACCTTGTCCTTTTGTAACTTGGCATAATTAATTAGCGTTCGCGAAGAGGGAAAGTACTTCTGCAGTTTAGCATTGAAACACAAGTTGTTGTTGTTATTGTTTACGCCATGTTAGACAACAGAAAATTACACGCCATGGAAATGAGGTTTTCATTTTCAGGTTGACTCAGTTTGAGTAACCTCGCAGTTTTATGAGCATTCAGTAGTGGACGGCCTTGTTTCCAACACGTAATTTATTAATTCTAAAAATAATAAATTTCAGAAGCCTAATAAACTCTCTGTCACATTAAAAATATAATTATATTTCAATGAAATACTGAAACTTAAAAAAAAAATTAGTGATTCATAGAATTAGTAACGAGCGTCTAAATAAAAACCTGGTCAAGTAGGTTGTGATCGAGAATTTATCCATTGCATTTATACATAACAGAATTACTAAATGTAGCCTACTTGACAAGGTTTTTATTTAGAGACGAGTTACCTAATTATGGTCATTGTTTATTCCTTTTATTATTTATTATATTTCTTATTATTTTGATGCGTTCTATCTGATCAAAAACAAGTAGAGAAATTTGCTTGAATTTTTCTAAATAAAATTTAAATTCGGTAGTTGATTTCGTTGTAAACTGAAATTTAATCTTAACATTAATTTCAACTTTAATTAAAAAAATAAATTTTAATGATTCTGATTCCAAGTTATTATTGGGAATGAATTTCTACAAAAGAAAATCATTTATTCTCCTTTAAGGTGCCCAGCCATACTTACCAGATATTTTTAATTAATTAATTTTTTGCGACGTAGAATTTTTCTTAAGTTAAAAGCGTACCTACTACTTTTTCGTACCGATCTAATGTGAAAATGAAATAAAAATTAATTTTAAAATAAAATTAATGTACTTTTTAACCACTAAATTGTGAGTTTATTTTTGTAAACTAGGGTAGTATTTGAGAATACAAAGTGATACACTTAATAATGTATTTAATAAAGTATGTATTTACAAAAACACAGATATTAACACAACCGGATTAGCTATTAAAAATACGTTCATACAATACATCTCCCACTTCAAGTACTGATCGACGACATCTTTCAATTCGTCTCATATCCGCGCATGTCACACATGTGCATGGTTCATAGGGCCAGTTGTACAAAGGAGGTTTAAACTGACGCTCAACTGAACCAGGTTCAAAGTGAACAAAATCGCATCAAATTTTATTTATGAATGCATTAATTGCCATATGTCATTAAGAACCTGGTTCAGTTGAGCGTCAGTTTAAACCTACTTTGTACAACTGGCCCATAGACCTAGAAGATAGGTCGCTCCATTAAGATGAAGTATTCTAATCCCCCCTCCCTTAATCGTAAGATCCTTTTTTTTTAACCCTAGGTATTATTATTTTTATGATTATGTCATAGTCAGCATAGGCAGCAGAGCTGGTAAGAGCTAACATTAGTCTCAATTATACAGAAAGCTGCGAGTGCATGAAACATTGGATACTATAAGTTATTTAGTAAAGCTTTTGGGTAGCTACAAATTTGTCTAATTCACATTTGAATTCACTCAATGTGTCCGAGGTGACAACGTTGGAAGGTAATTTGTTCCATTCCGTTATAACTAGATTTGTGAAGAAGTATTTTCTGGGATTGGATGATCATCTCTTTTGCGTAAGCTTGAACTCGTGGCCTCTTAGATGGGTGTTATAGTTTTTTAATAATAGTTGACCCAACTTTCAAGTGTAAAACCCAAAACGGTTTTAGATATTCTAGGAAATGCTTTTCTTATCATAAATATTAGCTTATAATATATAATAAATATTAGCTTATTAAAATTATTATTATAAATATTAGCTTATTAGCTTTCTTTGCAATCTCTGCTATATGGGTATCCCACTTTAGTGTTTCAGTCACTGTAACTCCAAGGTCCTTTTGGAAGTCCACATCTTTCACCAGAATTCCATTGATGTAGTATTGAATTTTGGGATTATTCTTCCCTGTGTGCAGCACGGTACACTTGTCGAGATTGAGCGGGACCATCCATTTCTCGGTCCAGGAGAAAATACGCTCGAGATCATCATGAATGTTGCAGAAGAAGTTATTTGGAAAGCCCATTAGTTTAGTATCATCGGCGAATAGTGCACATGAGCTACTCAGATGGTCTGGAAGGCCATTTATATACAGCAAGAATAGGAGAGGTCCAAGAACTGAGCTTTGCGGAACTCCACTAAGAACATCATAAGTGTTGGAATAGTTGTTCAAGATTCTCACTCTATAGGTTCTGCATGTAAGGAAATTTTTGATCCAACTGAGAAGATTGCCCCTTATTCCAACACTCTCAAGTTTAAACAATAAACGCTGAATGGGTACTTTATCAAATGCTTTTTGAAAGTCCACATCGACAAGATCACCCACATCGAAGCTAGAGGTCCAAGAAGCAAGTACCAGAAGAAGGCTAGTGAAAGTGGATTGGCCTGGAGTAAACCCGTGTTGTAATGGTGTTAGAATATTGTTTTCATTGAGAAATGCCCTAATCCTGTCAGCAATGATTTCCACTGTTCGGGCACTTCGCCAGCATCCATAGTTGACTGCATAATTTAATTTTCTCACAAAGAAAAGAGAAAAGGGAGATAATAAAGAGGCTTAATAAATAAGTCTGTGATCGTTTCTTCTGTGCTGCAATAAGTCAGTTTCACAGTGCCCTGTTCGATCATTTCCCGGACGACGTGGTGCCTAACATCGATGTGCTTGGATCTAGGTTCTATCTTGTCACATTCTCCAAGCTTGTTGCAGTTTTGATTGTCTTCGAAGATACACACAGAAGTCTTTGCTTCACGTAGTAGAGAAATATTTAAGCCATTCTAATTCTAAACATACACTTGATAAAGCGTTCGACGGTTCCCTGTTTGCGACTATTCCAAGAAACGAGGCATCCATGTAGGAATATGGCATGGCCTGATGCAGTCCGTCGATCTTCCAAGTCTTCGGATACGTTAAGGTGACATCAAGAGTCCCCTTTAAATAGGTAGCGTAAAATTCTTTTGGTAGTTTGCCAATCAACTTCCCTACGAGCTAAAATACCAACGGCTGTAGTTATGTCTGGCCTGGTTGAGGTGGAAATGTACAGGAGAGACCCAAGTAATTGTCTGTATTTGGTAGCATCATCATCTAGAATTGGGCTGTTCTCAAACCGACGCCGGCGAGATGAGTACTCAGGATTCATGGGTGTTTTGGCTGTCTTGGCGTCTGACAATCCGTAATCAGCAATGAGACGGGTAATCTTTTGTATCTGGCTGAGATGGATGATACCATCTTGATTCTGTTGAATTTCAACGCCAACATATGACGTTGCACTTTCTAAATCTCTGACTTGATATTCGGATTTCAGATAATTCTTTATTGCGTCAGTTTCTTTGGTCTGAACCGATTAGGAGTAGATCATCTACGTAGACAATAATATAATTCACTTGGTCGTCATTGTGTCGGAAATACAGACATAAATCGTGTGAACTTTGGCTGAAGTTCATCCAAAGCTTTGCCGATTGTTTGAGTCCATAGATGCTCTTCTTTAGGAAACAGGCGTGTGTTTTCTTCCCTGGATAAGTAAAACCTTCCGGTTGAGCCATATATATTTTGTCTCCCAAGGGGCCATATAGGAAAGCAGTCTTTATATTCAGATGACGTAACGAGTAATTACCATTAACAGCAATTGCCATTGCGAAATGACATTTGAACTGCCGCAGGTGAATAAATGTCGGGGTCAAACATCGAATCCGTCTGTGCGCAACCCTTGGCAACTAGACGCGCTTTATATTTGAGTTCACTCGTTTTTGAATCTCATTTAAATGTAAGAGTCCACATTGATTTTAGTGCATGGTGGGGGTTTGGCTAAGATCCAGGCACCGTTTTCCTTGAGTGAATTTAACTCATCTTCTGCAGCCTTAATCCATGGTTCTCTTTCTGGCTCGGGAAATGTTTGCAAATCTTTCCAAGAATTTGGAATTCTGGTAATCACTGAGTATGCGTAGTACGTCAGTCTTTCAGGGGGTTTTCTTTTGTTTAGGCGAGATGAAGTTCAGACCTCCGGGAGATTTAGAGACTCCGATGACTTGAGCTCTGCTTGTATTTCGGTATCATGGAAGGTATCGATTTCAACGCAAGCAATCGGTGGTTTACACCGCGGCTCGATGAAACGAACATTCCTGGAGATGATAATTTTGTTGCTCTCAGGAATGAGCACGCGGTAAGCCTTAGAAGACTCACTGTAGCCTTCAGTTGATGTATCGTCTAGCTTGGTACGTCTTTTGGAGAGAAAACGAAGGCTTTTGAACCATAAACACGAACATGACGTAAATCTGGAGTTTTCCCCATCCACAGCTCATATGCAGTCTTGCTTGCGGACGTAGAACGAAGGCGGTTTTGCAAGCAGTAAGAATTGCTTTTCCCTATAATTTAGGACTTTGGGCAGTTTCCCCGAGGAGCGTGCGAGCCATTTCTACCAGGTAGCGATTTTTCCTTTCTGGAACACCATTCTGCTGAGGGGAGTATGGGATTATAGGATGGAAGCATAGGATTTGAACTCTTTTCCAATGAATTCTCCACTATCGTCACTTCGAAATACTGCTGGATAATTTCCGAAAGTATTGTGGTTTTTCTCTTTGTATTCCTTGAATTTGCAGAAAGATTCGACCTGCGAATTCATGACGAAGACTGAGCAATACCGAGAGTAATCGTCAATGAAGGAAATAAAATATCGATTTCCGCTGGGAGTACTAGTGTTCACAGGCCCACAAACATCAGAGTGAATGACTTGGTTTGGTGCAGATGCTCTGTTCTCGGTTTGGTGGTGGTACGGGAGTTTGATCATTTTGGACTTGAAGCATTGGACACATTCTTTGGATTCTTGACACGAGTCGAACTGGATCCCTCTGGTCCAAAGTTGACGCTGAACCCCTTTTCTGTTATTTTTCGGACTGCTATAAGGTGATCTCAGAGAGCAGGAGCATACAGGACGTCCTTCATCCGTATGGACCAGGAAGGCTGACTGTTTTTGATGTAAACATCTCCTTGTCCTTCGACTTTGAGAATGTCACCACTCGCAGCGCGTACATCTGCGACCTTGGAACTGGAGATTGAAGTGAAGAAGGCACTATTAGGCGTCATGTGTGCGTTAACACCCGAATCGATTATCCAAATCTCAGAATTGGTAAGTTGAGTGTTCAGCATGAAACACAAGTTTGGTTTTGACGATTTTTTTTGGTTGAACTGCACGAGTTTCTTGACTTGGGCACTGGGCTTTGACGATGCCTGACTTTCTATGCCACGCTTTAATTTAAAGCATTCCTTTTTAGTATGTCCTTTCTTACGGCAATAGTGACAGAACTTGGAAATGGAATTGCTGTAATTCAAATTTGGAAAGTTGCCACCAATTTTCACAACACATTCTTCATTGGACGTACGAACCCTGCAGTCTTTCTTTTTCTCTTCACGTCTTTGGAATTCGTCGAGTAGTTTACTTCTAACATATTCAACCGTGAGTTCGGACTCAGGACGTGCTTCAATAAAAAAATTAACGAGACCAGCAAAATTAAACCACCCAAGAATTCTGTAAGAGAGTCAAAAAAGGGCAGAGAAATTGTATTTTGATTAAGAGAAAGAATAAGATGATTGGTTGAGGAAGCGGAGGAAAGTAAAAAACGAAGAAAATTAAATGTTTTTTAAAGGATATAAAGAAGAACAAGGAAAGAATGCTAAAATTAATAAAGGGAACTTACAAGAATGAGAAATTACGACTCTCGAGCCGAGAAGAAAAAAAAAAGTAAAAACAGGATATCAAAAGAGGTACCTAGTCTTCTATAAAAATAAAATTAAAGTGATCTATCTAGCAATGAAGGAAAACTCGCAGGGCTACATAACTGCCATCTACACAAGGGGTGGGGAACCTGTGACCTTCTGGAATCTTCTATGCGATCTTACCATAAAAAATTATAATAAACTTGCAGTTATATATCAATGTAAAAAATCTCATTTCACTTGGAAATTACTGCCTTTTTTTTATCGGTAATATCCGCGGCCTGTTTACCATCTTCGAAATTAAAATTCGCCTTCCACGGTAAAAAGGTTCCCTATTTTTGGTCTACACTGTTACACTTAGGGCCGGTACTTTAATCACCGATTAACTTTAACCTTTAGTTTATTCCCATCACATTCCCAAAAAAAGAATCTTTCATTTGCGCCTCAAAAACGACGCTATAGCGACTTTCAGTTCATCATCAGAGGAAAATTTTCGGCCCCTGAGGTCTTTCTTCAGATGTTTGAACAAAAAGAAGACATAGAACGCTAAATTAGGGCTAAAGGGTGAGTGAAGGGTGAATCCGTTCGATAATGGCTTGAATTGTGCGAGCCTTGTGGGCGTCTTCCTCTAACTGGCTTGCAATGGATCGTCCGTCCGTAAACCTTTCCATTAATTGTGGACCATTTTTCCATATATTCAATAACCTTCTTAGTCCTAAAAAACGGTCACCATCAACTTTCCAGCAGACAACCGAGTTCTCGCCTTGTTTGGAGGTGGAGAGCACTTATAAGTTCATTGTATCGACTCCTGATTTGTTGGAGGATTTCAATAGAACACCCAAGTCTTGTGAAATCGCGAAAAATAACTCTCATCGTTCTCTAAAGCCCTCAAATATTCTTGACAAATTTCTGACCTCGTCAGTTTCTGCTTTGGCGTAAGGAGTTTGGAAATTCATCGTCCAGAAACTTTTTTCATCTCTAAATCTTCGTGCAAAATATTGTAAACTGTAGTTTCAGATATTTCAGCTTCTTTAGCAAGCACTGGGTTCTTCATTTGTTAGTCTGACAGTGAATTATCGGTGGAAAATACCTGCCCATTCTAGAGTCCTCGACCCTTCTTTCCCATCAGCCCAAGGAAAGAAGTTCTAAATGGATTGCTTCAAGGTCACCTTGGAATTGTTCGAATGAAAAGTTTGGCTCGTTCGTTTGTTTGGTGGCCACATTTGGACACCGATGTCGAAATGAAAATAAGATTATGCGAACACTGTCTAGACGTACGACCGGATGCTCCAGAAACTCTTGTTCATCCGTGGGGGTTTCCCGAAGAGCCTTGGTTTCGCTTACACATTGATTATGCTGGTCCTTTCTACAACTACATGTGGCTTATTGTGGTCGATGCCTGAACTAAGTGGCTCGAAGTGATTAGACTGAAAACGTCGGCATTACAAAATTTGATTGCACGTTTTGGTACACCGAAGCAAATCGTCAGAGATAACGGTCCTCAGTTTACAAATATATGAATTTCATCGGTTTTGTCGTCGTTAAATTCAAGTTCAACATGTGCGTACTTCACCTTACCATCCACGATCTAACGGAGAAGCAGAACGTTTTGTTCGCAGTTTTAAGAGCGTTGTTGGTACTAAGAAAATACCTATGGAGTGAATTATATATCGTTTGACACGATTTCTTCTATCATATCGGAACACTGTACAGTGTACATCCAACAACGGGTTTTATACCTGCTCATTTGATTCTGGGACGCCGAGTTCGTTTTCCATTGGATAATATCCGCAGTAGTACAGAAGACAAGGTGCGATATCAGCAAGAGATTCAAGCTGGTGATATTCAATAACGAAAATTTATAAGTGGCGATGAAGTTTTATTGCGAATGTTTAAGAACAATCGGCGTCTGGAAAAATTATGAAGAATGTGGCTCCAATAACTTCCGAATGAACATGTATTTATCGGTAGAGAGCATGCCATTGAATTCCGTTTGCTTTTTCTTTATAGTTCCAAATGCCACACTGATGTACACTCAGTATATATTTATCTCATTTTAACCTCATATAATAATAAGAGATGAAGATACACTGAGTGTACACCAGTGCAGCAATTGGAATTCGTTATAAGTATGCCCACTCAAGTCGATGTACTTGTGTCCACTTGCTGATATCAGCATTTTCCTCAAGGTTCGCAGCTGTCAGTATATTCTTCTAATCACAGGGACTTGATTGTTACAATTTCAACTCATTGCCTAAAATAACAAGTTTTGTTTTAACTTGATGTCTTTGTTTGCGCATTTTTCATTCTTTTATAAATAATCGCTTTATTTATGTTCTTGTTCTAATTACGAGTAGGTATATTTCACTATTGAAAGTTTTAAATGTTTAAAAGTGTTCCTGTATTTTCAGTACTTCTGGAGCAATATAAACTTCATGTGCAAAACTAACTTAATCTCAAGGTATTTCCTGTAGATGCAGGCATGTTCGTATTTATTGTTTATTGACACAACATGAACAACATATATTTCCTATTCCATCTCTTCAACAGTTGGCTTCGACGACGTTGACGAATGTGTTTAGAATTTGAGTAAACTCTTGATAATGACTGCACAAGAGATATTATGATATTGATGAACACTCTTGACAAAAGCTACACAAGAGGCTTGCGAATGCTCTTGAAAATGTCTGCACAAGAGGTTTGCAGATGTTCTTGACAATGGCTGTACAAGAGGCTTGCAGATAGATGCTCTTGACATTGACTGCACAAGAGGTTTGTGAATGTTGTTGACATTGACTGTACAAGAGACAACGATGTAGAATGATCTATTTAAACAACTGGTTTGTAATTAACACTAATACAAGTAAACATGTGTAATATGGCAATAACAATAACTGTGCTGTAAGTTCTGTTACCTTTTAGAGAACGCTATACACTTGACTGTCAATCACTACTGCTGCCAACATTTTTTCGCACACACACTGTTGCCAACCGTTAGTACAAATAGTCTCTCTTCTCAACAAACGAGCTGGTCCTTGCGTTTATAGGACTTTTTCCATAGCGGGGATGAAGTAATTTTATTGGTCTCAATATATAATCGTCGAATCATCGAGATTAGAGCTGTACCTTATTCGTCAGGGGGCAGTCTTTTTATGTTTGCTCCGGGGGTTGTCTTAGCGGCCAAATTGAGGATGCCATCCTATTTGCGGGCCAATCATGAACGAATGCAGTTTCGCTTTAATCCATCAAGGAGCGGCCGTAATTTTGTCTATTTGCGACGATCATCATCGTTGCTTTGTTACGTAGATGTCAACGTGAGTCTTCGCTCATATTTGTGTAGCCGCATGACGTTGTCAATCTGACGTTTCTTGACGTCTGTCGTTTAAACATTTCTAACATCTGTCATTTTGACGTTTCTTGACGTCTGTAATCTTGACGGTTTTTGCCACATATCGTCGTGACACGATTCGTTGATCGCTAAGCAACGTACGAGTCCCCTCAAAATTTTCTAAAAATTAAGGCCCAGTTTAAATTTAAGATGAAGCTTAAGCCCATAGCAACGATTATTTCAACAGTTGTTATTAAGGGTTTAAGCTTTGGCTTAAAGTTCAACTAAATTGTACAACTGGGCCTTAGAGAAATAGAGGAGCAGACATCCTCAGGTAAAATAAATATTCTAGTAGAAACATTAAAATGAGGAAACTGTGCAAAATATGACCTTCATATTCTTCATTAAATTCATCAAGCTTTGTTAATGCATCACCAATAGTAAAAGAGCTCATATTTTATAATAAAATTAAGATGAAATAATTGTTTGCTCACCAGCGCAAGAAAAAAAAAGAAACAATTAATTTAATCATTTAATTTTTCACTCGAGAAAAATCATCTAACAAGCTCGTTTAATTAAACTTCTTTATAAATATTCATCACGTTTTAATTTATGGTGAAACATTGACGAACTCTCTCGGAGCTGCGTCTAAATTTGTAAAATTATACATTTATAATTAGCTTAATTTATTTGTCACTCTAATTTGCATCTCTGCTGTAATGATTAATTTGTTTAAAAAAAGAGTACTCGTCAATTAAGACAAGTCTCGATATTATTTGTTAAGCATGTAAGTTCCACGTATAGGATACGCAGTAAACAATTTTATTAATAACATCACGAAGCAAATGCGAAATTATATTACTTGCAAATGACTTACTTTTAAATTGTGTTCGGCGACAATTTTATTGACAGAAGAACCACGTCAACGGGTTTTACCGACCTCATGCAAATAGTATTTGATTTTTTTGACGGAAAATTACAAGAAGTACACAAATAGGAGTCAAGAACGGAATATTTAATTCAAAATTAAAAAAAAAAGTTGGAATTCTAGATCAAGTTATCAAGTTTATGATGACTCAGTAGATGAACAATAATGTTTATTATATGTTTATAGAGAACGTGAGAGTTTCTAATTAAGCAAATAACAATAAAAGGTGCACTTATGTAAGTTTTTTTTTTTAGACAAGAACATCGATGAACAAATTTATTTCCTTAAGGATAACTTTTGCGTCACTGAAGTTTAATTTGATCGCTTTGTTGCTACACAGATAGTTAATTAATTTAAAAAAATGCTTAGCAAAAAATAACTTGTTTCAAGCAATTGCTTAAGCGAACTGCGAATTCTAAAGAAAAAAATCAATCATTTGATGTAAAATATTTAGCTTTTTTAATTTTGGCATACAATTTGTATTAAACAAAAAAATCAAATTCTAATTTATTTGTCTACTTATTTTAAAAATAGTACTAATTACAGTTTTATTTTTGGCATTCGTTCTTTTCCTTGTGATTTCTTTCTTCACTGTTCTACCAATTATACACCCTTAACCGTTTCTTGTTCAATAGAAAACCCTCTATTAATGCCAAATATTATATTTTTGTAACAATCAACTCAAGATTAATCGACAAGTTATGACATTTTGCTGACGGCAAAGATTAATATTGTCGAATTCTAATGTGACACATATAAGTTATAAACGCCATTGAATTTTCTAAGAAAAGACGTGCCCTTACACATCCAAAACCTACTGAGGTGACGAGACTTTATGATAACATGTTATAATTTTTTGTCGTCGATTTACTTAAGAATTTTTAGAGTTTTAATCCAGGAAATAAATATATATCAACAAATTTTGTAGATTTTGAAAAAAGAAAAATGGTTGAATTGAAAAATTAACATAAATGGAATTTTGTAATTACTCGCGACATTTAATATTTAATATTTATCTTCTTTCTAAAGTACTTCTTGAAACCGACAAATTTTACCATTCACTAATAGTATTTATTTAATTATTCCGAGAACAAAAAAAAAGCTAGGATAATTACAGGTGGAGACTTTTTCCTGCCGTCATGATACGACAAAATAATACCTGTTTATTACGAACAACAGGCATGAATTTTTATTAACAAAAAAAAAGGAGAACTTATAACGCCACTTCGTCTGAGCTTCAGACTATTGACGCACGACGTTCAGATTTCAGAGGGGGCTCAATGTGTGCCCCACTGCTGTCGAATGCTCGTCCTGCGTATATATAGGTGATTCGCACCTGGCAGAAGCATTCTGAAGCAAGTTTTCAGTAATCCAGCCGACATGAGCAAAATCATTCTGTTCGCTTTCGTTGCAGTGCTAGTGGCTGTTGCTGCAGCTGATGATAAGTACACCACCAAATACGACAACATCGACCTGAACGAGATCCTGAAAAGCAAGCGTCTGCTGAAGGGCTACGTTTTTTGTTTACTGAAGAAGGGACCATGCACTCCTGATGGCGAAGAACTGAGACGTAAGTAACAGAAAAAACAGCTTAATGTTAACAGGTCACGTCTTAGGCAATTTATTATTAATTTATTTAGATGCAGACTTGTTTCGAAAGTGCGCATACTTGTAAACCTTGAAAATTAAGCGTATTTTTCAAAATAATTACAGCATTACAGAACACGTTGAAAGTCACGTTGCAAAAAAATTCTTTTTTCAAACTTCTTCAAACTACACTCGCACTAATTCATTCTCACAAGAATTCATATAATTAATTGATTTGTTAAAATCTTGAGATTATTAACGCAGAAAATAATTTCTTTGGGGTCCAAAGAGAAACGTTGAAAGGAAATTACAACAAAATTTTTGGCCTCCCCATCTGCCTGAGACTTGTTTCTTTTTCTTACTTAATTGTTGCGTTCGAAAATTATACGTCGGATGCATCTGGAGCTTATGATCTCATTTACGATTTTAAACCTATTTTGTATCTGGCTCATTCGTTTAAAAAATCTTGTGTTTGTAGTATTTCCATGACAACTGGCGATCTTTTCACATCCCACATTTAAGTATAGTGCGAAAAGATCGCCTGTTGTCATGAAAACAATATAAATAAGATTTTTTTAAACCAATGAGTGAGATACAAAATAGGTTAAAAATCGTGAGTGAGAAAGATGAGATCATACGCTCCAGATACATCCAACGTATAATTTCATAGAAATTAATACTAGAAAAAATTATATCAAGTTTTAGGATAGTGTAAAACAGGAAAACAAAGTATGTTACCAAAAAATGGAATACAGAGGTAGATATATTTTTCTGTATTATTTGTAATGTATTAATGTAAAATAGGCTTAAGTTGTCTAATTTTAATATACGAAACGAATATTTTTCTACATATTTCCGTGACCAAATAAATCTGAGGAAAATCAACTAAGGCAGAAAAAAAATAACTCCAGTCTGTAACAATTATTTCTGTTTGTTTTGTTATCGTATGCATTAGACGCATACATCTTTTAATGCAACACCAAAACTTCTTAGAAAATCTCTAAAAATATTCCAAAATAAAAAAGTCAAGGGAAGGGAATGTATTAATCAACTGAAATTTATTCAATTTATTTATTACAGATTAGTTTATAAAACAAAAGATATTTGAAACACTTTAACATTTTTGTGAATTTTCTGGCTGAATATGTATGTATATTAATGTAATATTTTGCATTTTATAATTTTTTATGTTTTGGCTAGCATGCAAATAGAGAAAAAAACAAGAGATTTCTGGTTTTTCGATCATCAAAAGGGGAGAGGAACAAGAATCAAAAACCATCGAAATTATAACAAGTTTCGTTTGCATTCCTTTTTAAAGAAGAACGAAAGAAAGAAATGAATTTATTTTTTCTTTTGTCAAAAGACAGTTTGGTCCCTTTTTTCAGAAAAATGAAAACGAAAATCGCTTGCTTTCACTACCAAGAATAGAACAAAAATAAATAAATAAATAGAAGAGATCGCTGTGTAACAATTTTAAATACAAAAAAAGAAAGAAAAATCGATAAAAGAAATTTCAATTTTCATTTCTTCATAAAAGAAAAATAAACATTTATTCGTTTTAAAATTGTTCTTTTTCTTTGTCAAAAAATTTAAAATAGCTTTTCTAAATTTTCGTAAATTTTTGCTCGAGAAATATCAAAAATTAATGCCACCGCTTTTCGCAGAAAAACTGTAGAAAATCTTTTGTATGTTCTTATTTATGAAAGAAAAAAAAAACAACAAAAGACAAGCAATTGATTCCAAAATTCCGAGATTATCTTTTATTGAATGGAAAATAAAAGAGAAAAATGTAAAACTTTGCTTAAAGGCATTAAAGCAATAATTGTGCTGCGGCGCAATTATTTCACATGTTTGCATTCACGCGCTAAGCGTGCGTATATTCTGTTGGTCGTCGGGGTTGCAGTGGAGTTCTCGAGCTACTGTTCTGCTGATGAGGCCCCAATTAGGGCCGAAATAGCTATACAGAATGTGCTCGGGGGCCCCATTGCGATCCTGACGACTCGCAGCCAACATTTAAAGGCATTCAATTCCGCAACAAAATTCGATTTTTCCTTAGAAGAAAAGGAGGTAAAGTCAAACTAAAAGACAGTTTTGAAATTATAGTAGGTTTTCACTTTACAGGAAGACTAAAGAAAGTTATTTGCATTTTGTCTTCATCAAAAGCAAAAGTGGTAATAGTGTATTTTTTGGCCGAAAAAACGAAAAGATTTGCATTTTACATCCACTTTTCTTAGCAATGAATCTAAATTTATGTAAAAAAAACGTAGATTCAACTCAAATAAGAAAATATTTGGAGGTGAAATTAAAAAATTCGTTTTTTTTTTAAATTTACCATCACGCCAACTTGTTACCTGAAATGTAGGCAACCAAAGTTACTCAGCTGTTATTGAATGGCCTACATTTCGACAGAATATTTTATTATGAAACCTTGTCTTTATTTTAACGACCAAAGCAACCTGAATTTCTAAAAGTAATTGCAAAAACCGGTTAAGTAAATCCACATTACATGGAAAATGTGGAATTTTATTTTATTTCTAAGCCTAGTGTACACTTGGATTGCAAAAACTTCTTGGGAATTTGCTTTTTGATGTTAAACATTGTTTAGAAACAAACAAAACTTTGTTTTGCGGCCACACTTAATCGAGAAAACTTTAACACATTCTAGTTGATTATATGGTGTCTGTAGAATAGGATGCACATACACCTTGTTTCTTGTAACCCATTTGGAATGAATAACAAAAAACATTCTTTCCTCTGTGGCAAAGAAACAACTGTTTTGAAGGCAACAAAAACATTCGGAAACAAGACCTCATTTGTTTGTAAATAAAATATTTCCAAGTGCATACTAAGCTTAAAGTCCAAATATTTAAGATTTCTAAGCAATAGAAGCAGATAATTTGTGAGTCAGTTCAGTTGGTGCAGAAATGTTTAAAGTTTAAAAGAAATCGCACAATCTGTTGTGTACGTATTATTAAATATGCATTTTTACTTTGCAAGAGACTGAATCGCCTGGAGTGTTTGATTCGCATGCGTTTCCTGCAGTATCAATGTGTTTCGTAACTTAATTATCTTAATAAATGGTTGTCTATAACATTGAAATAAAATTATCGAGCTCGTTTTCATAACAGGTTTCTTTACTTAGAACACATTAGTATAAATTTACAACGACAACGTTTCTTTACAGGAGTGTTTTGAATTTTAAATAAATTCTGTTTTGTTCTTTTTCCAGGAGTCCTTCCTGACGCTATTGAAACCGAATGTTCCAAATGCAGCGAGAAACAACGTAACGGTGCCAGAACCGTCTTGCATCATTTGATCGATAACGAACCAGAATGGTGGTCTGAATTGGAGAAGGAATACGATCCCACCGGAGAGTACAAAAAGAAATACAAGGCAGAAGCAGATAAGGAAGGTTTGAAGATCTAAGCTTCGTCGACGGAATCGACATGAAAATTTGTTTTTAGAATTAGTTTGAGTAGTGATGCTGTGAACTAAAAGAACATAATAAATTGTTATTTTTATTATAATTTTATTTTAAACTAACCACCAGCTTTTAACGACGAAAAGTCGATAAAAATATCCAAGTTTTTTACGCCATCAATCTTGTTAATGATATCGAGTTTTTAGTTATCAGTATAATTTAAATTCCAATTAAAACTTGCAAAAAAGCTTTCAAATGTTTACTGTTAATTAAAACGAGTGACACAGAGATTTTGTTAATTTTGATGAGGCTATAGCTTGTTGACCAGTTTGAAACTCAACTTCTTCTAACACAAAGCATGAAAAATAAAAATGCGAAGAATTAAGGAAATATATGTACTTTATTTCTACTGTTACTACGGGTATACGCTATACAAATAACACAATTATTAACATAACTTGAATTATGTGACAATAAACTTTTAACAAATAATGTAACATAAGCTAAGTATACAGGTAGCGAATGGCACCTAACGCTCCTATGTTGTTAATAGTTGCTCCGTTTGAGAGTAATTTTAATGGCGAGTACCTCTCGAGATGCTATTGATACTCTCAAAGGTGTGTCTATTGACGATGAACACTTCTGAAAGTGCTATCATTAGCATCTCGGCAATAGTTACTCCTAAATGAACGGGCACCTTTGTGCGTATGATGTATGTATGTATGAGACTTTCTATGGCACCCTGTTCAGCTGTATAGCATTTCATAATGAAGAGGTATTAATGACATATTATACCTTATACGGAGTGTACATTAATGATTGAAAGGTGTTTGAATTTCCCGCCCATTAGATTATTTGTAAAAGTTGGTACTGCTTACTATTCTGTTTTACCAGGGGCGGCACATATAATTATATATTATTAAAACAATTTATTAGTGATTAGAAATTATTTTACGTTTGTTAATTACATACATCGATATGCATAAAACAATCATATGTGAATACCACTTCAACTTTGATAAGAATAATTCCACACGTCTTGTTCATTGCGTATCCCCGACCGAAAATACGCCTCAACAATAAATTTATTGTGCAGGTCCGTGAAAACCATCGCTAACCTAAAAACGTTCGTGTGTACTTTTATTTCCTGTTATACGGCTGTACTTACCAATGAAAAATGTCTGACAGCAAAAAAAATTTAATACTAACTCAATAATAATAACTTAAGGAAATGAAAATGTAAATAATACACCACAGGCACGCTACTGACGAAATTCAACATCAAGTCATCATATCCAGTATGAATACCAATCTTGCAAGACGAAAATTACGAATTCGACAACGCGCCAAATTCAAACGCCTTTCAATCATTAATGTACACTCTGTACATTTATACATGGTAAAGACTATTTCACATTGTTATGTTGATAGAATGACAATGGAGTCCGAAATTATCCGTCCGCAAGTGTACATTAAGTATAGGTCCTTAGACATTTTGTTGCATTTGTTATAATTTAAAAATTTTCTAGATTATGAGCATCCCAGTAACAAAATGGATGGAGAAAATGAAAATGCTGCCCTAAGTAAAGTAAGTTTAGCATTAATATAATATTCATATATATTTCATGTTTTTCTTTTGCTTTGTAGATGATGTCCCCAAAACCAAAGAAATTACACATAGTAAACAAAAGTTTCAAATTGTCATCAACACGCCTGCATCTGTGGACAAGACATTATTCATTAAAGCTTTTCTTAGATGGGAGATGATGTGATAATTGTAATGGCACCCATCAGGAGGTTTTTAAATCGACTAATATGGATATGGTTAAACAATTCCTAGCAGAAAACAAGAAAGTTTTTCAAGAAAATAATTTAAAAATATATAGAAAGGAATAGAGGAAAGGGAATTTTTCGAAGAGGATTGTAAATAAAATCCTGTGATCTATGTTGACATGAAGCCAATTGGTGGCAGCACTCGTGAAAGCGTTCTTCGATCTCTACAAAGTGTAATTGGAGCTGCGAGCCTGCATATGGTGATCATAGTAAGGTTCTAATAAAACATATTGATGAAGAAGCGATTTAAGCGCTTATCTCACTGTTTGCATGTGCACTAGGACAAACCCGTCTATGTACTATAGCGGCCTTCAGTTTATTTCCATAGGAACGACTGTTCTTATAATTGTTACTATGGGAATAAATTAAAGATTAAAGTTAAACTATTACTGAAATACCGGACCTTAAAATATAATTCAACAATCTGAAAACCATAATGACTTTCAGTTAAATATCAGTGTCAAAATTGAGGAGCAAAGCCTGTTCTATAAAACTAACGAGTGTTCAAAAGTTGATAAAAAATCGTGCGAAATTTTAAGGCCCCAATAGTACATACCGGGTGTCCCAAAATAGAAGGCGACTGGTGATATAGGTACGAGCCCTGTGCCAAAAGTATTCGCCTACCTCTCTTTGGTAAAGAAGGAGACAGTCAATTAGTTACTCAGTGGTAGATTATTTTTCGAGAATAATAATAGTAAATAAATATTTATTTATAATTTTTAAATAAAAGTTTTCATAATTAGAGTTTCAGGAAAAATTTATATGCAATGTGACTATGAGATATTCCAAGAAAACATTTTTAAGTATGAGATTTCACCACAAGGGGGCGCAATCAATAAACAAATAACAATATACAATAAAAATTAGTGATACTTGTTGTTGATATTAAACAAAGCTTCACTATAAGCTGGAATACCTTTATTGATTTAAGCCACTAGGAAGAAATTCTCCAGTTAAAAATGACAAATTAATTATGTGCTGTAAGGGGTAACATATTCGGCAATTAATCTTGATATTAATCTTTTTAATTAATTAATCTTATAATTTGTAGAACTTCATCAGCAGTACAGTAATTTGAGAACATAGACGACTGGTTGGAGGTGTACTTGGTTATATTATTGTTGGCTGAGTTGGGCTTAATTATTCTGTTAATAATTTCTAATAAGCATCTGAAATGTATTTAGGGTAATTTATGCATATACGTATTACAGCAGCGTTGTTATTTTTCAGATGCAAACAATATTAGGTCATGTGAATTTTTGGAAATGTGGGAATGTGTGCCATATTTTGGATTTACTGGTGCTAAAATGGAGAGCTTGTTTGCCCTAGATGACTTTACAGTTTATAGAGATGATGAACAAAAACGAGAATGGAATAATGGGTTTCAAGTTCTAGATAAAACTGAACCCAATTACTTTTATGTTGGCTGGTCTATTTTATTATACGTTACTTGGGGCCATTAGAAATTGTAGAAAAATATTTCAGAGTTACTGGATTGAAACAGGAGCATAACAAATTTGATACAGCTCTTTCATTTTAACTTGACGTAAACATTTCCGGACACAACTTTATTAGTAAAAGTTGCTTAATTACATGCCCTCTGCTACTTCTGAAAGTTTGGAACAGTTTTTCAGAGACATCCTGTATAAATGGTGAAGAGGTTGAGATCACGACAATCAGGAAAATGTGTGTAGAAAATGTGAAGACGTTAAAATAATTAGCCAACGATTGACGACGCGCGTATGTTTCTCCAGTTTTTAGCAAGAAATGGATATTTAAATGTGACTTTACAAAAAACATTCTAAAGGTACTAAATTCAGAAACGAGAGTATATTTGATGTACGGGTGTTACAAATTTATTTACAAAGATATATGCGCTCGACTAATATAAGAGATTCGGTTTCGGTTAAATAGGATGAATTATTCCGAAGTATTAGGGTAATCATACACTATTTTGAAATTTAAGAAACGCAGTGACTATATGTCCGCCGGCGGCATTGTACTTATAAATTACAAATTGACGAAGTTTTTGGGACGTTGTCCGCCGAAAAAAAATAATTTTAATTAAAATCCGGCGAAACTGATTATCTTAAGAGTTGTTTTCCGCCGAAAATATGGAAACATAATGAAAGGAAATAAAAATTAAATGAAAATACATATTTTATAATAAGATAGTTTACATATGACAGCGTTAAGAGATTTTCACAGCAATTAACCCATTTAGATGCAACCTCTTCATAACAGAAGACACCGAATTTGCGTATTATTGTAGTTCTGGGTGGCTGTGGAATCCAACTTTTTTAACTAATTGTTATTTCAAATTGCAATAAAACATTAAATAGGTAAACAAGAATTTATTTGTTGTTTGACAGTCAATATTTGAGACGTCAATTCAACGATGTGAAGTAAGAATCACGTAAGAATCGACATTTATAACGTGCGATTTATTATATAACAGGCCAGAGTGGGCTATGAAATGTGCAAACTTACATCCTAGATAAGATTATTTTTAAAACAAAAATCAAAATGATTTTACCTATGTTAACGTCAAAACATCACGATAAATGCTGTCCTTTACTGGCAGAACATAATTGCATCCGTATTGTTCATTGGAAAGCATTCTTGTCACAATTTTAAAAATATTTCAACATTTGTTCCTTGACAAATCTGGATATTAATTGTCAAAAGTGATTTTATTTAAGACATACGTTTGGAGATTCCAAAGCCAAATCTGGCCTGTTTTCAAAAAACCGCACGGTATTTGATTCTAGGACCCAGGACTACAATAATTGTTGGACACATGTTAATTTTCTTGCGATTTTTTTCTTTCATTATTTATGATAATTCTTATTCTTCGAGTAACTAGCGCCAAGGCGGGGAATATTTGCGTTAAATAAAATATTGCCCATGCCGGCAAGATCTCTGTCTCGTGAAATCTAGTAGATCCTGATATTTATTACTAAATTTTGTTATACAGGCTGCTTCCATGTATGTCGGCATCTTTTATCTTTGGAGCCAAAGACTCGATCAAATTGGCAAATTTGTTTGTCTTTTTCAGCTGATTACAAATATGAAAATAGAAAAATAATTGCGCTTTTCGAGATATTACAAGCTTTTTCCAAATGGAACATCCTATATTTTATCATCGTAAATGAAACAAAATTGAATTCTATTAATGTCTTTATGTACACTACATTCGAAGAAAGTCAAATATTTGAGATATGTGAACTTTAATTTAACAAAGAGTATACAGTCGCACCTCTATAACTCGAACCTCCACAACTCGAAACTTTCTGTAAATCGAAATTTACTGACGTCCCTTCACATTGTGTATAACTAAAATCTCTTTCTTTAATTCGAAATTTCTATAACTCGAAGTAAATTTTCGGTCCCTTGAGATTCGAGTTATGGAGGTTCGACTGTATCTCTTATTCGGTATTATAGTAAAGATTCGATTCATTGACCAACTCTAGTGATATAAAAATACGATATTTTAAATTATTTTGTACAGCCCTGCGCTTAAGATACCGCATTTTACCCTAACTTTAATTTTATTAGCGAATAGTAAATAGTAAATACAGTCGTGACCAAAAAAAGTGGACACACCAATTTTTTAACACTAAAACTGTTACTGGGTGGCTGTAATTATGTACTGAGACTTACGGATGGCAAAGAATAATAAATATGACTGATTATCATCCATAAGTATCAGTTCATAATTACAACCACCCAGCAAATGCTTTAATATTAAAAAAATTGACGCGGCTGTAACTTGTACACCCAGTGATGTAAAGTTATATTAGATTCATTTTAATGTTTAAAATGATATAAAGTTGTATTATCATTATTATTTTAAAACTTGTATATTACAACTTTATTAAATTAAAAATTAAAAAGACCTTCCTCAGATACTTTTCCAACTTTATTATCCTTTGCTTGACTCAATATTTTACTCATTATCTTAAAACAAGGCAAAAGATAGGTAACGTTTAGTTTACCTTTTACGGCGGAATTTGAGCTTATGAAATAAAAATCCGCCGAACGGCGGAAATAATCAGAAAATAAAGTCAATTCCGCCGTATTTGTATAATTTATAATATTTTCGGCGGATTTTCTTATTCATACATGCAAAATTCCGCCGATCGTCGGAATTTTCTGCTTATACGTACAATTCCGCCGGCGGACGTTTAGCCACTGCCTTTCTTAAACGCAGTGACTATATGTCCGCCGGCGGCATTGTACTTATAAATTACAAATTCCGCCGAACGGCGGAATTGACGAACTTTTTGGAACGTTGTCCGCCGAAAAAAATAATTTTAATTAAAATCCGGCGGAACTGATCATCTTAAAAGTTATTTTCCGCCGTTCGGCGGAATATCGATACATAACAGTGAGAATCCGCCGAAAATATGGAAATATAATGAAAGGAAATAAAAATTAAATGAAATTAAAGGAAATAAAAATTAAATGAAAATACATATTACTACTATTTTATAATAAGATAGTTTACATATGACACTTATGACAGCGTTAAGAGAGATTTTCACAGCAATTAATCCATTTAGATGCAACCTCTTCGTAATAGAAGACACCTAATTTGCGTATTATTGTAGTTCTGGGTGGCTGTGGAATCAAACTTTTTTAACTAATTGTTATTTCAAATTGCAATAAAACATTAAATAGGTAAACAAGAATTTATTTGTTGTTTGACAGTCAATATTTGAGACGTCAATTCAACGATGCGAAGTAAGAATCGACATTTATAACGTGCGATTTATTGAAAACTTACATCCTAAATAAGATTATTTTTAAAACAAACGTCATAATGATTTTACCTATGTTAACGTAAAAACATCACGATAAATGCTCGAAATGTTGTCCTTTACTGGCAAAACATAATTGCATCCGTATTGTTCATTGGAAAGCATTCTGGTCACAATTTTAAAAATATTTCAACATTTGTTCCTTGATAAATCTGGATATTAATTGTCAAAAGTGAATTTATTTAAGACATACGTTTGGAGATTCCAAAGCCAACTCTGGCCTGTTTTCAAAAAACTGCACGGTATTTGATTGTACAGCCACCCAGGACTACAATAATTGTTGGACACATGTTAGTTTTCTTGCGATTTTTTCTTTCATTATTTATGATAATTCTTATTCGAGTAACTAGCGCCAAAGGGGGCAAAATTTGCGTTATATAAAATATCTATGGCGTTTACGAAAAACTGATCCGAGCAGGTAAACTGTAACTGAATTTGAACTGTAAATTTGCGTTAAATAAAATATCTAAGGCGTTTACGAAAAATTGATCGGAGCGGATAAACTGCGATCGTAAATGTGAGTGGAGCACAACCGATCATCAACTCGATCAGTGATCTGGTGACTCTGCTGTTTAAATAGAATCACTTGTAGCGACCATAGCGCCACCTGCGGTACATCTCTACACTATTGCCACGCACCAAGCTCTAACACCCTTCCACACCACATAGAGCCCCTCTACAAGATGGATGCCGGGGCTATATAAACGCGTGTAGAGCAGAGCAGCCAGGATTGACAGGCATGGTACAAAATTTGGTACGTAGAAAGTTCGTTTCGAAGAGTGGTACTCAAATAGTTTAACCTTATTTTTGTGAAATAATATGATAATAAATGATATTAAATGTAGATGACTCTTTCTGTATTGCCTGCAACATGCTTTCATAACATTAATAGGTAGTTATGTACGAGCCCAGAATCATATCATTTGGCCCAGTTAAAATTATACAAGAATGGTTTTAAATAACTTTGTTTTATAAACCCAAAACAAGTATTTCAAACAAATATCCTTTAATCTTGATTTTCACGGTTTTCAACAATAGGTGCGTTTTATTGCATTCCACCTAGTAGTAATGGTGGAAGCGGAATTAACGTAACAATAAAACGATCAGTGGAAATTCAGTTTTCTGCTATTGAGAACACTGATCTTTACTTTACAATATGTTAATACATAACCTGTAATTCAAGAAAGGCAAGTACCTAGTAAAACAACAGTACGCGGACAACAATTTTTTATAGTAATGGCAGAGGCAAATATTATAGAAATAGACGGAGCATTATATCGTTATAATGCCGCAAGTAAGTTAATTTTTAATTAATTACAGTAATTTTTCTCTGGTATTAAAGATAAAGCTTTTCTTTCTTACTTTCGCTTTGCGCAGCAATGCTGCTTTATTGTCTTACGGCAATCACCATTCCAGACAATTTACAAAGTTTATTTGTAGCTGGGTCTAAATCTTAGACAGTACAAACATCCATGGTCCTGGTGAGATTCGAACTCACGCCGCCGAGCGACACGACTTGCAAAGTCGGCTAGGCTACCGCTAAGCCACTCGGCGACCCAAAGATAAAGAATTTCTCTTTTGTACCTAATTCACAGTTTAGAACTCAGAACTTTTGGAGTAATGTTTAATATGTTATCCTTTTACAGATAAGGTCTATGAAAAAGTAGTTCTGGTACAACCGACTAGTTCAAACAGTTATGCCGTTATTGAAAATAACGAAGAGCCTGATGTTTTAAAGAAAAATGTATGGAATCATACTCAAACTCTGTTGTTACTAGAACAATATAAAGAGAGAAGGGATGATTTTACTAATCCTCGTTATAAGAAATTTGAAATTCATAAAGATATTGCGAAGGTAATGTCCAAACATGGCCATAATTTTAGTCCTGAACAAGTGAATAACAGATTAAAAACATTAATAAGTAAATACAAATCCATTAAAGATCACAATTCAACATCAGGAAACAATCCTAAATCATGGAAGATTGTTGCAGTGAAAGACCAGGTATAACTTTTAATGTAATTGATTTATACATTTTAATAAGACAATGTTTTTAGGTATAACAGCCACAGCTGCTTGTTCAAGTATTGCAGCAAATAACATGACTTCTCAAATATCTGTTAAAATTACTGAATCGGAAACAGGTTCATGCTCAAGTGTGAGTGATTCAGGAAGCCCAAAAAGAAAAATTACACGTAAATCGTCTCCACGTGTAGAAATGCTTAAATTTTTGAAGGATTATAGGAAAGACTCACAAGAGAGAGAGAAGAAAAGACTAGAATTAGCAGAGAAACAGCATCAAGAAACACAACAACTTCTACAACAATTACTTAATTTAACAAAGAATACAGGCAAAAGAGAACAATGAAAAAATAAAAAATTTTCATTTAAAGCAGCATACTGACTGAAGCCTTGCAACAATGACAATGTAAATAAACATGTTGATATACCCAGAAGGCAATGAGAATATATATTTATTTTTTTGAGTTATTTTATTTTACATATTGTGCATTAATTGGGACATTTGTTGAGGGCAGTGAGAATTTTTTGTTTTTTGAATTTGTTAGAATTATTTTATGTTAATGTTATATAAATGAAGAGATTATATACTATATTGGTTAAATAGTTTTTTAACACATTTGTATTTTGTTATAAAAAAATAAAACTGAAAATATATACATACGTTTCTAAAAATATTATTGTTATATATTAATGTCTTTCATTGCGTCTATTCCATAGATCTCTGATTAAATGGTTTCGCAGCTGCATTCCATTTTGTTCATTATTGAAACCATGTGCAAGCAAATTAACCATGGCTAAATTTTGTTGTCCTTTTTGTATATATTGTTGTAAATCTTCATCACCTTGTAATATGCAAATGTTATGAAGCGTGCAACATGCTACTATGGTGTTCATAATGTCCTGCATATTGTTCATATCTAACATTTCTTTAATTCGCCGGAAGCGGCCTAGTAATAGAGCAAAACTATGTTCGATAACTACCCGTGTTTTTGAGAGTTGAGTGTTGAAATAACGCTGCGGCTCTGTTAATTGACCATTATTTATTACTGTGGGAATTAACCATGGTTTGCAGGGATAGGCAGCATCCCCTATAATATAAAAATTTGGAGCACATAGCTGTTGTCCTAGAGGATATATATCGGACGTCCTGAAAACACGGGCGTCATGGACACTTCCTGGCCATCTTACATCAACATCTGTGAACAGTAAATCAGCACTGCAAATGCCCTGGAGAACGACGGAATAGAACTTCTTCCTATTATAATAATATTCACCATGTAATTTTGGCTTTTTTATAGGTATGTGGCACCCGTCTATTGCACCTGCAATATGCAAATGAATATTACTATAGAAGTTTTAATACACTTTACAATATAAGTAGATAGATAGAAGAGAAGCCGAATTTAGGGCGAACTTCCAATATAACACCAAGAAATTTAACGGCTTTACGGCGTATTTTAAAAGAAAATCGTCGTGCAAACTGTGGTGAGTTAATTGTTGAATGGAATAAAGCAACCGGTAAAAGTTTTTCAAGATCAACATGTCTTAGGGCTATCAAAAAACTGGGCTTTAGCTTCTATAAGGTAAGTGCTTTAGGGCAGTTAGCGAACGTTTTATAACAATATTGAATTATTAGGCAAAGGAAGAACCTCTACTGACAGTAAAACAAAAAAAAAGTAGATTGATTTGGGCGAAAACACATGCTAATTGGACTCAAACACAATGGAATAGTGTAATTTGGAGTGACGAGTCACGATTTGAGGTGAAGCATATCGTACGGACTGTTTAAGCCGAAAAGTAAAATTTCCTGCCTCTTTAATGATATGGGGTTGTATGTCTGCTCAAGGAACTGGCAAACTGCACTTTATAGAAGGCACTGTCAATGCTGCTAAGTATATAGAAATTCTTAGAGGCAATTTAATTCCATCCATTGAAGATTTGAAGACAGACAAAAATGAATATATTTTCCAGCAAGATGGTGCTGCGTGTCGCACGGCGAAAATAGTTAAGGAATGGTTGTCACAATATAATATTAGATTGCTAAATTGGACGTCTAACAGCCCCGACTTATTTCCTATTGAAACCCTTTGGCATATCATGAAAAGAAAGTTGCAAGCTAACCCGGCTAGAACCGTCCCCGAATTAAAAGAAAGATTAACTCAAATCTGGAATTCATTCACGCCCCAGTAGTGTCAAAATTTAATAAATACCATGAGCAAACGAATTCACGCAGTTTTACGGAGCAAAGGCGATGTAACCATTACCAGTGGTAATTGTAACACTTACGCTTGGGCCAAATGAAATGAATCATTATATTAATTTTTCAATTAACATTACTTAATTACTGTTTAGTATTTATTTGTTATAATTGTTCACAATATTGTTGGATACCTTGAAAATCATTATTAAAGGATAAGAACAAAAAATATTTCTTTTCGTGTTTATAAAATAAAGTTATTTAAAAAGTTATCTGTAAAATGTTAAGTGGGCCAAATGATGTGATTCTGGGCTCGTAGATATTATGTAAGTTTTGTTGAATTTTTATTTTAAGAGTTTCCTATTTTGTTTTTTTTTTAATATACATATTTTAGTTGGACTAAAATATTTTGTAGTCATCAACCTTTGACCCCTAAACACACTTCGCAGTGCAGGAGCGGCTTTTCCTAGGAAAAGATCTTGAATGGATCTGGTACGTTTTTCGCGACTTTGTTGGTACGCATAAGTCGGCAGTCCTGGCAACCCTGAGAGCAGCTCGAAGATCATTCTTTCTGCCCCAGCCAGCTGCAAAGTTGGAACCTCCTAACCAAACCCAGCTGCAAAGTTGGACCTCCTCTCCAAAAGCCAGCCGAAAGGTCGGACCTCCTCGCCAAAAGCCAGCCGGAAGGTCGGGATATCCTTCGCCCTCAAACACCTACGGCCACCCAGCTTCGTCGGGCACTGAAACGCATCAGCAGACTACCCCACGCCGTTTCACCGCTTCCCCCGACGCCAGAAAAGAAGCACGTCAGGTCAGAAGACGTCACCCATCACACGGCCTGCTTATCGGCGACCACTCCGCCGAGGAATCCGGTCCCGCACGTCCACCACCTGCAACTATTGCACCAGGACAGCTAGGAACTCATCCCCGTGGACATAACCACCAGGCCATCTGACATACTAATATCCTTGTATTATTGTTATTAATAAAGATATTCTTTGTGTTTGTGACAATCAATTGTTTGGCTAAAGAATACGACACAACAACCCCCCAAACTTTCAGATCACTGATTGAGGTTAGTAAACTTATAATTGAATCGGTCATGCAGAATAAGTATATTGGTGAATATTATGGACATTATGTCCTTTCTGCATTGATCGATTCAATTATTAGTGAGCAATAAAACCTAATATAACCTCAGATAAGGAATAAATACTACTAACTGAAGTTGTAACACGCCGATGTGCTACTATTGTTTGTTGCCTTTTACGGACAACTGAATAAGTAATAAATAAATCCAAACAAATAAACAAATTTAATTTATTAGCAAATTAATTTACGGGCAACTGAAAGATTGCCGTCTGTAGAATTTAATGTGTAATTACTCTAGGGTAAGTCGGTCAGAAATTTCAAAGAAAAGAAAGGTCAGTTTTATGGTTCCATGCACTCCGTCTAGACAGATGACTACCTGGCCCTACGGGACTTCTATACAATGCGGTAGTACAACTACAATAAAACTACGCTCAGCGCCAGCTTTTCGAAGAAATTATCCGAGTTACCTTAGTTGATATTTCTAAACAATTTTCAATAATTAAATGGCTCGTGATCGTTAATTAGGACGGATTCTACTTGTGTCGATAACCTGTTCTTAATCCCGGTGAGACGGTTATAACTATGAGATAGCAGGAATTGGATACTTATAAAAAATAAAAATGCGGACTAAAATTTAATCAATTATTTATTGCAGATCAAGGGAAAAACTCCGTTTTCCAGGCGCTCTGCAGCCTGGAAACCTGAGTATAAAAAACCCTGTTTTTTAAATTACCATACAAAGGAAACACACACAAAAAAATTACGATCGTATAAGAAATACAGTAGAATTCGTTTAACGGCTTTCTCGTTCGAATATCGTGACGAACTAACTAATTCCAATTACACAGCTGGTGGGTTTTATGCTTGTCCCAAACAATATCTGTGGACTGACTATTCAATTTAAAAGAACAATTAATTTGTTTTCAAAATTATGTTTATCTTGGTACTCGTGTTTAACACTTCAATCGTACTCGAAGACACGCTCTGTATATCAACCAGTGCACAGTGTGGCGTTTGTGCCTACAGTGTACTTCCTTAATGAATGTAATTGATTAATTAATCAGATACTGGGGAAGTATGTGATACAAAATGCCGCCCAGGCGATCAATCTGCGAGAGTATCAATAGTAATCGCTAGTTTTTCAAGGGAAGCTCTCCTGGGGAGACGCAAATGGCCCGATTTTGATAACCTAATAACGCTGCGAAGTGGGGAGTCTGGCTCGACCGCTACTTTCGCTATTGAGGTGGGGGGTCAGTGCCTGCCCGCTTTATTAATTAACCTCTGATTGCGTTGTTTCGACGCTGATCTAAACCTGTACGCAATGAAATGTTTTGACCGTTTTATACGACACTCTACTATGGGTAGTTATGGTCTTTCGGTCTCACAGCGGATTGCTTCTAATTAACCACAGATCTCCCGACAAAGACTACACTTTGGTCCACACACAGAGTGTGATGGAAACTTGGATGAGAAGATGGCTATGATTATGTGATTCAGATACTGGGGATTAATTTATGCTGGTCACACTTGATTTTAGCGGCAGATCTAAACTTGCCTTAGACCAGTGGTATAAGACAATCGATTTCACTGCGCAAATCGATTAACACTCGGTTTGCGTGTTTCCAACTTGCCAGAGAATATCGAAAAAGGGAATTCACTAATTTTACAAAAGTACCCTGTATATGAATTGCACTATAAATTGAAAACGTCGGCTGACTGCCTTTGGTCGATTTAGATTACAGAAACGCCAAAACAAACTAGTTTAATAATTTATCTAACAATGGCCAATCAACGCCACTAAAGTGGATGCAACTTATTTACTTTTAACTTTGGTTCGGATGCAAATTAAGACTAAGAATAAATTTCACAAACCAAGCAAGTACTGAAATTTATAGATTATGGAAATTTAATCATTTAATACCACCAATTATGTAACGGATAAGATACAAATTAAAGCAAATTACCTAACTCCGTGCCGCGGAATAAGAATCCAAATTCACGCACAACACAAAATTTTAGATTCACTTCGCGGTCAAATTACACGTCACGCCCGTGATATTTAATTTTATTTTAATTGCCTCTCAAAAACCACTGGTATTTTAAACGGACCGGACTAATTAATTTATACCCTCTAGTGGAAAGAAATCAGTAAGTAACTCACGCAAATTGCCCAGCAAAAATAGATACGACTGATCGTTTTGAAAGCGCGTGGCTATCTGTCTGTAATTTTAAAATTCATTTCTCAGCTGCCCCTAATTAAGGCCCCTCCCGTTGATCGGAAAACACAATTCAAAATACGCTTTGGCCAATAGGATAGCGTCTAGCATTCAAAAATGCACGCCCTACAGTTTCTAGGAATGTGTTTTCGACTTCACAAAGCCCATCCGGGATGCTCCACACGTGTCCTTAAATTCTGTATCTCCTAAATTTCAAATTACTCTGACGTTTTTATATTTCCTGCCTTTTGCAAGTATCACTTTCTAAATAGACGTATTATCTTACAGAACTTAAATGCGTGTCGAATTTCAACTTTTAAAGAAAACCAAATGTGCATTAGAAGTTCGCCTGGCAGATTTATGATAGTCAGTCCGAGAAGCTATTGAACCGAGCTCAAGTACGATAAGAATTTATGACGGCCCGCCCTATTGTCCGGTAGGTCTCTGGCTTTCGTTTACAATTCCCAACAATTGTACATTTGTTTGTGATTTATTTATTTCCAAAACAGCTTCCTCCCGACTCCCATGACAAGAACCATAATTTTAATTATTCATGTAAAAATTATAGTTACATTCAGAACATGCTATTTGTTTTACATACAAATCCGCGACCGTTTCAAAGTTGTATTATTATTATTATTTTAAAACTTGTATATTACAACTTTACATCGTTTTAAACATTTTAAAACGCGTGTAATGCAACTTTACATCGTTAGATATACTAGCAAGTCTCCAACAATTATTGTAGTCCCGGGTGGCTGTGGAGTAAAACATTTTTCAATAATTATTTTTCAAAGTGCAATAAAACATTAAATACGTAAACAAGAAAGTATTTTTAAATGCCGTGAAGCTTCAAAACATACTCGTTTTCACATTAATTAAAAAAGACCTTCCTCAGATACTTTTCCAACTTTTATAACCTTTGCTTGACTCATTATCTCAAAACAAGACAAAAGATAGGTAAGATAGGTAACGTTTAGTTTACCTTTTACGGCGGAATTTGAGCTTATGAAATAAAAATCCGCCGAACGGCGGAAATAATCAAAATATAAAGTCAATTCCGCCGTATTTATATAATTTATAATATTTTCGGCGGATTTTCTTATTCACACATGCAAAATTCCGCCGATCGGCGGAACTTTCTGCTTACACGTACAATTCCGCCGGCGGACGTTTAGCCACTGCCTTTAAGAAATTCCTTGTGGTTATCTGGGGACATATTTTATACGAACATTAGAATATGTAGTAACACAGCTGGCATTTCTTAAGTTTGCAATAAGTGTGTCTAAAGGTCGTTTTACACCCTACCCTATTTCTTGTACAAGATTTAATTCAATTTCTTGAATAATTTAATTTATGCAGTAGGTAGATTGTATCAAAACTTAAATTGAATGAAAAACTGTCTGGAAAAATAGAACGTATCTTCAAAAAGTTTTTGTGTAAATTTACTGTAATTATGAGTTTAAATTTACTATAATTATCGATTGTCATTGGCAGCCACCGATATTCACAGTAAATTTACACAAAAACTCTCATCTTGATATCATCTTTATTGTGTTCAAAGATATGAGCGTGATTCTTCAGTTGAAATTTAAATCAGAATCTACAGAACTGACCCAAATTGGAACACATTGAATATTACGCAGTCTTTGATGCAGCGGCGCACAGTGGTCAATATGCGGAAAAACCCATTATTTTCAAAATGCTGCAAAGAGCATTTTGATTTTAAATTAGTAATTCTTAATGATTAACTGATGTATATTGACAAAATAATCAGATATACTCCCATATTACATTCTTATACAAGTCCTTAAAGTCGGCGGAGTTATAATGCTTACTTAAGGTGTAAAAATTCATCATATTTTTATACGAATTTCTCTTACTATGTTATTACTACATTAAAAAAATATTTTTTTAATGAACAGCAGCAGTATTAGAGAATATGCTATGCTGAATAAAAATAATTATTTCAATTGTTTGTGTCATTACATAGAGGTCTCGAGAAATTGTTAAAAAATGTTTTATGAAAAGATTTAATAGAGCATAATTTTTGAGCTCCGCCGAGCGCTATGTTCTAACCTATTTTTTTGCATACATTAGACTTCTAATTAAGTGATAAAACAATTTTTAGCTGCGACCACTTGCGACCCTGGTTTTAGGTTAGCGCTGAATTTATGGTCCGCCCTATCGAATTTTTAAAAAAATTATTATTTGCCTTTTAACCATTTCAGCCAGTCGCAAATTATTACATAAAGCTGTCTCAACAAACTTTTTGAACAGGACAAACATTTATGGACCAGACAGGATTCGAACCCACACCGCCAAGCCACTCGTTGGCCTGTCAAAATTGTAAGGACATGTTTGAGCTCTAGAGAATTTTCAATTAGTTATTAACGAGATCCGCTGACGTTTTACATGTGCCCAAAGTGTTAATTAGATCGTCCAACCATTCAGCTGATTATTGATTATTTTGCTGAAAATTTAGTCGCAAAGCTATAAATTAAGTCCTTGGATATTAGTGAAAATGAAAGAGTAAGTACTACAAGAAATGCAGAACGCAGCGACTGAAGCGATGTTAAAATTTACTACCTTCAAAGCTCTACGCTAAACGTCAATATATTGAAAACTTCCATGGGACCAAATATTATTTCTCTCCCCATGGGAGCAAATATGTTATTTTTGTTACAATTTTGGTGTCACAGAAACTGGTGTCTAGTCCCGCTCGTGAATAAAAATATTATAAATTACATTACATTATGATTTTTTTAATTTCATGCTTAGCCGGCTGTGACTTTGTGTGCCTAACATATGATTCAATAAATTTCAAGTTTCAGACGGCTGTGGAAAAAAAACTCATGTCTTAATTTAAAACAGACGCATTTGGATTACAGCCCTGTTTCGCTAAATAATAGCAAGATTTCATGTAAGTCTTCTGTCCATTTTATAAAAATATAAAATAAAAATTAGTTTAATTGAACTAGTGATTTAATATTTGATTTAAGAAAGGTTAGACGCTAAATTGGTAAATAAAACTGAAATGTCAAATTGACAGCAAAATCTGTATTTAGATAAGACATTAAATTTTATTCCATAGCCACCTGTGGCCTGAAATTTATTGAATCACATGTTACCTTAGACACAGCATCATTCACAGTGCCCTAGATGAGAATTTAAAAAAATCATATTGTATATTCTGACGGTAATTTATTTGAAAATGTATTGGATGAAGATTATCTGGTTACTTTTGCCGTGGTTAAGTATACAGTCAAACAATCGATGAGGAAACAATCGGTCCGCTCTTCATTTGTTTAAACTCATTCCAGAAGAAAATTTGACAGAATACATTTCATTATTTCAAGCAGAGCCAAGTATTTAATATTATCATGGAAAATCTCGAGTTATCTTAGGGAATTTACAGAAATTATTTTCAATTGTGATCGTGACGTGAACAAATGCTTGGAAACCATTAAGACTAATCGTCTTTATTTAACACAAATCCACTTGGAAGAAATTCGATCGTATATAACCAAAACATTTTTGCCGCATTTTAACCAAAAGTGGCAAACTGTTCGTCGAAATAGAACAAGATTTTTAAAGCAGAACGAAGATTGGCTTAAAACACATATTCAATATCTAATATAAATAGTACGAAAGAATATAAACGACACTCTTCTAAACAGTCCAAAGGTGGTCGTCCTGAAAAGACTTTCAAGGAATCCTGTGATCGGGCTAAACGATATAAAATTAGAGAAATTCGGGAAAATTTTTCAGACCAGGTAATAATATCGGCAAGCAAAAAAATACAAGAAAATGATACAGTTTCCACAGGGTTTAGCACAGTAAAGGCTTTGGCCTTAATACTCGATGCCTCGTTATCGAAATATCAATACGAAATATTAAGAAAGTCAGCAAAAGAAGTTGGATGTGATATTTTTCCACCATACTACCAGGTGCTCGAGACAAAAAAAGAGTGTTATCCAATGAATTTGGAAATATCAGAAAATTGTGCGAAGGTAAGCCTGCAAGAATTACTCAATCACACTGCTACAAGAATTTTGCAAACAAAGAGTGAAGCAGAGTTGGACACGATTGGAGACGAACTCACACTTATTTCGAAATGGGGATGCGATGGCTCTTCGGGACGTAGCGAGCACAAACAAGTTTTTGCGGATGAGGATATCACAGACGCGAATATGTTTTTAACGTCTCTTGTGACCCTAAATGTGTATCAAAAAGAAAACGCCTCCTTAGTTTATTGGGAAAATTTACGACCATCGACCACTCAAATTTGAATACGTGAAAGAAACGCCTCAGATAATTCGAAAATAAGTAGAAAGGATCAGAAACGAAGTTTCAAATTTAACAAAGTCCACCATTTGTATAAATAATAAACTTTTTAAAGTGAATTATGAGCTAATATTTACTATGATTGACGGGAAGGTCGCACAAGCGGTTACTGAGACAGCATCCATGTCAGTATGTTTAATATGCAAGGCTAAACCTCCTGAAATGAACAACCTAGATCTCTTAAAAAAACAAACCCGAGTCAGAAGAAACTTGCCAAATAGGCATGTCTCCATTACACGCCCAAATCAAGTTTATGAAATGTATTTTACATATAGCATATAACAAATCGTTTCAAGCCTGGAGGACAAATAAAGATACTCGGCAACAAAAAGAGGAAACAAAAAAAGATATTCAAGAGAAGTTTAAGAGAATTCTAGGCCTCAATATAGATCAGGGGTACAGGCACAACGAATGACGGCAACACTTCAAGAAGATTTTTTCAAAATTGTTCAATAACAGCTAAGATTACTGGAGTTGATAAGGATCTAATACACCGATTTGGAATTATTCTAAATACAATTAACTAAAGGGTCTTTCATTAAGGGTGATAAGATTTTAATTTTAAATAAAACAATAATGGTTTGACATATCAATTTAGTTTTAGCTTCATTTTGAAGCTGGGACAGTGCAGTTATGTTCGAAACAAGATATCGTTCAAATGTCCACCACGGCTTTGTGTACACTGACGCACCCGATCGCTCCAATTTTTGATCACCTTGTCCAACATTTGCGGCTGTATGCCGGCGATAGCTTGGCGAATGTTGGCCTCCAAATGATCCAAAGTCTGTGGATTGTCGGCATAGACTTGTGCTTTGACGTAGCCCCAAAGAAAATAATCTAAGGGTGTCAAATCACATGACCGCGGCGGCCAATTCACAAATCCTCGTCGTGAGATGATCCAATCGCCAAACTTATCCTTCAGCAAATCGAGCGTGGCATTAGCTGTATGGCACGTAGCACCATCTTGTTGGAACCACATCTCTTTAATATCGATATTCTCAAGTTCTGGCCAAAGAAATTCGAGTAACATGGCTCTATAGCGGTCGCCATTGACGGTTACGGCTCTTCCCTCCTCATTTCGGAAGAAATAAGGTCCGATGACGCCGCCATGCCATAAACCGCACCACACAGTGAGTTTTTCGGGATGCAGTGGCATTTCATGTAACACTTGTGGGTTGTTCTCGCACCAATAACGGCAATTTTGTTTGTTAACAAACCCATTCATCCAAAAATGCGCCTCGTCTGAGAAGATGATTTTTTGGCCGAAATCAGGATCATCTTCCAAGTGCTCAAGGGCCCAATCAGCAAACTCCCGACGCAATCTGTGGTCGTTTGGTTTCAGCTCTTGAGTCAATACGACTTTGTAAGGATGTAGGCCCAAATCCTTACGCAAAATTCTCCAAGTTGACGTCTGAGAAAGCTCCAATTGTTGCGATCGTCGTGAAATCGACAAATTTGAGTCATCGACAATACTGGCCGCTGCAGTTGCGATATTCTCCTCACTTCGCGCTTTTCGTTGTCTCTTTGGTGGCTTATTGTCCTGTAAAGTGAACTCACGCTCAAACTTTTCTACAGTGCGGCGTATAGCCTGCGCAGAATAACGGTGACGGCGACCTAATTCTCTGGTGAACAAACGTTGAGCACCCACAACTGACCTCGAACTTTGGTAATATTTTTTAATAATTTCTGCATGATGAAATTGCAAACTATACTGAATATTTTGACAGCCGGAAGTAAAACAAAATATATCAGGGAATCGAGTGATCTCTATCGAAAAATCTATCACCCCTATTGAAAGACGCTTTATAATGCAGCTATAAATCCAGATAAATTTGGGCATTATTGCCATGAAACTGCAAAATTATATGTAGAACTTTATAACTGGTATAACATGCCTAATACCGTGCACAAAATTCTCTTGCATGGCAGCAAAATTATCTCAGCAGCTGCTTTACCAATAGGCATGCTCAGTGAAGAAGCACAGGAAGCTCGGAACAAGGATTATCGGCGATACCGCTTTAATCATTCCAGAAAAAATAGTAGAATTTGTACAAATGAGGATGTACTTCATATGCTTCTTGTAACATCCGATCCATACATTAATAAATTTCGTGTAAAACCGAAAAGAAAAATACTGGAAGTACACGAGGATGTCAGAAAATTATTACTTTAAATAGTCTAAAGCTAGTTTTACACGGTTATATATTTACATGTAATTCTACGTGTATTCATCAAAATTGCATATTTCTCCGTGTAATACAGAAATTTCTACATGTAACTTTACATGTAAATAAATATAATGACAATAGAACTTGTTCTAATTTTGAAGGTCATATACGTGTATTTTGTGGTTTTTCTAGGGATTTTGTATTTGCTGTTGGTGTTAGTGGTCACAAATTATTTACTTTTAATTTTCAAGATTTACCAACTTACATTTCTGTCTACCAGCTTAAAAATATTAATTTATTTGTTTAAGTATTGAACGCCGATTTTACTGTGTAATACACAACAAATTACATGTAAAAAAACATGCAGAAATACACGTATAATTACATGTAAATCTATAACCGTGTAAAACTAGCTTAAGGAACTATGTATATTAAAATAAGACCTTTAAGTTAACTTTCTTCTGCTATTTATGTTCACTATACCTGTAGTCTCTTATATTTTTTCGAGTCTCAATGTTAGGTTCTTATGTATTTTAGTGTTTTCATTTCAACTGATCTTAAAAGGCGTTTCGTTTATATTTTCTTAATTCTGGTTTCTTCGGTGTAAGATGTAATGGATCTAAATACTGCTTTATGCACTTAAGTATGTGTCCCCTACTATGTGTTGAGATAACTATTCCTCTAAATATTGTCCTTTTTTTTCTGTAATATCTACCTCTCAAATGTTTCTGAGGTTGGTATTTGTTACCTGAATGTTAAAAAATTTCAAAAATTTGGGTTCTATTTTTAGTGATAAACGCAGGGTTCCAAGACCCTAGAATTCTGACACCGACAAGTATTATAAAAAAAAACTATAGCATATGTATTCTAGTACTGTTGCTAGTACTGCTGATTTCTGGTGCTCAGTTATTTTTTTTTAATTATTTGGCGTAGTGTAAATATTGTTTCAATTGCTTAGTTCTTAAGTTCTTATGGTTTTAAATATATGTATCTTTTTATCTCGCATTAAATTTAGTTTTTTGAATAATTTGTTTTTTTAACTTTCGGTTTAATTTTTGCTCAGTTATTTATTTATTTAAAAACATAATGTATCAAAAAAAGTAAAACACACTAAAAATAATAACAAACAATGATAATTTCAAAAATAATTAGTTTTTTCCGCAGTTCTATACAACTTAAACCACTATGCGGCGCACCCGTCACTTAATCCTGGGGCATAGTATACTTAGGTTTTGTATACAAAGAGGAGGGGGAGAAAAATAACCAAGCTACCGAGGAATAGAAAACTATGTGTAGGGTGCACTACTGCTTTGATGAAACAAACACAAGGGCATTATGAAGAGAATCTGCATGGGCTTACTTAATTATGGATGAATAGAGTCTGTGTTAGGCAGCAAATAATTCAGGTAATTGATGAGTGTCATTTATTATTATTACTATTATGTATCACGAAGTCGTCTTAGTCCGGATTATGATTCTTAATCGGGGTTCTTAAGTCCGATGATTCTCGGGCCTAAGACGACTTTTCCTGGCTATCACCAATAATAATAATGGGCCATTAAGGGGTTAGTATGTTGTAGTTGGGGTATTTCAGTTCATCAGAAAGAAACCTAATGTATCCTGATTGTTATTATTTTTGTTAATTTATAGAATTTAGTGCCAGCTTAAGAATAAACAATTAGTTTCTTCAAAATCGTATTACGTTAACGTTTTGATAACGAAGCAACAAGTAAATTTGGGGTTGATGTAACGAAAAAACTAAACAGGGTTTACATCTATTTCCAGGTTTTTGTCTTGTCAAGAAAATATACAACCTATTGAAGAAGGCGTCTGCGGTAACATGCTTCCTATTGAAGAAGGCGTCCTGTATGTTGTATATTTAGTGTCTAGGAGGAGTGTACTTTATCTTATTTTTCTAATTTAATTTAATTAATTTTACTTATTTAATTTTACTTATTGCTTGGTTATACTTTTCAGTCCAATGTCAATGAATTTTATTTTCTGTTAGCTCTCGTAGGGGTGCTGTAATGTCTGAAACTTTTGGTATAAACTTACTTACATAGTTGACCATTTCTAAAAAATCTTTCTACCGTTTTTTTATCAGTAGGTACAGGCGTTTCAGAAATTGCTGTACCTTTGCATCATCTGATTTGATACCCACGTGTGAGATAATGTGGCCCATATATTTAACTTCTTTAAAAAAAAAATACATTTTAATTGATTAAATTTAACATTATTTTTGCGAGCAATTTCTAAAACACTTCTTAAACGTTTATCGTGTTCTTCTTTCGTATTACCCCACACAATTATATCATCTACCGAGTGACTTTTAATGATTGAAAATTATTTTATTAAATTGGCAACACTTTTCAATGTTTATGTTGGCGTGCTGGATTTTCAAATTCAAAATTTAGGTTAGTGCACTAGATTGTCGAACTCAAATAAATTCGTTTATTGTCGAATCAAGAAAACCAAATAGATCAGATATTTAATTATCTCAATTTATTACCAAAATGGTTTTGAGCACAGAATAAAATACATTTTTAGTAATGGCTTAAAGAATAAAGAATAAAGAAATGTTTATTGCCAATCGATACAATATATATCAAGGCATTGTCAAATACAACTTCGTTAGTGCTTATTTTCGAAGCGGAGTACAAAGTGAAAATGGGCACATTCAGCAGACCCAAAAGTTGTGCAACTGTTGACCAAATTTCTGCTGAATGCGACCTCTCATAAGTTGATGAGTTGGAGGGGTCGTCATTTTTTGTAGCGTAACTTCTCCGCTACCTGACTGGAACATCGGTCAATCGAAAAGCTTTAAATCAGTTATCAGTTTCATCTGATTTCATATGTATTTTGAGGTTATGTTAGTTTTAGTTCCAAAACATCATTACTTTTATGAGTCTCTCTATTCACTTTAAAGTCGGTTCAGTTCAAAATCAGTTAATAAATGGAACGTTTCTTGCAAACCGGTAATGTAGAAAAAGGAAAATTCACTGGTCGCCCCACTATTGCTGGGTTCGGCAATTCCTCCGTGTTTGCTCTATTCACTCCTCGAGCACTTTTGTCTCACTTTTACGTATATTAAAACAGCTGTGTTCTCACTCTACTTTTCACTCCGAGCTTGCACCGCGTGAATTTCCGAACTCAACATATAATAACACTCGATATTGTAGAAAATGTTAATGATACTGTACAACAGAATCCTCATGTTTCCTATACGAATCCACTCGGAAGATCTTGAAAAAACACCTTCATTTCCGATCATACAAATTTTCAATGGTTCGACAACTTCACCCACTCGATTTTCTTCAACAAATTCAGTTTTGTCAGTGGTATAACAATAATCTGCTAAATAATAGTGACCAATAAGATACAACTTTCTTTTCTGATAAAACCTGGTTTCATCTCTCTGGGTTTATCAATTCACAAAATTTCAGGACTTGGTCAGAACATAATCCCTTTAATGTGATTGATGTAAAGGCACTAGATCCACTTAAAATTGGTGTTTGGTTGGCAATGTCTTGGAGAAGAATTATTGGACCAATATTCTTCCGGGAAACAATTAACGCCTATAGATATCAGAGACTTATATTGAATCCATTTATAAACCAGTTAGACGACACTGTAATAGCAAATGGCTAAATTCACAGCACGAACCACAATAAATTATTTAGAGGAGTTTTTCCCAGGATGTTTAATCAGTGCTGGTTGGTGGCCTAGTTGCTCTAATATTCAATTAAATCCGGACTTCTTACTTCCTTATTTCAATAACTTGATGTTTAGAATACGTATTAAACAATTTGGAAGAATTGCAGCAGGCAATTGCAAATATCGGACAACCTAAAACGTTAATGTTTTCAATAACATATTTCAAAGGATTCGGTACTGCTTACGCAAAGAGGGGCTTGAAGATGTGCTCTAATATTCAATTAAATTTGGACTTCTTATTTCCTCATTTCAATAATGTGGTGTTCAAAATACGTATTAAACAATTTGGATGAATTGTGCAGCAGGCAATTGAAGAGGCAATTGCAAATATCGGACAACCTAAAACGTTAATAATGTCTTCAATAACTTATCTCATAGGATTCGGTGCTGCTTACGCAAAGGGGGTTAACATTTCCAGGTCTTGAAAAATAATAATAATCTGTTAAACAGTCTTCATCATCAATGTAAACATCAACCTATAGCTACGCATTCCCGCAAAATTAACGAACTTTCAAGTAATGCCAATTCCTCAGTGTTCCCAAAATATTAATTTGCTTCAATCATTAAAAGTCACTCGGTAGAATCATCTAGGCTAATTTGCCAAAGTCCATTATTTGCATGAAGAGTACTAAAATATTTTGCATCCGCTAAATTACTTATAATTTCATCCACGGTAAGCAACTGAAATATTTCGCGTTTAACCGCTTTATTAATCTTTAGGATCAATACACACGCGTAAAGTTCCATCGCGCTTTTTTACTAAGGCTGCTTTCAGACTAGCCGTCAAAACGAAAAGACGGCCGTCAAAAACTCAGACGGGTTATGTACGGTTGTTGTCTTTAAAACATGAGCATTCGCATTTCATCCGGGGTTCGACCATATTCAGCATACGATTGAGATGGAAAATACACGCAAGAAAATTATTGCATTTGCAATAATACGTCTAATTTTAAACAGTGTCCGGTTAAAGTTCTAAAATCTATTTACTTACAAATTTCAGCGGACAAGAGTTGACTCCACTTGTTATTTTAATTATTTAAAAAATAGCTGGAATCACTTATTTTCGATTTAAATAATATTCCCGAAATTTTATTTTTGACATATTCATAGTTCTGAGGCAATTATTCATTTTATTATAATTTTTAAAACAGCATTATTGTTATTATTATTACTTATTTCCGAGCGTGTTTTATTGCGACAAAGAAGAATCACCTGGTATACAGATGAAAAACAAAAAACAAGTCGACTGTATAGTTTGCCGACGCGACGGGAAACATCACAAAAAAATTATTGCGATTACGTTATAAAATTTATTTTATGCTATTGAGATGATAGTATAGGTAGATCATCGTTATTAAAATAGTTGTAATACTGTTCACCATTTATGTATTTACCTTTGTTTTTCTTGATAAATTAATATTTTTTTGTAATACTCGGTACGTAAATATATCTGTGTACTTGTAATATTATGTAACTGATTATTAAATTTGAAACTTGCCTAAAATTTTTAGCATAACATAAGTTAACATGAGACACAATTATTCCTATATAAATCCCAATGATCACAGTTAAAAAAATAGCCCTGTATATTCAACGCACGACCGTATCCGTCCAAATTGTAGCAGGAACGCCCGGGCTCCTGCTAGGACTCGTCCGTGCGTCTTCACTGTCTGAAGAGGCACATGCCTTCCAATGTCCTGCTAGAATCGCCCGTGTAAATGCACGGCCGTCGAAAAAGACGGACGGACGAGGCACGGCTCGATGTGAAGAGTTACGTGCTTACCAATGCAACGCTAAATAATGCCCGTGCACGGATGTTATTTAGCAGGTCATTGGAAGGCGTGTGTCTCTTTACATTGAGTCGTGAATCGCACGGCCGTCTTTTCGCACGGCCGGGCATTTTGACGGCTAGTCTGAAAGCAGGCTTACACCATAGAATTAACTCGTTCTGTTGGTTCATTCACTTTTTTAATTATAGCTTCATTTTCCATTTGCTTTATTGTATTTTTTAATTTTTCCATTAATGGAAATGGTACTTTACGTGGTGCATGTACAACAGGATTTACATTATTGTCAACATATATGTGACCTAATCCGGGAATAGATCCAATACCATTAAACAACTCTTCATATTCGTGCATAATTTCTTGGCGTACATTATGAATTCTTTGAATTAAATTCAGAACTTGACATGCGTCTAATCCTAATATCGTAGGTGTATTAGATTCTACAATATAAAATTTTAAATTTGATTCTATATTGTCGCGTAGAAAATGAGATGGTAATTTATTTTAGTTTATTAACGAATTAAAATTACGAGAAATGTCTTTCGATTACTTTTATTTTAAATTATAAATTACTCTACTTTAAAACTTAATTAATCATTATAATTATTTTAAAGATAATTCTTCCGTAACGAACTTATTTAACCTTTTACTTTAAACTAATACTCAATAATTAATTACTTGACTTTAATTAAATTCTACATTACTTTAGGCAAAAGGGCTGGCTTTGTGCTCGTGGAGAGCTCACTCGCTTGCTTCGGCTTACGCGCACTCATTCACAATACCGACTAAATTAATTATCTTACTAAACTGTTAACTAACTACTTTTAATACTCTTCACTACTTTAATACTGCTCTTCACTAATACCACTACTACTAATACTGCCCTCGATTCTACCTGCGGGTCGATCTTTTATACATTCCTATCTCTACGTCACAATTGGTTCCTTTGCTCTGGTGGCTGGGGGTTCGGTTCAAAGTACAAAGTGTATCAGCATCAATTGCTCCTTGCCAAATTTGTTTTTCTTAAAGCGTTCTAATTGCCTCGATCTTAATTGGCACATGTAAACAACACGCTCGCATTCCGCAAAGCTTGCATTCATGCGAGTAAGTGTATCGCGACTTTGATCTACTTCAATGGTTGCTGATTCGGCATAATTTTGAAATGCACATGATTGCAATAATTACGAAACGAATTTAAATTTACTTATTTTCCCAGATAATGACATCGTGACAATATTTTTATAAAAACAATTTAAATTAATTTGCCCTAAAACCGCCAATTTCTCATTCGTAATTGTTGTTAATTTAACATTACATTTTTTTAAACTATTGCTTTCAAATCTTAAAGCTTTTAAAATATTTGCTGACCTAATACTTGCAATAGCACCGGTATCTAATTTCATTTTTATGTTTTTATTTCTAATATTCATTAAAATATATCATTCGTTAGAATTTTTTGTTTGCATTGAGCATCTTCTTGTACTTCTTGCTGCCGGTGTAACACTTGCACTATTTTAAAACACATTTTTGCGAAGTGATCTCTCATTTTACACAGATTGCATACCTTGTTAAATGCTGGACATTGCCGGGGCTGATTGAAGTTTACCGCAGCGACCACAATTATAATGTTGGGACTCGTTCTTGTTTTTCTTAAACTGTGATGAACCGTCAGCTTCCGTTGATTTATAAGATGCCGCTTTTCTATGGCTTCTACTTCCGCAAACAACTTCTGTATTTTTCTTGACTTTCGTCCTTTGTAATACATCATCTACTGGAAAATTCTTCTTTGATACTTTTTCTGATATCGTCCTCGTTCTTCCATTATTCAACAAACTTTAATTCCTTCTTTTTCTAATAATCTCTGCCTCATTTTTTCGGATTTTAAACCGCATGTTAAAATGCTTTTTATCAAACTTTCCTTCAGTTCATCAAATTCACAGGATAAAGCTAAATTCATCAAAGCAGTTGAATATTGTTCGATTGTTTTTCCTTCTATTTGTTTTCGTATAAAAAATTTGTGTCTTTCATATTCCTCACTTGTTTTTGGAATAAAATAATCCTCATATTTTGTAAGTAACACTTTTATTTTATTTTTTTCTTCTTCGGTAAAAGAAAAAGTAAAATTATAAATACGGAAACTTTCTTTCCAATGTAATGTAATAATTGGGCGCACTGTTTGATTTCTGATTTTTTACAATATTCGGTAGCTAGTAAGTAATCTTTGTCGCCATAATTTCCAGTTTTTACCAACATTCCCTTCCATACACGTTGTATTCCTGGGAAATCATTCATTTTTTCATCTTACGGTAGTCACTATTATACAAACACTCTGTTGCTCAATATTTGGTATACTCTGTCCGCCGATAGATTGGAAAATTTCAAATATCCTAACATATTAAAATACCCTAGAATCGAGTAAGCACATTATGCGCTTGCGGTTAGTATAAATGCCCGCGAAGTAATACTATTGGTTAACGTTATCCGATCCTAGAGTATTTAAATATGTTAGCACATTTGAAATTTTTCAATCTATCGGCGGACAGTATACTAAGAAACTGACGCCATGTAATATTTATTACTCCTATAAATTAAAATAATAACGATGCATTCAGTACTGTATCTATTTATTGACGGAAGTTAATAATACATGTACAATGTAGCCAGGTGTTCATTCAGACAAACAACATAAAAGAAACTCTAAAAAATTAACCATTCACTTTATGTTTTATAATACATCCTCCATTAGGCAAAATTTTATCGTTTCTTATTGAGCTAATGTCAAAACTAAATTGTCAAATTATATAAAACCATAAACTCCTTGAAACTGGTTCCAACGAATTAAAAACTTGCATCATACATGGCCTAACTCTTATCTAACTTATACAGCGTGATTCATAATAGATGTCCGAGCCGTTAGGAGTGTACCTACTACGGTTACGCAAGTACGAAATTACAAGAAATAAATTTATCAGAAGCATTTCAAAAATTTAACGATTTTGAATCCCAAATTGAAACCGTTAGAGTATCACTGACAACTATTTTTAGAATGTGATAGGTACGATGTTTATAAATACCAATATGAATAGCTTGTTGTCGCCGCCACACATTTTTATAACGACAATAAATTTTATTCTCTTTGTCTGCATTCCCAAACACGTGTCTGCAATAATTGAATTGCCCATCATATATCTCTCGGAAAAGTTGTAAACACAGGCGTTTTAGAATTTTATTCAAGGGTAAATGATTTTGTGAGTTAGGTTAGTTATTCCAGTGCCCAGGAACCTATTTACATGTGCATCTTCAATTAATTTTATCTTAAAAACTATGCACCTGAGACCCCTGTTCATATAAACTTTTTACTTTGTTTGTACGTGGAGGTAACGGGTCGAACACTTATTATGAATCACGCTGTATACAGGAACTACTATATGTATTTAGAAGATACCGCCATTCATTTCTACGTGTTGCATCCCCCAAATTAAAAAGGTCGCGATGAAACGCTAAGAAGAAAAAGGATAACAAGTTACTGTTGCTAGAGAATTTATGAATGAATTTGATTAACCTTAAATTAAAAGAGATAGAAAGTTGGCGCTACCTTCTCAATACAGTAACCTTAACAAAATATCTGATTGGTGAGTACGAGAAAGACCAACCCCTAATATATTTTACGCATAATTATTTAAAGCAGACCTGACGTAAAGAAATGCGATCAATTAAATATTTGCGGGAATTTTAAATTTGAAAAAACTTTAGCTCTAAATCGTTTATTAGCGTAGCAGCGTTTTCATTGACAATTTCGAAATAATTTACAAAAGGACGTCATCAAATTGTTTTCGTATGTGAATTAACATATTTAAAGGTTAGTTATATCATTTTAAGGCCCCGTATTTTCATCTTCAGAGAAACTAACCATCGATTTACAGTTTTCCACTGGAATTCTCAATGTTTAAGGAACAAAATCTTGGAATTTGAAGCCTTAGAAACCGATTTTGATATTGTAACGTTTTTTAAAGGTTCTATTATTTTTATTTTAATCAAAACACGAAATAGTTAATAATCTAATTTATTAACAAGTAACACTAATTAACACTAATTAACACTAACTTAAACAATAATTTATTTATAAACTAATACGTAATTTATGTTAACAGCCGAGCGAAAGTTTATAACGCGACTTCGATTCTGAACTGTCCAATGCAGAATTAATTTCGAACTCAACTCCACCCCCGGCCGCGTGCATTTTATAAACCGGCTCTCTCTTCGAGAATGGCCTGGAACGCGACGGGCTGTCTCAGATTGATTTAATCGCTGACGTGATGTCGAAGCGTCCGAAGCTTTTCGTTTAAGACGCGTCGGCGATGACACATCAGACGGGCTGGCACTGCAATCGTCACAATATCATTTGCATATCTGAACATTGGATGAAAAAAGAAGAAATTAGTTCGTTGGTGATGGGTGGCTTCATTATTATGGACAGTTTTTCCAGATCAATTTACTTTCATGGTGGCGTCGCTATTTTAGTAAGATTAAATATTTATAATAATGTGACTTGTTGATCTGATATTCGTTTATTGTCGGTTGAACTTCACTGTTAATTGTGCGCTATTAATGTAGATTATTTGAATTTAGTACTAATAACTTAACGCGTGTGCACGATGTGAGTTAGTTGTCTCTTCTCGATTTAAATCAAAGTATTTACTTAACATCAATTTTTAAATTGGACTTACAACAGTGCTTAATAATGCCGCTGCAGTGTGTGTTGTGCAAGTCTGCGATAACCCCTACTGTTCCTGCAGTAAAATGCTTTTCTTGTTTCTCTGCGTTTCACATTAAATGTGTAAACATTTCCAAAGCGCATTATGAAATGTTTAAGGCAACAGAGGAAATGGATTGGAATTGTGTATCTTGTCGTCGATCTACAAGTAATGCAACGAAAAATAACTCGAATTCCGGTTCAAGTTGCGATTGCTGTAAAATAATACCCTATTTGCAAAATTTAATAGAGGAGTTAAAAACCGCTGTTGACGAGTTGAAAAACCAAGTCAAGCAAGTGAACAAAACAACTGAAGATAGCAACTCCGAAGAAATAATTCGTGAGGTCGCTGACAGGCTCAACCGTAAACAAAATATAATGTTTTACGGTATACCTGAGCAAGCCTCTGAATTGTCTGTTGCAGATCGCACGTCCGGAGACAGAAACTATGTTGCTGACTTCCTGCACTTTTTATCACCTGCTGACAAGCCGGCCGCTTCAGCTGTCCTAAAATGCTACCGTGTTGGCAAGTTTGTTCCTCGTGCTGTTAGACCTCGCCCTGTCAAAGTGAGATTTAATGATGAAGATTTGGTAGGTCGTACAATAAAGAATATTAAAAATTATCATGCTGCTATACAGCAAAGTCCGGCGTTCAAAGGCGTGACAGCATCATTCGACCAGACCCCTAAGCAAATTGCACATTTTCGCAATTTAAAATCCGAGCTAGCCCAGAGGATTGCCGACGGTCAATCCGGACTTACCATAAAATTCTTGCAAGGTTCTCCTCGTATTGTTAATAAAACTCCAAATAATTTAAACTAGTAAGGCCCAACAATTTACATTTAAACATTTATTATCAAAACACTCGCAGTATACGGAACAGGGTCAGTGAATTTTTTAACGCTGCAAGCTCTTGTCATTACGATATAATTTGTATAACTGAGACTTGGTTGCACCCAGCTATACACGACGCTGAAATTTTACCATCTCAATTCTATACTATTTTCCGCTGTGATCGTCGTTATGATGAATTAGGTGTAAACCGCGGTGGTGGTGTTCTACTGGCCCTCAAATATCACTATCGGATTGAACCTGTTGATTTATCCAACTTATTAAATCTTTTGTACATTGATTGTTTTGCTTGTAAATGTCACCTTGGCGGAAAGATTTTGTTTATTATTCTTGTGTACTTTCCTCATACTCCTACTTTACAGGAGTTATCTATATTTTGTAACTTCCTAGAAGAAATATCTGTATACTTTGAAGATATTCTGCTTATGGGCGACTTCAATCTGCCTGAATATATTCTAAATGAAACAAATAGTCTTGTATCGACTCTTAATAGTAGTATACAATTTTTAAATTTAAAACAGTATAATACAATCACAAACCTGTCCGGCAGATTTCTTGATCTGGTATTCTCCAGTAATCTCTGCCATATTGAGCATGATCCTGTCCCCCTAATTAATGAAGACACTCATCATCCCGCTCTGTCTGTCTCCTTAACTATTCAACATTTATTCGTTAAATTTGATAACAACAGTAATATCAAAATGTTTAATTTTAAGAGAGCTAATTTTGTGGAACTATATCGTGATATATCTCTTATTGATTGGTCTTGTTTGCGTGATTACTCTAATGTTGATGACCTGGTACAGCATTTCTATGGTATTCTGAATAACTTATTCAATAGATTGTGACATACTTTTTTGTAAGTAGATTCTCACCTGTTTGGTTGCCATAGCTCAGTTTAGTCGGAGGCTGAGGTGGATTCGGAAGGATAATTCTTCGAACTATATTCTTAAAAACATAACTTGCGTAATTCATAAAAAAATAATAAACGGTAGATGACCAAACGAAAGCTGTTGAGCGCCAAGTAATCTCTTTAAACTGTAATTACTAAAACAGTCCGGAACCAAACTAATGAACTCGAAACAGATTTTTAGATTACGCAAATTTATTTTAAAGAAATAGCTCTTTAATCGTAACAGAAAATGAAAAAGAATGTTTGAAAATGAAAAATAATATAATTGAAAAATTATGTAACGATTTAACATAAAAGATAATTCGATCAAACAAAATATATAAATATATAGTAACATGTGTACAAAAAAACTTAAAGTAGAAAAAGTTAATATGATGCAAACTATATATAAATGACCCATACAAATAAATGTAATATAGCACTAAATAAATTTGAAGGTGACCCAATATACTATAATTATTGTCCACTGACAATCAAACTAAATTTATGGATTATTTCCATACGGTACGAAAATGTTTCCAAAACGATACGGCACGATACGGTAGTTTCTTCAATACTATACGGTACGATAGTTAATTCAATACGATACGATACGATAATTAATTGAATACGATACGATACGGTAAGTTTGTCCAGACGAAACGATACTGACAGTTTTGTCGATACGATACGATACTAATACAAATGGTTGTTTCTTACGCAATCCTGACGATAGCTTGACCTGAGTTCCAATTACGACTCCGTTGAATTTAATCTTCAAACGACTCCGTTGAATTAAATCTTCAAACGACTCCGGTGATATCTTCAGAACGACAACGCAGTAAACAGCGAGGAATTTTCCCATAAAAACTCGTGCGGTAGGAGGAAAGCTTCGGCCTCGGTAACTCAACACAACTTCGGGAATCCAAAAAACTAATCTTCAAATGTTCAACACAATTTCGGAAGTCCAAAAAAAATTAATCTTCACACAAATTCGGAAGTCCCAAAAAAAATTAATCTTCACACAAATTCGGAAGTCCAAAAAAAAACTCTACATAAGGAGAAAAAGAATCTTAGAAAATATTCTCCTAAACAACTAGGGTACTTACAATCTTCTGTTAGTTTTTCTGAACGATAACTTTAAAGCAACACGTGCTCGGGATACGGTAGCGAAACGGTAGCTTTGTGACAAAAACAAACGGCAACAAACTGACACAGTTGGGCTTACGAAAATAGAGACGTAGTTATTTGCCAAACTGGAATATCTCAAAGCCGTTCAGAGCTTCACAAAACCACAAAAATTTGGAGACGCACGCCACGCGTCATAATGGCGCACTCGCACACACCCAAATCTGTACACGATCATCGAAGAGGACGGAAACTCGTCAAGGATTTTCTACGCAATTTCCGTATACGTCATCAAGAAATATCGATCAATAAAATCGACCAAAGGACCATGTACGACATCTACAGATTAATTTCCGAAACAAACAAATGGCTTTAAGAAGAAATAGTAGTCCGCATTACTATCTGAAATTAAAACACAAATCCTGAGAGATAGAGGCGTGAAAGTCATAAAATATGAAATTAATTAAACGAACGAAACAGTTTTTACTTGAATTTCAATAGCAAAATAACGAGAAAATACGTAAAAAGATAATGTAACGGGCAACGAAAAAATGTGAACGTTACAAGATATGTTCTCAGTTACACCGTTGTGCATGGTCGGCATTTTCCGCCTTGGTTTAACTCCCAAATTATTAATAACATTCGTTTAAAATCATTATTCCATAAGAAGTACGCTTCTACTAAATTAAAATGTTACCGTGATAATTTCATTATACAGGGTTAGTTAAAAGTATGGAAACGGCCATTTATTGCCGTTAATATCCATTTTAAGAAATATGTGCTTTATGAAAGTTTTTTAGGAAATTTTTATCTACAATTGAGAATACTTGAATTTTTTTCTTCTTCAATTGTTTTTGAGTTAGCCCTATCTGCGTAATTTTTTTAAATGGAAACATTCTAATTTTAATATACCGTTCGGTAGAGTATTTTTTTCTCTTTACAATAGTATTCTTATTTTTTTTTAGAATTGAGGGATTTCTGAAAAAAAAAAACATTTTTCACTTTTTTGTGAAATTGAAAACACTGGTTCAAATATTTATTTTAGGGCCAATTTCATAATGGAATTTAAAGGAGGCTATAAACTAAGGTCACTTTTAGATGTCAAAACAAATATGAAAACACATTTGTTTACACATCAGATTGTGACTTTATTTTAAAGGTTCCTTTAAATTCTATTATGAAACTGACCCTTAGTTAGGTAGATCTAAGACAAAAGTGAAGTTATGGGTCACAAACAAAACAACAACAAAAACAAAAAAAACAAACAAAAAACAAAAAAAAAAACTAATAACTAAGTAAATTAAATTAAGTGTTCAAATTGTCCTCCATTTGTAATTTGACAATGACTCAATCGATTTACAAAACCCCGAAGAGAATTCTCTAAAAATTCACGGGGAATTTTTTGTATCGTCCTGGTAATTCGAATTTTTAAATCTTCGATGTCATCGGGCTTATCTTTATAAACTTTGTTATTTACATATCCCCAGAGGAAAAAATCTAAAGGGCTTAAATCAGGGGAACGGGCTGGCCACTCAATTTCACCTCGTCTCCCAATCCATCTATTTGGAAAAACGTTATCAAGGTACTGACGAATATTTAAACCATAATGTGGTGGGGCGCCATCTTGCTGAAACCAGATATTGTTATTGGGAAGGTTTTCGTTGTTTTCATGAGGATAGAGCGTAGCACAAGCAGGTATAATTTGATTTTGCAATAACTGCAAATACAGAGCCGAATTTAAATTGCCATCGATGAAAAAGGGACCTATAATATGACCACCTAGAATGCCAACCCAAACATTAACTTTTTGGGGATACTGCGTATGGTGCTCCAAAAACCAAAATGGATTGACAGGTGACCAATATTTGCAGTTATGTCTGTTTACTTCACCGGTAAGGCAAAAAGTAGCTTCGTCAGAGAAAAGAATGTTATTAACAAAATTTTCGTTATTATTGCAAATATTTAACATTTCTTCACAAAATTGAAGTCTCCTATCAAAATCATCTTCCATCAATTCCTGTACAAGTTGTACCTTATAAGGTTTATACTTTTCACTTTTTAACATTTTAACGACTGATGACTGTGAAATATTGAGATTTACCGCTAATTGGTTGATTGATAAATGGGGATCTTCAGATACAGCCAATGAAATATCCAGCTTTTTATCATCACTGGTCGATGTTCTCGGTCTACCACTCTTTGGCAAATTTTTAACGTTGCCGGTTTGTTCGAAACGTTTCAAAGTTTTACTAACAACGGATTTAGAAATTGGATTTCTATCAGGATGCGCATCATTAAATAAATAACAAACGTCTTGTAAACTTCTACGTCTATCTCCATAACCCAGCATCATAAGTATTTCAATTCTTTCATGTTCATTTAAATTCGCCATTGTTAATATTAACAGCAGTAAATTACACGCAATTGAATTCGACGTAAACAATAACCACTGATAAAGTTACTCGCTCGAGTTTGTTTATCGCTTACTTAGATGTACCTGACCTGGCGCTAATAAGCGCGCACGACGGGAAATGAATACTTGAAATATTGTTTTTTTTACAGAAACCACTCAATTCTAAAAAAAATAAGAATACTATTGTAAAGAGAAAAAAATACTCTACCGAACGGTAGATTAAAATTAGAATGTTTCCATTTAAAAAAATTACGCAGATAGGCGTAACTCAAAAATAATTGAAGAAGAAAAAAATTCAAGTATTCTCAATTGTAGATAAAAATTTCCTAAAAAACTTTCATAAAGTACATATTTCTTAAAATGAATATTAACGGCAATAAATGGCCGTTTCCATACTTTTAACTAACCCTGTATATCGAAAACTTGTTAAAAAAACAAATTTCTACTGAGTACAAGAAATTTATAACTAGTATTCAGAGTAATATTGTTGACAATCCCAAGAAATTTTGGTCCTTTATCAGATTGAAGAAAAATAACACAAGAATTCCCGGTCATATGTTTTACAATCTTAATTCCCTCGATAGTCCTCAAGAGATTGTTGATAGCTTTGCATCGTTTTTTAATTCGGTATTTGCCCCATCTACAGCTTCATCTGCTGATTCTTCTACCTTAACTTCTGGTAGCTTCTGCGGCAATTCCTGCTTCCTAAACATAACCGAGATTACAGAAGACGATATTCTCAGTGCCTTATCAAAATTAAAAAATTCCTTTACTGCTGGACATGATCAAATACCTAGTTTCCTGTTAAGGGACTGCAAATTAGCCTTTGTGAAGCCGCTATATATGATCTTCAATGCTGCTCTAAAAAACCGTACTTTTCCCTCTATTTGGAAACTATCCAAGGTAATTCCCGTGTTTAAAACTGGTGACCCTTCAGACATAACGAATTATCGTCCGATTTCACTGTTGTGCAATTTCTCTAAGGTCTTCGAAATTGTATTATACTTGTATCTCTATCCTTACGTAAGGCAAAATATATGCCCTGAACAACATGGCTTCATAGACAAGCGCTCAACTGTAAGTAATCTTGCTTGCTTCTCTCAATATCTATGTGAGTCAATTGATAACGGCTTTCAAGTAGATGTTGTGTATACTGACTTTGCTAAAGCCTTTGACAGGATAAATCACGAACTTCTGATTTCAAAATTGAATTCCTTTGGTCTTTGCAACTCATTAATACTTCTTTTGCAATCATATCTTGCTAACAGGCGTCAAAATATGTACTATAATGGTTTTTCTTCCTATACTTACCTTGCCTCATCTGGAGTTCCTCAAGGAGCTAATCTAGATCCTCTCCTCTTTGTTTTATTTGTAAATGATCTTCCTTTATCTCTTATCAACTGTAGTAAAATTTTAATGTATGCTGATGACGCAAAAATTTACCGTATTATAAATAACTCTGAGGATGCCTTGCTTCTTCAAAGTGATCTGAATTCCTTCTTTGATTGGTGTACATTAAACGCACTCACCTTGAACGTTAACAAATGTAAGATCGTTTCTTTCTCACGTAGGATGAACAAACATCTTTTTCCCTATCAGCTAAATAATCAAAGTCTTGAAAAAGTAACTGTAATCAAAGGTCTTGGTGTTCTTTTTGATGATCGTCTCCTATTTATTCATCACATCAATGATATTGTTAAAAAACCCTATCTATTTTAGGTTTTATCATCAGAAATACTCGAGACTTCACTAATTATAATGTCTTAAATATGCTGTTCAATGCTTTTATTCTTTCGCGGTTACAGTATGCCTCGCTAATTTGGATTCCCATTTACAAATGCCACATTGAAGCACTGGAACAAGTTAAACGTCGTTTTTTCAAATTCAGATGGTTTAAGGAATACGGTGTGTACCCTCCCAGAGGTTTTCCACATGAAACTTTACTTGCTGAATTTAATGCTTTTACACTAGCCGATAGGAGATGCATATCTTGCCTGTTATTTTTACACAAGTTGGTTAATAATGAAGTTGATGCTGCTTACCTTTTGGAAAGACTATCATTCCATGTACCACGCATGTCTTGCAGATCATCATCCTCAATGTATTTAACTACACCTAGAACTAATGTTCTAGTTCGTTCTCCTATCCATACAGTTTCCAATTTGTATAACCAACTTTGTAACCATATCGACATTTTCCACCTAAATTGTAATAATTTTAGGTGCAACTTATTAAACTTCTATGCTAGTGCTCGCAATACTGTCTAACTTTCACTAAATGATTCAATTTATGTCTACCTTGTTTTTGTTTTTGTTTCTGTTTATTTTTTACTTGTAACTTAGTTTATACTCAGATTAAGATTTCTTTTACTTAATTCTCTATATTTACGTTTTGCTCTGTAATTGGTTTTTTTGTAAACTGTTGGGCAAAATAAACATTATTATTATTATAACTGTGTATCGTTCCCCGTCTGGTGATTTCAATGTTTTTATTAGTGTCATGACGACTCGGCTAGAAAAGTTAGCAAAAGAGAAAAGGTCTGTAATAATAAAGGGGGATTTCAACATTTGGTTCGATAGGTTGACAGAAACAAAAACTCAGATTTTTTCTGACTTGTTAGCCTCATATAGTCTTCATATTACAATTACGCAAAATACTAGGGCAAATCACTATCTCGACAATGTTTTAACAATTGTTAATAATGTTAATAATTATTCTGCTTAAACGTTGACACTTCTTTATCTGATCACCTAGCTGTTGTTTTTAAATGGTACATTGATAAACCAATATGTAACCGCAGAAAAATTGTTTATAGACCGTGACTCAACAAGGTTTGTTCGTGCTTCATCATATTGTGCAAGACATCGACTGGTCTTTTACAAACGATCCAAAAATCAGTGCGGACTCTAAATTTGAAATTTTTACCCAAATTATTGAAGACGCTGTTAATTTGTCTTTCTCCGAAAAATGTAAAGTTGTTCAGGGCTCTAAAAGCATTAAATTAAATTGGTTTAATGCTCATTTAGTTCAAATGAGAAATAATATGTCTCTTTTGTATGACATGTCGAAAAACGGCTATGATGTTGCTGACACTTTTAGAAATTATCGTAGGTTTTACCGAAGGAAGTTAATGGAGACAAAAAAGCAAGCTCATATCTGTATCTGTATCCGATAATATTATATCTTCCACTGATCCAGATATTTCCCTAACACCTGACGACTTCAATGTCTATTTTACCGATGTCGCTAAAAACATTATTCAAAAATTGCCGGACAGTAATAAACATTTCACTTCTTACTTATGCCAAGAGACTCGAACAGACAAATTTGAGTTTTCAGAGATTACAATTAACGAAATTACAGAAATAATTTTTAATTTAAAAAACAGTAATACCAAGGATGTTTATGGTATTGTGACGTTTGCGGTCCCAGCCCTTCTGATGCGTCAACAACGACGCGCCTTAGACGAGAAGCTTCGATATCACGTCAGCGATGATCCGAGACTTCCTGTCGAACGAGCGAGAATGTTCGCGAGAAACAACCCCGGCATATAAAAATGCACGCAGCCAAACGGGGGACAGTTCGACATTAATTAAGCAAGTGGACAGTTCGAAATTGAAGTCGCGTTATAAATATTCGCTCGGCTGTTAACATAAATTACTTATTACTTTATAAATAAATTATTCTTAAGTTAGTGTTAATTAGTGTTACTTTTAAATAAATTAGATTATTAACTATTTCGTGTTTTGATTAAAATAAAATTAATAGAACCTTAAAAAATCGTTACATTGGTGCCAGGTGTGAGGTTCGTGGAAATAAATAAACAATTAAAATTAAATTAAAATTTAAACAAATTAGTTAAACAAAGAAACAATGGCTTCAAAGAAAGTGCTGTTAAAAGACTTAAAAGTGAACGACTTAAAAGCCGAATTAGAAGAGCGCGAATTGGAAATCTCCGGAAAGAAATCGATTTTGCAACAGAGACTACACCAAGCGCTACTAGAAGCAGGGGAGGATCCAGAAGCCTTTCTATTTGAAATCTCGGGCGGTCCTGCAGATTTAAGTAAAATATTCAAAGATGAATTGCTGGAACAATCCAGAAGTTTAGACGAGAAATTAAAAGAACAATCTGGAAATTTCAAGGACGAATTACAAAATAAATTGATGGAACAGTCTGGAAATTTGGAAGTTAAATTTGTAGAGCAATCAAAAGGGCTCAAGAATAAACTAGTGGTAAAAATATTGAAAGAGACAAGGAATCTGCAAGAAAACGTGGAAGAGATACTGTTCCAGCAGAATAACAAAATTAAAAATCTCGAACAAATCATGGCAGGATTGCGAATGTTCGGGGATCCGTCACCAGCCGAAATACTAGAAAATAACGAGGGCCGAAGTATGATAGGACCAGCGGAAACTTCGAAATTGAAAATAAAACCACCGACATTCGATGGGAAGTCTTCTTGGCCTAACTACTTCAAACAATTTGAAGCAGCAGCAAAGGGGAACGGATGGACCGTCAGTGAGAAAGCCACCTCGTTAATTGTGGCATTGAGGGGGGACGCTATCGATGTGCTACAAACGATGCCGTCAGAGGAACAAGAGGACTACAATAAGCTGGTGAACAGACTGGAGATGCGTTATGGCCAGGCGCATCTGACCGAGGTGTACCGTGCGCAGCTGAGAAACCGTTATCAAAAATCCGGAGAAGGTCTTCAGGAATTCGAGGCTGACGTAGTGCGCCTGGCCCGGTTGGCTTATCCTGCAGCTCCTGAAGAATTCCTGGAACGTTTGACGGTGCAGACCTTCGTGGATGGAATTCGTGACCCGGACAACCAGCAGTCATTGAGAATGGCCCACCCCAAGACATCCCAGAACGCATTGGCCTACGCCTTGGAATATGAGGTGGCGAAGCAAGTCTCAAGAGGGCATGCCAAGGTGCGAGCTGCCACGGACTCCCAAGAGGAGGAACCCACCAGCGTCAAGGTGCAATCTGCTGCAGAAGAGCGGCCCAAGGAGTGTGCCACCACGGAGGATATTCGCCACATTGTGGAACAAGTCTTGAGGCAGAAGAATCCTCTGGTGTGTTGGAATTGCCAGGAAGAGGGACATGATCGCAGGCGGTGTCCCAAGGCCAAGCAGGATTCTCCACGAAGGAAGCCACAGGGGAAACTAAGTCTGGTCGCTGCAGATGGACAAACGTCGACGCGTATTCAAAGGCCTCCAAAGACAAAGGCCACGGAAGTAATAGCCCTGCGGCGATTAACCAGCAGTGTCTTCGTGGATGCAACCATTGATGACATCCCTCACACCATGCTACTGGATACGGGTGCGACGAAGACTATCCTGAGGCCCGATGTGATCAAGTCATCAAAACGCACCGAGCTGACTAAATGGAGACTGAGGACAGCAACCGGAACATCAGCGACTGTCCATGGTGAAGTAGAGGTGACCATTACGATTGGAGCGACTCCCATCAAACACCGTGCGCTGGTAGCAGAAATAGAGGATGAGGCGATTCTGGGCATGGACATCATGTCTGCCCATGGGTTCCAATTGGATCTGAAGCGTGGCGTAATGGCGGTTAACAACGAGGATTTGGTTCTACATCAGCGAGAGGACGTGGCCGCTCGAGTTGTTCTCGCAGAAGATGTCGTATTGCCTAGCAGAACCGAGGTTATAGTCGATGCAAACCTGAATGGCGCTTTCCAAGATGGACAAGTCATTATGGTCGAACCTAACACTGACGATCAGAAGATTGGAAAAGGAGTTCTCGTTGGAAAAATGTTGTTGACAGCAAAGAAGGAAATACCAGTCCGCCTAATGAATGTGAACTGTTTCCCTGTCAACATCAAGAAAGGTACGATCCTGGGAAGCTGTGCCATGGTGTCCTCCATCTCCCGCCAAATAGAAGCAAACGTACAAGAGATGAAGGTCCCGAAGAAGTTGTTGGAAATGGTCATGTCGACGGCCCAGGAACTGACTCCAGAACAAAAGACAAAAGCGAAGAACCTGATCTGTCAGTATCAAGATGTGTTCGAGGGAGAAAATGGACCTAAGAGAAGAACCGACATAGTCAAACACAAGATAGAGACCGGGGAAGAAAGGCCCATCCGTCAAGCTCCAAGGAGGTTACCATTGGCGAAGCGTGAGGAAGCAGAACGCATTATTCGTGAGATGGAAAAGGACAATGTAATTGAGCCATCGAGCAGCCCATGGGCGTCACCGGTAGTGCTTGTGAAGAAAAAGGATGGATCCACACGGTTCTGCGTAGACTATCGATTGCTCAACAACGTCACCAAAAAGGATAGCTATCCTCTGCCACGGATTGATGACACCCTGGACACCCTGGCCGGTTCAAAGATCTTCTCGACCTTGGATCTAAAGAGTGGTTATTGGCAAGTGGAACTAGCGCCCGAAGATCGAGAAAAAACGGCGTTTTCCCTTGGTATGGGTCTATGGCAATTCACGGTGATGCCGTTCGGGTTATGTAATGCACCAGCGACATTCGAGAGGCTGATGGAGACGGTTCTGAAGGGTCTGTCCTGGACAACGTGCATGGTATACCTGGACGACATAATTGTGGTGGGGAAAACTTTCGACGACCACCTGAAGAATCTGGAAGGAGTGTTCCAGCGGCTTCGCGGAGCTGGACTAAAGCTTAGTCTCAAGAAGTGCCACCTTTTCCAGAAGGAAGTGAATTATCTAGGCCATATTGTTAATGGGAATGGAATCGCCGTGGACCCAGTAAAGATTCAGGTCGTGAAGGACTGGCCAACTCCCAAGAATAAACACCAGATAAGGAGTTTCCTAGGCCTATGCACTTACTATCGTCGCTATGTTCCCGGATTTGCGGACATCGCTAAACCGTTGACAAAACTCACTGAAGAAGGTCGTCCGTTTGAATGGGACCAACATTGCCAAATTAGTTTCGAACAACTAAAACAGTACTTGATAAGTGCTCCTATTCTAAGTTACCCTCTCCCAGAAGGCAAGTTCATCGTGGACACTGACGCTAGCAATGTTGGTATCGGTGGCGTACTGTCCCAGATCCAAGAAGGGCAAGAGAAGGTGATTGGCTACTTCAGTAAAGTACTGTCAAAGCCGGAACGAAATTATTGCGTCACTAGAAGGGAATTGCTAGCCGTGGTAAAGTCCATAGAACATTTCTACAAGTACTTATATGGCAGACACTTTCTCCTGAGGACGGACCATGCCGCTTTAAAATGGCTCCTCCGATTCAAGAATCCTGAAGGACAAGTCGCACGATGGATCGAACGACTTCAGGAATACGATTTTGAAATCCAGCATCGGGCCGGAACTAGCCACAGAAATGCCGATGCTTTGTCGAGAAGACCTTGTGCCGAAGACTGTAAGCACTGTAGTCGGCTGGAGGAGAAAGTGGCCACGACTGCGAGGACGGCCATCGTAGACGACAAATGGCAAGGTGAAGAATTGCGACGAGACCAGGAGAACGATCAGGATTTGAAATTGGTGCTGGAATGGAAAAGTAGGGAGGCAAGACCTACTTGGGAAGAGATAGCACCGTGTGCACCATCCGTGAAATCGTACTGGGCGCAGTGGGACTCCATAGAGCTGGATCATGGTCTTCTGAAACGAACCATCGAGAACCAGGAAGGCACGGAACAGAAGACACAGTTACTGATCCCCAAGAATAGGGTGCCGGAAGTTCTGAGGGAACTTCACGATGGAACTTCGGGAGGGCATCTGGGAATCAAGAAGACTATGGAAAAGGTGCGCGAGCGATTCTATTGGGTGAACTGCAAGGAAGATGTAAAGGACTGGTGTAGGAAGTGCGTAGTCTGCGCAGCTAGTAACGGCCTCCACAGACGAGGCAAGACTCCTATGAAACAGTATAACGTGGGAAGTCCTTTTGAGAGAGTTGCCATAGATGTAGCCGACCCATTTCCACAAACGAATAGTGGAAATAAGTACATCGTCGTGGTGATGGACTACTTTAGCAAGTGGGTTGAAGCATACGCCCTACCAAACCAAGAGGCGATAACTATTGCTGAAGTCCTTGTCCGAGAATGGATCAGTCGGTATGGCGCGCCCATGGAGCTGCATTCAGATCAAGGGAGGAACTTTGAATCGGCTTTATTCAAGAACGTGTGTACTCTGCTCGGCGTCCGGAAAACTAGAACCACTGCACTTCACCCGCAGTCGGACGGAATGGTGGAAAGATTCAACAGAACCATCAACCGACATTTGTCCAAAGTCGTCTCCGATCATCAGAGAGACTGGGACACGTACATTCCCCTTTTTCTACTGGCATACCGTTCGTCCGTGCATGAGACAACAGGAGAGACACCAGCGAAAGTGGTATTTGGGCGAGAGCCAAGGCTGCCCTGCGACTTGAAGTTCGGCGTGAAGCCCGGTGAGGTCCCTGCCGACGAGAACTACGTTAGCGGCCTACGCAGGAAAATGGACGACATTCACAATCAAGTGCGTCGCAATATACAGACGGCCAGCGACCGAATGAAGGAGCATTATGACATCAATGCTCAGAATGGGGGATACCAACCTGGAGCACTGGTTTGGCTTTACAATCCTCAAAGACGTAGAGGTCTGTCCCCAAAATTGCAGACATCTTGGGAAGGTCCTTATAGAGTGATGAAACGGATTAACGATGTCATCTACCGCATCAGGAAGGTTCCGCATGGCAAACCCAAGGTTATCCACTTCAACCGAATGGCTCCTTACAACGGAGAAGAAAATGAGGGGACAGTACAACGGACGCAAGGTTCCGAAGTAAACTTCGAAACCTTCATGTTTCATCACGCCACAGGAAGTAAGGCGCGATTCGGAGTGACCACAGAGAGACAGAAAGACCTTTTTCAAGTGTCACCAGAGTACAGTCTGGCCCACTGTGTGGCAGAAGACCTAAGGATGTCCAAGGGGATAGCCCAAGTCTTCCGGAAGAAATTTGGTCAGGTCGAGGAACTCCTAAGACAGCACCCCATGGTGGGCAAGAGCCTGCAGATCATCCACACGGAGGCGGAACGAAGACGACACGTGTACTACTTAGTCACCAAGAAGACATCAAGCGGTAAGCCTGACTATCGCAGTATTTGGAGAGCTTTATGGAGCCTGAAGAGACAGGTGGAAGGCAAGGAGACGAAATTAGCCATTCCCAAGATAGGCTGCGGACTAGATGGGCTGGACTGGAGGGTCGTTCGCAGCATGATAGAAGTCATCTTCAACGGAACGGGAATTGAAGTTCTAGTCTGCAGTCACCACCCACAGGCAGCTGTTGGCAGTAGGAAAACCGTAGATTGCTATTTCTTCCAGACCGGATGGAGGGACCAGCATGCCGATTTCGACATTTTCCTTCAAGGCTATCACAAGGAACGTTCCGAGACGAAACGTTTTTAAGAAGGGGGCAGTGTGACGTTTGCGGTCCCAGCCCGTCTGAGGCGTCAACAACGACGCGCCTTAGACGAGAAGCTTCGATATCACGTCAGCGATGATCCGAGACTTCCTGTCGAACGAGCGAGAATGTTCGCGAGAAACAACCCCGGCATATAAAAATGCACGCAGCCAAACGAGGGACAGTTCGACATTAATTAGAAATTGAAGTCGTGTTATAAATATTCGCTCGGCTGTTAACATAAATTACTTATTACTTTATAAATAAATTATTCTTAAGTTAGTGTTAATTAGTGTTACTTTTAAATAAATTAGATTATTAACTATTTCGTGTTTTGATTAAAATAAAATTAATAGAACCTTAAAAAATCGTTACAGTATGAACACCAAAATAATGCGCGCGCTTACTCATTATGTAGTTGGGCCTCTGACGCTCTGACTAAGCTATACAATTATTGTTTAAGAGACGGGGTTTTTCCTTCAACATTAAAAATCTCTTGAGTTATTCCTATACACAAAAAAGGTTCTGTTGATGATGCAAACAATTTTCATCGTCCCTCTTTGGACAAAAATTCTAGAAAAGGCGCTGAAAAAGCGTATTTGCACCTATTTGGAAAATCATGACATTCTAAGTACTTCCCAGTATGGGTTTCAAAAATCCGTATCCACAATTAATGCGGTTAATCAATTAGTATCGACCATTAATAATGCCTTCAACATTGTTCTCACGCTTCTGCCTTATTTTGCGATTTAGCACGCGCCTTCGAATGCGTCTCTTTTGATACACTTACTTACAAGTTATCGCTTATCGGTTTCTCAGAAAAGGCTGTAAATATTCTGGATTCGTATTTGAGGGATAGAAAGCAGCTGGCGACTCTAGGTAATGCCAAATCTAAAGTTCGTAACATTTGCCACGGTGTACTACAAGGTTTGGTGTTAGGCCCGATCCTGTTTCTGCTTTACATTAACAACCTTCCCCGTGCAGTTCCCGACATCGATGCGATTCCTTTTCGCTGATGACACCACTATAGTAGCTATTGGCAGTAATACAGATGAAAAGTGGTTCGCCTCTAATAAATTGAAACTCGATGATTCTAAAACGGAAACAATGTTGTTTTCGCTTAAAAAGTTCGATAATGAAGTAATAGGGAATTCTGAAAAAGTGAAATTTCTAGGTGTTTATTTGGATCCCAAATTACGGTGGGACAAACACAAGGATTATCTAGCCACAAAAATTGCTTCGAATATACCGTATGATTTTTAAAATTTTAGATAAAGGAAGGCCGTGAAGAGGAAAACATATAGCTTAAATTTAGTCATACGTACGTTTTGGTTAACATCACTGCGAAAATATGGTTCAATGATGAATGCCTTTTGAAGTTTTGTAAATATTATTTTCAATAAGTTGTTGTATTTGCTAATTTTATGCAATACATTTTGCTTTCAAATTGGCCCGCGTTGTTTCAGAAAACATCTTGCTCGTTGTCTACTACGGTTTAATTCATTCTAGATTTTCTTATGCGTTACTAATTTGGGGCCACGCGTAATCAAATCAACGTATTTTTGCACTTCAAAGAAGGGCAGTTAGAATTATAGCGGGACTTAACTACAGGGAAGATTGTAAATCAGACTTCATATGGTTAAGAATCTTAACTGTTCCATCGCTTTATGTTTTGCAATGCCTGTTATTTGTTAAGCAAAACTTATCTAATTATATTACTCATGAGGAAAAACATAAACACGATACTAGAAACAAAAGTAATATATGTATTATTCAGCATAGAGTTAACAAAACTTGTTGTGGAATGAATTATTATGGCACAATGCTGTTTAATTTGTTGCCGGTAGGAATTAGACAATTGCCTCTTACGACTTTCAAGAAAATTATTAAACAGTATCTAATAGAGAATATAATAATAATAATAATAATTAGACTTTATTGTCAACATGTTTATAATGTTTATAATGTGTACATATAAATATGGTAAGGCGAAGTCCAGCTCAGCGCCATAAACGCTGGCTGCTCAACTTAACCTTAGGTTCCTAACAAAAATGAAACGAAAAAAGACATAGCAGTAGAGTAGCAAACGCAAAACTAAGTGAAAAGTCATAGAGAGAAAAAGGATAATTATAGAGAATGAAAATATTCAAAAGAATATAGACATGGAGAAGGAAATGCGGAAGAAATAATAATAGTAATAATGATAATCTGCTCACTCAGAATTCACTCGATATTCACTAGTGCAGACAGCTTCTTTTTAAAAATGGTAGCAGTAGCATAATTAAATAGAGAGTGATATCGGTTATTAAGATAATAAATGTTATACCGGTAGGATCGCTTGACAATTTCAGAGAGACGGGACGGTGGCGTCATTAAACCCTTGAATCTCAGATTCAAGTTATGAACATCAGTTCGGTAAGATATCTTTTGGTACAAGTACGGAGGACATTTCGACTTCAAGATTTTAAAATAGAAGCAAGCGGCATGCAAAGTGCGTGTGTTTGCCATGTTCAGCCATCCCAATTCTTTTAATCTATGACTAACTCTGTCGTACTTACGCAAACCAAAAATAAATCGTATACAAGCATTTTGAATACGTTGCAGTCTTGTAGTGCACACGGAGTCCAGACAAGGGCCATAAACCATGTCGCAGTAATTTAGTTTGGCTAATACAAATGAGTTACATAAACTAATTTTAGTTTTTTGATTAAAAATGTATCGCACTCTATATAATGATTTAAGTCCTAGGTAAGCTTTACTGATAATGCTGGAGACATGTTCTCTAAGTGCAGGCGCGCACATGCGATTTTCTGTCGCGCGACTGAAAAATCGTAGTCGCAAAAAAATAACTGAAAAATATTTTTATGCGCGCACTTGCGACAGATTAATCGTTAAAATGTATAATAATAACTAGAACAACATGGATTTTACGGAAACTGCTTGCGTGGTAGCTCTATTAGTGCGTATGAGAGCCAAAAAACGGTATAAAAAGCAGTACTGGGTGCATCCAGTAATAAGTCAAAGATTATTAAAAAGGCAGTTTCATAAAATTTATAACGACTTAAGAGACTATCCTAATAAGTTTTTTCAGTACTACATTCAGTCGCGGCATACAATCAAACAAACTTCACCCCATAGTTTTTCTTTCACATTTCTGTCACTATACTCTTTTAATTGTTTATTATAAAGAGCTGGTCTTATTTCCACCTCTGCAATTAGCAGTTCTATGTCTAAGACACTATTTATGAGTGATTCGTCGTCAGACATTTTATTATAAAATTTATAACAATTTTTTTTAAAACGCTAAGTTACAGAACACCCTACACAGCAACTGAATAAATTGCGATTAACTAGTCGCAGTGCGTGCAGGTTCATTCTTGTCTGTATGATGTATTTTACCTTGCGACAGTCGCGTCGCTTGAAAAATAGGTCTGGTTGCATCTTTTTAATCGTGGCGATTATTTAGTCGTATGTGCGTGCATTGGTATTTAAAACTATGCGTTTCATTTTTGCGATTAAATAGTCGCGCGACAGAAAATCGCATGTGCGCGCCTGCACTAAATCTCAAAGTGGAGTCCATAGTTAAGCCAAGGTTTTTTACAACACTTACAGGCGTCAATCTTAAGCCCTCCAGAATAATATTTATGTAAGCGATTTGTGGCTTCTTCCCTACTTTTTGCGGGCCCAAAAAAAATTAACTTGGTTTTCGCTGGGTTCAAACTCAAGCAATGCTCTTTAGAAATAACAGCTAGTCTCTCAAGATCTGAATTAATATCATTCGACGCTTGAAATAGCTGCGAAAGGTGAAAGGATTTATAAACTTGCACATCATCTGCATAAAAATGAAATTTGCAATTCATAAAAGCTGAACTAAAATTGGAAACGTAGAGGCAATATAGAAGCGGACTCAAGATTGACCCCTGTGGTACTCCTCTGTCTGTCATTAAGAAATCTGAAGTAGTTCCTAAATAAAAAACTGCCTGGTATCTGGAATCCAAATAGTTTGAAATTAGAATAGTAACATTCTCCGAGAAACCAACATATTTCAAAATTGAGTTTAATAAAGTGTGATTTACTGTATCAAAAGCACGCGAATAGTCGAGTAAGACAAGCGCTGTCACATCACCGCGATCAGTTGCAAAGATAATATCATCAATAATGTGAGAAAGCGCAGTGCTGCAACTATGCAACTATGGCCCCGTCTGAATCCCGACTGCACCACAGGTAAAATGTCATTATTTACTACGTACTCCCTCATTTGTCTCTCAATTATTTTTTCGAATACTTTACTTAAGGCTGGTAAGATGCTAATGGGCCGGATATCACTAAAAGTTAAGGGGTTGCTGAGTTTCGGTAATAGTGTAACATAGGCACTCTTCCAACAAGTAGGAAAAACACAGTGCGATATACAAGAATTAAATATATGCACCACTACATTAGATAGATAAGGCAAACAGAGAGATAAATGAAATACACTTAGCCCATCGTAGCCGATTGCCTTCGATTTGATTTCCGACAGAGCCTTCAAGATATCCGACTCAGTCACTGGAGAAAAATTGAAAACTGAGCTGTTATTATGTTTCTTGTTATTACGGTAAAAATTGCAGAGGGGAGTTACATCTGTGTCCGTGACAGGTATAGACTCAATCAAAAATTTATTAAGGTCGTTAAGATCTGCTAAGTGCGCGGGTAAAGAAGTCGACTTTCTGCTACCAATGCCTAACTCTTTCAAATCACTCCAGAAATTAGCGGAGTTAGTAGCGCTATAGCGTGTATTGAAGTAGATTTTCTTTTCGCGTCTGCAAGCTGCAGTGGTCAAGTTGCGTAGCTCCTTATAATGAGACCAATCACTTTGATATCTTGTTTGCTTAAATTTCTGCAAGGCTCGGTCTCGCAATTTCATCATAACTTTCAAGTTATCCGTAACCCATGGAGCTGGTGATTTAGAAAAACGAGAAGTTACGTAGGGAGCGTGAATATCCAGTAATAATATTAAACTCTCATTGAAAAAGTTAATCTTGGCGTCAACATCCTGTAAATCAAAAATATTACGCCAAGGAATTGATTTTAAACTATCGCAAAAAGATTGGTAATTAAAATATTTAAAATTCCTGTACGTTTTAAAAGTAGGAGGCGGTTTAATCGAGTCTACAGAAATTTCACAAAAAATCAAATCGTGGTCAGACAGATCGTGAACAGGCAAAACTCCTGAAGTTGAAATAATTTTTTTGTTGGACGTAATAATTAGATCAATTAGAGTTGACGAAAGCATAGTGGTCCTAGTTGGCGCATTAATAATTTGCTTTAAGCCAACAGATTCAAAGAGAGCAATTAAATTTTTAACATTAGAGTGGCCATAATTTAACAAATCAGTGTTTAAATCACCTAGACAAAACAAATCCGAGCAAAGTGGGAAAATTTCAGAAATGAGTGTTTCAAATTCATTGAGAAAATCGTTAAAGTTACTATTGGGTGGTCTGTACACCACACCAAAAGCGAATTCATTCCTACCTAATCTTACCTTTATCCAGAGATGTTCTGCTGCATTAGCAGTGATATCTATTAACTCATACCTATATGACGACTTTACGTAAAAAGCGACGCCCCCTCCTCTAGAAGCTCTATCTTTCCGAATAAGCGAGTAACCCTCAAGTTGAATAACTTCTGAAGGGATGTTATCATTAAGCCAGGTCTCTGTAAGCGCGATTAGATCGTAATTTTGCTGTGCTAAAAGAGTTTTAAAGTTATCAAATTTGGCGGCCAACGAGTGAATATTTAGGTGAGCAAATCTCCATATATACATAGAGAAAAATAGAAAATAGTAAAGTCAGCAATTAATTATAGAGGAAGATGCAGAATAGTGAAAAAAGCAAATACAAATACACTAATACGCTAATAACTAAATGACTTAAAATAAAAAAGACAAAAAAAGGAAAAATTGGAATTACTTATGTATATTACACATGCGGACACGGTCATTCATTGTGATACAGAATACACATTAAAAGCCGAACAACTATAATAACTACTAGAAAACAAGAAAACATACTTCATCCTTTCACAAGAAAGGTTAAAAGAAGAAAAAAAAAAACAAAGAGATTCAATAATGGTGGTAACCGAAAACAAGGAAAAAAATAGTTCACTTAATCGGTGCCTAAAATTAAATTAGGTTCAAACGTGATCAACTGACGGAAAGTACGACATTCTCTAATCCGCTAAATCAGCAGCAGATTTGATAGAAATTTTTTAATTATGAGTACGCCCGAGAATGTTGCCATCCAATGTCCAAACATTCATATGACCATATTTGGACTGTGACGGGGCCGGTTCTCGTTCAATCGGCCGACTCGATGACAGCGCTCGATTTGGTCGGGATGAACTTCCAGATTTAATTTTTCAGTAAAAAATCGGACAATTACACTCTCCACATTTTCTTGCTCATTTTCTGGTATACCCATAACCCGGATATTGTTTCGGCGGGAGTATTGCTCCAAAGAATCTATTTTTTCTGCCATTTTTCGGTTATCTTCCCGCAAAGTTTTTAGTTGATTTTCATGTCTTTCAGTGAGTTTTTCAAGCTTGTCATCAAATTTGTTTATTATTACTTCTACTGCCCTTCTGTTTTCCTCCAATACGTCGTTGATGGATTGTTTGAAAATATTTTTTATTTCGGCAATATCGTCTCGTGTTAACATGATGACTTCTTTGACTGTTTTTTCAGCTCCAAAAAATGACTTGATTTGAGATTTACTTTCTCCGGAGCACACCGCACGCCTTATATTACTTAATCACACTTTGCACAAAATTGTTAATACAAAAAATACCATCAAAAACTTTAGTTATATTTGGAGACCGATGCCCGCACGTGCTCGCTACACTACTCGCACATCGCAAAATCCGTTCGTTCAATGCGACTTGTGTACATATTTTTTATGTCTGGACACCAATAAAATTATTATTTTTATTATTATTATTATTATTTTTATTATTATTCTTCAATTAATTTTATCTGGCGATTAATTCCCATAGTAACAATTAACCGCTAGATAAAGTCAACTGGAGATGAAAAGACCGGGCCCAAGTATTGTAATTGAAGTATTACCAGCAATAGAAGAGCCTGGCTTCAATTTCTGAAATTATTGCTTGTTAATTTATGTTTTCACCCCCTCTCTTATGAAACAGCTTTATAATCGTCCTTATGAGGACGCTTCAAAAAGTAAGAATATGCTTTGAGAACATTATACTGTGACGTCACTGTTACAACGCGAAAATAGTTATATTAAAATGTTTTGAAATAATTTAGTGCTAAAAACACCTCTAATTTCAATAGAGATAACCCGGTAAAGTAAATCGTAGTTTGCGTTTAGAAATGTTCTATGTTTAAAGCGATATTAATGTATAAAAATTTTGAAATAATGTCAGTATATTCCTTTATATGTGAGAAAACGTTTTCAAACCAAAACGACTTAAACAAACATAGCAAAGCAGTATACAATACTCCTAAATGTCAAATTATACATACAGTATGCATGGAAGGATATAAATGACATTAAGCAAGACATTTAAAGCAACGCACTTAAAATTATAAAAATAATTAAATCTAAAACATACAGCGAAGAAGGATATACCATTACATAATTATCTAATTAATTATTATATTATTTTATTTATAGTAATTATTTGGTAATAGAGACCATAAGCGAATCGAAAAGTTCCACATATTTCAGAAAAAATAATACATTAATTGTAGAATCATGAAATTGTATTTAGTATAACGTTGTAAATTAAATTACAGCTGTAGTTCTTGCGCATTTTTCACACCCCACTTGTAAGTGGGACGCTTAGAGTGCGCTCATTGACATGGAAACAATGTAAACACAAGACGTTTTAAAACGGACGAGCGAGACGCAAATATGTTAAAAAGCGTGACCGACAAAAACGCGATTATACGTTCAAGACGCTCTCGGAGGTAATAATTCTGAACACACCCCTGGAGACAGTAGCGCGCTATTTCAAAAGGATATTCATAAGAATAGCGAGTTATCGCAACCATCACGTTAACTTACGGTAAATGTTATGATCATGTGATCGAATGGAAAATGAATGGGGCCACGTAATTTTATCGTTTACCGTAAGTTAACGTGATGGTTGCGATAACTCGCTAATATAAATTCAGTTAATCCGTATCCGTAAGAATATAAAAAAAAAATTACGCGTTCGATTCGTGCTGTATTGTTGGCGATAAAGGGGATGATAAACTACACACTAAAACTGGAACGCCTTGTTTTATTTTTATCAAAATATAATTAGTACTCGTGCTATTTGTTTTACGTCTTAATAGCTAATGCCCCGAGATGTTCCCCCACTCCTCCAACCGCGTAGGATGCGAAGGTGGCGCTAATCTGGTGTACGTTTCGTGTACCTAAAATATTTCTGATAGTATTCACCATAAACGAAACAGATCCAAATCACTTCTAAGTGATCTACTGACAAAAACGAATTGTTATAGAATGCAGCTAATATCTATGTTACGCCCATGATCTTCCCTAGAATCATAACCTTATTCTTTGTCTATAAATACTTTTAAGTACCCTAGCTTTTAGACAAATTCAACGAATGAAAATACTTATCTGTGAAACGTAATTCCCAATTCTTTATTTTTCGCGCTTAGGGAAAAATCACAAGCCGATATAAATAATTACAAACACAAACATCATCCAAAACATCAACAAATAATGAATCACACGTGGAGGTTTAAAACGACTACTTCCGTCGCACATTTCAATCTAGCACTTATACTGCGTGATTTTTTAAATTTTTTATTAACTCTTGACATGGAATTTGGACAGCATATCCTAGTTTTACCGTAAAACAGCATTTTCATTTTCATTTATATTCATTCATTTTTAGTACATTTATTCATTTTTAGCACATACAATAGTTCTTTCTGTATATATACATATATATCGAAATATTATAATATTTACTAATTTTATGTCATAGCATTTGTAGTTGGTTGAGTAGAAGAGCAGCTTAGCTGAACTCCGCCAAGTAAATAAAGGCATTTATTATTATAAACTCCTAAGAACTTCCCCCGATTTCTTAATAAATAACCATGTAACTAGAATAAGCATTAGTATTATTTTTTTATTATAAAACGACGAAAGAGAAGAAATTATTAACCGCCTAAATTTTTTTAGGCTGCCTAAAATTGCGCCTATGTCTTAGATTTGCCTGCCTAATTCAGTTAAGTTCCTAAAAATCCGGGCTTTGCTTATCATTCTTCTATTCCCAGTCATGAATAAAATAGTATAATATAATATACTATAATATAATATACTATAATATAATAATAGTATAACATAGTATAGAGACCTCTGAGAGAATGTCATTTCTCTCCCTCGATGTAAATTTAATATACTATTAATTTTGTTAAAATAGCCGTGAAAAAGATATTTACTGTTACCACAAATTTTTCCCCCAAGCATATTCTGTATAGCTATTTACTATTTACGACACGAATTATAGGTCAGAAATTACAAGTGGTCTGGCGCGGTTAATTGACAGAGCTTCTTGAATTATTTTTTGATTATCCTTTTATTGGAACGCTTATAATCTTATAAAACAACGGTGGGCAAGCCCCAGCCTGCGAAAAATTTTTGTCCGGCCCGCGAGATCCATATTTTTTTAAATAATATAAATGGCAAATATTAATATCGACAAAAATGTGAAACAATAAAAAGTTTGGGTACAATATTCGCCACCTCATTTTTATGTTTTATTATAATTTTTGCCCCGGCTTTCGCCAGGACTTAAAAAAATTTGGTAAGACTCATTTAATTGTTCCTCTCCACGGAAATCTTTAGTAAAAGGCGAAAGATTTATTCGCTTTGAAGAGAAACCAGAGTAGCTCGGTAACTTGAGCCCGTGGGCTTTATTGTAAGTTGCGTAGTTTACGTTAAAAATCAGTAAACAGCGCCATCTCACGATTGAGCGCTCTCTTAGTTATTTTAATCACGACCTCCTAGATTTCACGAAACAGAGCTCTTTTAGAGCGCTTTGGTGCTATTTACTCAAATAAGAAACACCATAAATAACAAAAGAAAAAATCACATTTGAAGAAGAAAATTTACCTGTAGAGGGTGGGCCAAATTTGACATTTTTAATACGAAACACCTGTTTTTAAAAGAGTTAGACAAAAACTGATTTCGCTTTCTGGAGCTCGATTTTTAAAACAAAATTAATTGGGAGGATCGCATTTCGATATCTTGTATCGCTTAGGAGCTAGGGGTATTTTTCAAAATTCTACGATTTCTAAAAACCTCTATAACTTTCTTGTTTACGAAAATTTTTGATTTCTGTAAAAACTTTTCCAACTGTACCCAATATCTGAGATATGGAAATTCTAATAGCTCTTTTCTTGTGGACGTTTTTAAAGCCATACCACAGTATATTCTCTAAGCAGTAGTCGCACTCCTTGTCGGCACCTTTGAAGTTTGTGAAATTAGTTGAGCTCTGCGCAGGTTACTGCGCAGTGAATTTAACGCGCCAAACATGTCAAATTTAAATTCCACAAGGGGAAATTTTATACTATCGATGACTTTTTTTTGAGTCACTTTAAAAAATTATAAATTATTAATACGAACATACAATAAAATTACCTCGAGTAAGTCTATTTAAATGAAATAAACCAATGAACATCAAAATAAACACAGTTTTATTCTACGAAACAAAAATTTCACAAATGTTGCAAATTAATTAATTTATTACATTTTTTATTGCTTTTCTGAGTTTTGAAATTTAAATTAACAAATTTTAAAGTATAAAATATTCGTACTCTTACAAATAAGGAGAGAAGATAATCACTCGGAAAATCCTGACATGGACTTTCAAACGGAATTTCACTCAAATATGATTTTAAGTTATTTCCCACGGCTGTTTCCAACTAATCTGCCTATTGGTATCCGTATTTGAATATACACTCGTACAGTCAGATACACAGCACTTCAGTTTCATTTAATAAAATAGGATGAAAATAGGTCGCACCCACCGTCGCACCTAAGTGTACGATTGACAGAAAACTGATTGAGTGTGACATCTGCGCAGTAACTTGCGCAAAGGTTATTTGGTAACATCCGATTGTGTAGAGTGCAACTACTGGGTAGAGAATATACTGTGGCCATACCATACATTTGATTTGAAAATGAAGAACTCTATTATTATTATACAATTGCAAACACCTGGAATCTGCAGCAGCCAGTTTCACTTTGTAATCATAGATGGCGCCAGCTCATTCACATGCAGTATTTTAAAATCTGAAATTACACTATAAACTTTATGAAATTAGATTTAAGTAAAGAAATTTTATTGATCTCAATATTGAAAGTGTTTTTCTTCATTCAATAATTTATTGTAATTCCGAAAGAATAAAATGCAGAAAATATTCACCTACCAATTTCATTAATTGCGCATCAGATTTAAAATGTACAGTTTAATGTATGTAAATACTACTAGTAAATAACTCACGGTATTGTGTGCTCAGAAGTGAACTTAATTTTACGAATTGAGTTATGCATAATTATGAGCAAACAGGTATAATTATACGCTTTTGGAGGCTAACGACTTCCACAGTGGCTTTTTATATTAGCCAGTTCTAGTGACTGTATCTTTTTAAATGCTTAGAAAGTTCAGCTGCTGGAACTGTTTATTTTACGACCCACGACCGTCAAGTAAAAGCAGGCCACCGAAATGTGCAGACTGCCTCAGATACCTGCGACGACCTTACCAACTAAGCACAGCACTCTATCGTCTTGAAATGCTATGCCAGGAATTACTTCCACATCCGTTACAAAGAAGCAGGTATTTACCGCACTTGTAATGCTGCCTACGGTCTCGTCAGCCGGCCTGTACAGATACTAGATACTTTATCTGTATTCTTCTGGAATGAAACGGGTTTATGATAAAAGAATTTTGTGTTATGGTTAACAGGATTTATTTACTGTACAAGGTAATACAAATGAAAAATAAACTACGCAATAATAAAATATTTTTACTTCAAACGATATAATTAAAATATATAAATTCAGATCGATTAATTAAACTAGTCTATAATTTCCTGCTTGAACGTTCGATTACTTTTTCATTGTTTACTTTATCAATGTTTCTCGGAATGAAGTGGGTTCTTTGAGATAACGGCAATAACAACTCTAATGCTATGAGCTATGAAATAGTATAAACAGATTATTTATATCAGTGCTCCTCTCTAAACATTCTTAATCAGGTCAATTGATATGTTAATTACGTTATTTTCAACATTCAATTATTTATCCGTTCAATGCTGAAGATGGAAAGCTTTTTCAGGTATTGAGCTTTTACACCGGGGGTTCTCAATCTGGGGGCAGCCCTCTTTTGAGGAGGTGGGAGAGAATTCATGGTAAAACATGATTAAAAAAAATGAACAAAATGAACAATGTATCAAATTTGGGGTCGAATACGAAGAGTGATATTATTAGGCACCTTATTAGGCAGGAAAGAAGAAAAAAGGAAACTTTTGGAACTTTAGGAATAATTTATGCTTTTGTGTTTACAGAGCGGCAGACAGTCGATAAACTCAGTTAATTATGAACATATTCAAGTAATTCTTGCTTTTTTTGATCATGCAGTATGTAAGTAGACTACAAGACTATGTAAATTCTTTTTATCCAAAGCCTACGTATTTGAGTAAAGACGACACTTTGTTTTGATTGTTTTGTTTTTCAATTGTAATTATAATGATAATCCGAATCTACTCTGAAAACTCTGACCAATGTTAAATGTAGTTTTTTTGAAAATTAAGGATATCACTTAATTTTTTAATTAATTTCCGAAACGTGTTCGAGTGACTGTGAATTGGTGAGAATTGTTTTTCAAATAAGCTATGCCCTTGGATAGAGTAGAGTAGAATATACAGGTGTTTCATTTGAAAAGTTGTGTATCATTACTTTTAAAAATGTATTAGGCCTGAGATAAAACCAACCTACGTTACCTTACAGTCCTTACATACCATCAATCAAAATATGTAAAGAAAAATAATTGTTTGAAAATCTCCATTTTAACTAAATTAGTGACTGTCTACTGTTCTACAAACACCCGATATATTGCCTCCCGGTCAAAAGTTTTTACGGGACCCCTTTTGCGCAATTGCATTGAAATCATGAATGGCTGATCTGAAATGTATTTAATAGCGTTTTCGATTGACTGTTCTAGAGCATTCTCAGAATATCTCCATCCCTTATTATTACATGAGGCTAAAATAAAATGAGAATACTCCGAGAGTGCTCTAGAGCGGTCAATCGAAACGCTATAACTCTGTGCGGTTGTTCGGGGAATCCCCCAAAAATCAACACTCCTTGTACATTTTTCTTTTGCTAACACTGTTGCCATATTTATATTTATTTGTGTCGTATACGAATTTTATACATACCTACCTACGCGACTATTTGTGTTTTAACTGAATTACAGTTCATTTTTTATTATATGCCGATCGATCGATCGATAAGTCAAAGAACTTTCATATGGCTATCTCCTTCTAACTTTCGTGAAACAGCCTTGCGGCTTTTGTCATGTCATGTCATTTCGTCGTACATTTTCTTAACTCAGATTTATACGATTGGCATATAATAAAAAAATGAACTTTATGCGCAGTGTTATTGAATTGAGTGGATAATTTCAAAGGGTGGTAGCTTGGATCAAGACGATAAAAAAAGTTGACAAAATATGTAATGACAGTAATTGATATTACTTGACTTAACCAGTTTACGTGATTTTACTAACGAAATTTTTGAACATTGCCATATTTTGTGAAAGTGTAAACAGAATTTTATTTTGCTTTATTGTTATTAATGGAAATTTAATATTTCCTATAACGTTTTTGGAATTTTTGAGACAAGCAAACGCTTTTACAAAGAAATATCTTTTTTCGCAAAGGGTCATTCCATATGAAGTGTTGATCATCCCAATGAAGGTTGTTTGACCATTTTAAATATTTTTAATTTTTTTATATATTATTGCCAAATGTACTGGGAGTATAAAAATTATGTTATTAAATTTTTATCTCAACCCGTTTGTTTGTGGCGGCCATTTTTGTTTTGCAACGCGCGCCGATTAGGGAGTTTGCAGACGTTAACGTAAACTTGTTTTTCTTAGGACTGGATTACGCTAGAGCACTACAACAAAGACTATTTTATTCAGCATTTCCTCCTCTTTAATTTTGTGTTTCAGCATAAAAAGCCTTATTTGTTTCCTTATAGGTGAAAATGTTCCTTAAAGTTTGGCAACGGAATTTAACAAATGCCACTTTTTGGAGCCTAAGTTTATGATGAAGGGGTGGTATATCTCAGTAGATTTTTTAATTACAATTACATATACTACTGTATTCACTATAGCTAAAGTCATAACACTGATAAATGTGTCCTTTAATTTTTATGACTTCTTAAAAATTGAAAATTTGCGATTTTTTCAAAGTTTGAAGCATGATATCTCTGGTGGGACATGGGATAAACATCTATTTTTTTTACAGAGTGTCCACCTGTATAAGAGGAAACTACAGTAAAAGTTTCAACTTTGATATTTTACTATAGAAAAAGTTATGAATTTTCAAAAAGTGTAAAAAAAATAACATGGAATTGTGTTTAAACCGCATTAAAATCAACGGCTTTTAATTGCACACAACACAAATTTGAATTCCTATTTCCACAGACATTTCAAAGTTATGTTTTAAAATAAAAGGAATCCACAACTCAACACAAGAAAAAGTTTATTATTATATTTAGATTAACCTAATGATCTTAACAAAATTGAGAAAAACTTACGTTTGATATATATTTTATTTAATCAAGTGACTGTTACAAAGCACGCTTATTTCTTCAGACAGATTTTGCGAAATGTTATGTGATCTTTCAGTTGCAGTTGTAAGTTCAAGAGGTGATATTTCTCTTAAAATACTTTTAGTAGGCACCCACACTTTATCACTAGCAGACTTCTTGAAAGACGTTCTAGGCCCTGCAGGATGGTAAAAGTGTACATACACATCACTATTTACCAAACTTAGTTGCTCAACCTCTGCCAACCACCATTGTCCATCACACATACATGCCACTAATTTAAGTCATTTGTTTGTAAAGTCAAGGGCACAATTTTACAGACACAGTAGTCTTTGTAAATGTCAGTTTTTGATGTTGCAAAGCACCTATTACGTTTTCCAAAGCTCCATGAAATTTATGATAATTTCTTGTTTTTCTCAATTTTGTTAAGATCAATAGCTTAATCCAAATATAATAATAAACTTTTTTTGACTTGAGTTGTGGATTCCTTTTATTCTAAAACATAACTTTGAAATGTCTGTGGAAATAGGTATTTAAATTTGTGAAAGGAGATTAAAAAATCTAACGGGATGTGGTCACTGGACGATTAATAAAAAGCAACTCCTTTGTTTAAGGCCTCAATATTTCGTTGTATTTTTTCAACTTCATCAGGAGGTTTACTACAATGGTTACAAACAATTGAGTTGATTTTACCATCTAATTCGCAAGATAAATAATACTTACAACTAGAGGTAAATGAATTGGTCAACAATTAAACTCATTAAAATGTTGATTGAAACAACATTACATGTTAACATGAGTTTAATTGTTGACCAATTCATCCACCTCTAGTTGTAAATATTATTTATCTTAGGAATTAGATGGTAAAATCAACTGTTGTTTGTAACCATTGTAGTAAACCTCCTGATGAAGTTGAAAAAATACAACGAAATATTGAAGCCTTAATCAAACGAGTTGCTTTTTATGTATCGTCCAGTGACCACATCCCGTTAGATTTTTTAATCTCCTTTCTAACTAAGTTTGGTGATTTACAAAAGATTATTTAAATTTGTGTTCTGTGCAATTAAAAGCCTTTGTTTTTAATGCGGTTTAAACACAATTCCATGTTAATTTTTTTATACTTTTTGAAAATTCATAACTTTTTCCATAATAAAATATCAAAGTTGAAATTTTTGCTGTAGTTTCCTCTTATACAAGCGGACACTCTGTAAAAAAATAAAGTAACAACAAACAATTCTTGTTACAATGATTGCTCAAAGTGATCTCTGCCCTCTTGAAGACACAAATGTGCTCTTAGTTTTAAGAAACGGAAAACTCTCTCCGGGACTTCAAGTATCCTAAAAGTTTCACTAACATTCTGTATCATTTGAAGAAATTTCTTGCTAATATTTACAGTGCAACCATAAACTATACCTTTCTCAAGATTTCCCTGGACACTATTTTATAGTATCCAGCTATTGAAATATTGATTGGTATTTTTTAATACATCGTTCTTTTGCGTACGATTTTATATTAATCGATAACAAATAATATATAGATTTGTTTTAGCAGTGGTTCTCAATTATAGTTCGAAATCAGCGGAAGTTTTTTACCAATTCATTAAGAAAAATAAAATAAAGACGATCTGATAAAGTTTGAAATTTGTTGTTCTCAATTACAGTTCAAAATCGTCAGAAGTAACTGCTCATCGAGATAATGATATTCTTTTGATAGTTCCATCACGCACATACAGCAATAGTTTAAATGTGAGAACTTAGGTAATATAGGTTTGTTCCAACAATAGTTCGTAACCAGTTCGAAACCGTCAAAAGCATGCAGTCATCAAAATTGTACATTTGACGGCGCCGTTAAAATCGGTTATTATTTCGGTGGGCAACTGTTTTTAACGGTTCCGAACGATAGTTACGAACTGTTGCTGGAACAAAGCTAATATATGTGCTTTTCTTTTACCACAAATCTTACCTCAGATCAGATAAACGTCATTTCCGTTAGCATGAATAAGTGAGTTTGGATTGGATGTCGACCTCCCACCTTACCATTTGAGCACTCCCATTAGTTGCTAGGTGAAATATCCATTCAAACTTACTTGTTCGTGCTAACGGAAATGACGTTTAAGTGATCTGAGATAAGGATTGTGGAAAAGGGAACGCAGCTATTGTAACGAACAGAAAATGGTAGAGGCGCATAAAAATGATGGAGAAGGCCTTTGTAGGTTCAAGGCCCTTATGGATGCGTCGGGGTTTTTCCTATTGCTATTTCTTCGTACTTTATAAATTTCAATTCTCAATTTTCTGCGCTATTTGTTCTCAATGAATTGCTATGACCTCAGTTTAAGTCAATTACCAGTATAATTTCGAAAGTGTAAAATTTTCTCTATTGAACTGCTATGATTTCAGTTTTAGTCAATTAGCGGTATAATTTTGAAAGTTTTAAATTTTCTGTATTTTAGAATAACGATCAAATTTTCTGAATGAATGAAAATTTTACTTTTAAACAAATATTTTGTCTGCCAAACTTATCTGGAATATTCTTGTTTTCAAAATTGATTTATATTATAATTTATTGGTCTGCAGTATGGTGGTTACAAAAAAGCAATTAATCAAAACACCGACTATTTTGGCATATACATACATAAATTATATAAATTTATATTTCTGAATATCTTCTTTTATACAGGTTGTTTCAAAAGTCGTGACGAAAAATGAAAGGGGTTATAGGGAATGGAATTTCAAAATCTTTTTCTCATATAAGCATGTGTCCGATTTCTATGCATCTACTAGATACAGGGCTTAAACTTGACTTGATTGTGATCCTATTGGGTTGTTTAATGCAACTGTTCAAAAACACTTCCTCCAGTTGCAAGACAAGCTTGATTGACATCGACGAACTAATTCGTGGGTGTAATTAAATTGAAAATTCTCATTTTCGATTTCAGCAAAAGCTAAATTAATTCTTTCCAAAAGCTGCTGTTCTGCATGAATTCCGACAGCATAATGTTCCCCAGAAATGGACGTGCTTGAAGTTCTTAAGTGGCGATGTCTTGATTACATTACATAAGTATCTATTTGACAGTAGTTTATTGTTTAACGTTAATTTGCAATGTTTATACCTTAATAAAAGCTTACATGTAACAACTTTGAGGTTCTGTACCTACTAAATGAGTAGAAATCGAACACGTGTTTATATGAGGAAAAATGTTTCAAATTCCATTCCCTACAACTCCTTTCATTTTTCGACGCGACTTTTGAAACAACCTGTATAATAAATTCGAAAAATAGATTTTTAAATCGATAAGCCTAAACCCCAACTTTTAGGGAATAAAGTAGAACCCCGATCATCCATGCGGCGGATTATTCGTGCATGCAAAAAAAATAATCATTCCTGCTGCAAATTACCCTTTTCGTTGTTTTCATGTAAAGTACGATTCATACAGAGTACGTATCAATTTCTTCCGTATCTGACTAATTCCCAAAGTACTTCATTCAAACGTAAATAGCCTGGCCAGCCTCAAGCCTGTGAGATTCACGCGACTTGTTATTTGGTGTTATCATCGTCACTACGTACATAATTTTTACGCAATAAAAACATTCGTATTTTTCAATTATCCCTGTCACGCTCGGTCCCGATTAACACGGATAATCGGGGTTTTACTGTAATTCTATTGATTACGATTAGCTGCAATCCCCACAGCTCACTTGCTTCCTTTGCCGTTACGTAGATACATACCTGCAACGACATTGTTGGCTTGCCAGATCTCATTATTGTTGATCGTACCAAATACTAATATATTCTATTTTATTAGAGGTAGTAAGTATTATAGTAAATAAAGTAGAGTCTCAATACAGTGAATTAATTGATGAACGACTTTGTCACACCACCGAGGTTGTTCACTGTTTAGAACGCAGATTTAAAATCGCGGAATAAGAACAGAATAAGCATTCATCGAATATAATTTAACCTTCATCCACATCTACGTCATCTATATCATGTTATTTCAAGAATAGTGTTTATTGGGCGATTGTAAAATCGTCAACAAAGTTCACAGGCCCCAGGTGATTACCTCTAACGGCGCCACTGACTTTCTTACTTGAAATTATCCAAAATTTATTTCTGCAAATATTTACAGGATGTGTAAATGCGCGGTTTACCATTTTTTTTAAATGACGGAACAAAGTGGGATTCAGTTTTGTTGTATTGGAAATTGTCAAATTTGTATTCAAAAGATTCTTAAAAACTGCTCATATTCATCGTAAATCAGAAGTGCAATTTAAAAAAGTGCGTTTCTTACCTGATTCGTTTTAAAAGGGTCCTTCCAATTTCGGAGGGTTAAAGACCTAAACCATTACGGTATTTCCTGGCCCCATTAGTGTTGTTTGCATTCTAATATGCAGTTGGTTCTATCCACGAAGAATTCATTTGAGTTATTTGTGGGATCCAATATTTGTTTCCTAACTCAACGATCTGCGAATAAATGATGAGCCTGTTATCAATAGGGAATAGGTCCTACGGAAGTATTGATCTTTCATATGAGTAGGTTTTGTGTTTTGTATTAATTTTTCTCTTCTTTACTACAAACAAATTAATCAAGAATAAAAACGTGTGAAATATGAGATCATAAGGTATTAGATTACAGTGGATTGGAAAGAAATCTTATAATTGTAAGCTAAAATCTTGAAGGTTATTCAATCCATTTTAAATATGGAAATCGCAACTCTGTTCAGTAGAATTAAATGATGCAGCATTTTTAGCACTAATTTGGTTGTTTGCCAAAATCTTAATTGTTGAAATGAGGAAAGCGTAAATTTCAAATGAAACTTCTTTATGAGAGTAACAAATAAAAATTAACTAATTCCTAGATTTTTAAATTTGATTTGATAAGCTTATAGAAATTCTAGATTTCTTAAATAACAAGAGAATAGGGTATTCCGTCCAGAGGGATCTGTGAAATGCGAGACGCGTATAAAAATTCGTTTTCGCCCGAAAAGCTCCCCGAATTCATCCTCATGAAAGTTCTGACACAAAGATAAATTGTGAGAAAGTTTCGTCAGCTCGGATATCGAGTCGAATCTGCTGTTGGGAGAGCAAGCGGGAGAAAAAAGAGCGCAGGAGAAATCGATAACTGTGAGAATGAGAAACGCCTGCAAAAACTACTAAAACGCAAAGAGAAAAAAGTTTCGGAAATTATTACCACTGTGGCAATAAAAAAAAGGATATCCATGAATAAATTTGAATAATAAATCGGAGAGCAGAGCTAAACAAAGGCGTTTTTGAGAGTGAGAAAAATGCAACGGCAAAAACGAGTTTTATTTAGCCTGCACTTCGAACGTTCACATTAGAACGGGACGGAGAAACGTTGGAGGTCCCTTTCTTCAACATCAACACGACCTCAAGGCCCCATCGATCGGGTAGAGGAAGGTGAGGGGTCCCAGCAAGCTGGGCGTGACTAATACTGAAGGTACAGTCACGCGGGTATAGTGGTGAGCAGAGGGGTAATGCCACTTAGCCTGCCTGTATTCAACGAGGGTCTCGGGTAGAGCTGTCTGATGCTATAATTTTAGAAAGCATTACAACGGATGAAACGAGGCCATGGAAAACAATTTTGAGTTTCGCTCGCTTGCCTGGGGCCTGGGGAATATCATGTATTTTTATTTATGACGCGCTTAACTATTTAAAAAGAGTTAACTGGCACGTTATCCGTTCAATAGAAATCGTTCCTTCGTCTGTTAATTTTTAGCGAATTAAATTATTCCACGGTTATCTGCGATGAGTGTCGATTAATTCATGATGTGCTCTGTGCTGAGTTAGTCATAAATTCAGCTATGCGCGCATTCACTGAACGTGTTTGGCAAAACTGTTTGTTTAGCTTGCCAAATCGTTAAAGATAACGCTTACGTTTGGCAGATTTATTATCGACGTTTCGAAATACAAGTTTCTTCCGTCATATACTGATTAATTAGTATTCGAACTTGCAGTCAAATAAATTTAACTATTTTTAACTGAGACTACTGTCGAAACTGAATTTTTGGCGCAGAGGAATGTTTACAACATTTGAACAAACCAAATAAACGTTAAGCAAACGACACATATATATTTACAGAGTGTTAAAGAGAAACTGTTTCAATTGGCAATCAAATATTTTATACATAGGTACTATAAATTTCCTATTGATAACGATGGTTGTTGATAATCCAAATTCAATTCTTTACACAAATTGTTTGTTTTGTTTCGCCATATTACTTAATAATAGATTTAAATTTCGGAATTGATTTAAATAAATTCAAATAGTATATGTATTATACATCGAGGGAGAGAAATGCGGTGTTTTTGTAGCCCTCGGGCTACGCCCTCGTACTACAAACAGATACCTCAGGAAAAATGACATTCTCTCCTGAGGTGTATACAGGGTGCCCAGATTTCGTAGGGACAACATGGGTAACCTTTTTATTCGAAGAGATAGAGAGATGGTTAAATTAGTAAAAAGGTGCGGGTTCAAGAGCTCATTGAGAATACATCTTCAAATTTTACTTGGCACGGCCAACTTAGTTAAAATATTTAAAAAAACAAATTTCATTTCTTTTATTTGCCGTAACTTTCTTGTTACTTAGGATATTTAGATGCGGCTTGAATTAATTTGTATGGTAATTTAAATATTTTTATTGGCAAAACAAAACCAAACTCAATTACAAAAATAATAATAAAAAATATTAAATCACTCAAATAAGCCACCATTGTTTACAATGCAAAGTTGGCACCGTTTCTGAACACTATTACTGACTTTACGGATAGTATTGCCATTAATACTGTTAAATGTCTCAAGTACTGCAACTTAGTTCAAACCGCATCTAAATATCTGAAGTAGAAAAAAAGTTACGGCAAATAAAAGAAATTATGAGATTTTGTTTTTTTTTAATTTTAACCAAGTTGGCCATGACAAGTACAATTTGAAAATAAATTCTTAATGAGCTATCGAACCTGCACCTTTTTGCTAATTTAACCATCTCTCTATCTCTTCAAATACAAAAGTTACCCATGTTGTCTCTATGAAATCCGGGCACCCTATATACTATTTTATTCATGACCGAGAATAAAAGAATGACAAGAATCCAAATTTTTAAGAATAAAAAATTGTAATAAATTCGATGTTTTTGAATCTGAGTGTCATTTCTGACAATCAATTAATTTCGGAAAATAGTATTCCTTGACATTCTCTATTTGCCAACACAAACTTATACGTTTGAAGGCGGATTTCACAAACGTTACTTAAATTTAATCATCCGTTAAAAGTAAACGTTGCCATGGTTACATGTGTTGAAGGTATAGGAATGATTATTCTTAATCGATCATTAAAGTTAAGTGACGTTTGTGAAATCCAGCGTAAAGCTGGTTTTCCACGAAACGGACAAATCAAAAACACAACAGAAACTCGTGTCGAAAAAAACAAAACTGTAACTTTTTATCAACTTTTTGAAGACTCGAGTTTTTACCGACAGTTGCTGTTGTGTTTTGCGAGTCCCGATCGAAAGCGGTATGATCAAAGAGTTTTGGCGCGTTTACCAACTGTCACTGTCTGGTGGAAATAGCGAGTTGCAGTCGTGTTTCAGTTTTCTGGTTTGTTTGTGCAATAGGTAATAGTAGGTAGTAAATAAATAATACTCGTAGGTAAGTAAATATGATGAGACATGGTTTTTATACATACTACCGCGCCTTTTTCCAATTTAAGTTTTTTTTATTTTTCATAATAATGTTCAAAATAAATCGATTTTGTTGTTTACAGACACAGTAGTGTGTTCGGTGGAAAAGCACTGAAAATAAAACCGAAACTCCTAAAACAAAACCCAAACTCCTACAGTATTTTGTATGCTTGGTGGAAACAGGGTTTCCAATTTGTCCGAGTTTTGTCTTCTGTCTTCAGTGTCTCGAAAAACCCGAACACAACAGAAACTCAACTAGTCCGTTTGGTGGAAAACCGGCTTAAGACCCGATCTTTCCACCTCCTAATAAAGTTCCCGATAACGTTATTTGGCAAATAACTTGATTTTTGTAAATGGTTTCCGTGGTGATTCATAATGTTATTCGTCGAATAAATTGATCAGGAGGCGGTGGAAAGGTCGGGCCTTAAAGGAATATAAGTTTATTCTTTGATAGAAACATTAGTGAAAATGAAAGAACAAGTACTGCAAGAAATGCTGAACGCAACGAGTAAGTGTCAAAATAATGAAAACTCCCATGGTAGCAACTCTCCCAAGGGAGTAATTATGTTATTTCTATCACAATGTTGGTGTCATAGAAACTGTCGATCTACTCCCGAATTTTTGACTCGACGAATATTTACAACATTTTGCATAAAATGTAACTATAACTAAGCTTTCTGTTGTTGGCAATGTCATTTGGAAATTAAATTTAAACGTTTAATTCAAATTGATTTTCCACCATGCGAATTAATTTTTTTTTTCTTAATACATATTTGAAATGTGGTCATGTTGGCATCGAAAATATTTCACATAATGTTGTCGTACAGTCAGAATTATGGTCAGAATTAAAGGAAAAGTCACCCCAATAAAATGTAAACACTGGTCTTTTTATCTATTTTAATGAGTGATCACTATAACAAGCAAAAGGCCAAGCGAAAACATCGACAAGAATTCAACGTGTGCCTGTCGGCTTGTATACCTACAACTTATAGCAGTTGGAAGTAATTAGGCCACATAAATCTTTTTATTGGAGATATAATGTCCTCATAGTTGGCCGTGAATTGTTAGTTGTGAATCAGCCTTGCTTGAAACTTATAGCGTTTTCGATTGAACTGCTCCAACTCTGTTTCAGATTGCTCGAAAATAATGCGTTGACGTCATTGATCGCACTAAAATTGCTCTGGAGGCGATACGTAATTAACAACCGAACACGTTTGGATTCGAGTCGATGCATTGGCGGTAGTTTATAGGTTATGGTTAAAAATTTGAAATTTGTTGGAGTATAACCAAGCAAAGGTGAATAATTTCGTCCGTTCGTATTATCGTATTCGGCTTATTTGACCCGCGGACGAATTCATGATTCTATGCATTGTGTCTATTCGAGAGTATTTGTACTCTAGGAAAGAATTAATTATTGCACTAAACATAAAACCTACCTGTTCATCAGAAAAAGCGTCTATTTTTTTTACAAAAGATTCAATCTTAAAAACCAATTTTTTTTTTTCTTATATGTTGTATAATTTCATCATCTGATGAGTCTGATGACGAAAGAATTTCAGACGTTGCTAATGCCAGTTCCATTTTCACAACTGAAGTTTATAGGTTATGTTTTCCAGATCGCTCGTTCTTGATCTGTCTCGCGAGTCAGATCAAAGCAGAGCGCTCCCGATATGCTACTTTACAGAGCATTTGGCGCAACCGAACATGCAAATCGCACTTCGAGCAACAAAGACAATCACTCGAACACTCTCAGAGCGCTCCCAGAGCGCTCTAGAGCAGTCAATCGAAAACGCTATTAATAAATTGACGTATATCATAACCTCGCTTTTCTTTCTTTTATTAGATGCGTCAGAGTGGCTCTGAACTGTACCGGAGTAGCTCTAAGTTACTCCAGAGTAGGTACCTCAGAGCCTATTTTAGGTTAAAGAGGGTTTTCTCGTATGAAAATTAGTTTTTCAGCTTGAAGATACTAGTTCGTTTATTACAGATTTATTAGATCTGACAGATCAGATTCCTCTAAATCGTTCGTTTATTGCTTATCGAGGAAGTAGATATACATCTATATCGTTCGAATATTCACGATGCGATGTTTCAGATTTACCTCGACTTGCTCGGAGTATTTCGACGGAGGTTCAGATTTTTAAGAATCACGCATGCGCTATGATTATTTTTTAAATGTAAAGTGACTTTCACTTATAAAAACAATAGTTTTCCTATTCTTAAATAATAAAATGACTTTAAATGAAAGTCTCCCAGTTCTATCAAGAAAACGGCCCTCAGTTCGTTTACTTCATGTTTAACTTACAGTAAGATAACGTCAACAGAAATCGACGTACTCTGTTTCGTTCGTTTATTTGTTCGAGAACTCGCTTACATCTGAAGTCACGTGACAAGTAACTGTTTGATTCAGCTCGCATCTGAGATATAATAAACGAACGCAGCTACCGTATTGGATTAGAAATTCTATGCTCAATTATTTGCTTCTGGTTTCCGGTCTTCCTTTTCTCTTATTTGAAGAAAAATTGACGTTAATACGACATACTTTAGCTGCGTTTCTTTCGCTACAATTCTTACGTCAGTTAAACGTTATTTCCGTTAGCATGAACAAGTAAAAGCCCGTTCACAATGACTTAACGTAAAAAAATAGTCACGTAATAAAAGTTGGAAGCACTGTTAGAAATGTAAACGTACTAATTGGTTAATGCCGGGTTTCATAAAAGCCAATTAAATTTAATCATTGGTTAAGAATAATCATTCCTATGCCTTCAGCACATGTAATCATAGCGACGTTTACTTTTAATGCATTATTAAATTTAAGTAACGTTTGTGAAATCCACCATAAAGTCTATTAATTTACAATTCTTAAGTTGACAACTTCCATTTTTATGTTAACTCTGTTAAGTACAATCAGACAACAGTCCAGTGTGTGGTCTTTGAGTCCTCGAGTTAAGCAAAAGAATTTTATCCTATATTAACCTAGACAACCACTAGCAGTTTGCAAATACTTGCGCATGCAAAGAACAAGAAACTCCTTCGTTATGAACACATAAATGAACACTCTAAAGGGCCAGTTTCATAATGAAACTTAAAAGGAACTTTAAAATTAAAGTCATATTCTGATGTGTAAACAAATGTTGTTTTCATATTTGTTTTCACATTGACAGTGACTTTAGTTTTAAAGTTTCCTTTAAATTCCCTAAGGGCCGGTTTTATAATAGAATTTAAAGGAGACTTTAAAGTTAAAGTCATACTCAGATATGTAAACAAATGTGTTTTCATATTTGATTGTATAGGGTGGATCAATTTCGATATCTCTTATGGGCATCTCTGTAACTATAAGAGATAGAAAAAACAACTCGAAAACAAAAGAAGATAGCCTATTTTTGTTTAGTCTATTGGCTTTATCTCTAAAAAAAGAGATCGAGACTTGGCCACTAGTTTTTTTCTATCTCTTATAGTTACAGAGATGCCCATGAGAGACATCGAAATTGATCCAGCCTGTACATATGATTGTGACTTTATGTTTAAAGTCTCCTTTAAATTCCATTATAAAACAGGCCCTTATTTCCTTAATTTAATTTTGTTACGTTAAGTCATTGTGAACGGGCTTTAAGTTTGAAGGGATATTTCAATCTAGCAACTAATGGAAATGCTTGAGGGGCAAATGGGAGGTCGAAATCACAATTCAAATTCACTTATTCGCGCTAACGGAAATGACGTTTATCTGATATGAGGTAAGCTTTGTGGTAAAAGGAAAGCACCTAAAAATCGGTTCGGACGAAAATCCGTCATATCAAAATTGGACAGAAGTGTTAATTTATAAAGATCAAGGAGTTTGAAAGAAATAGGGAGGGAACACAACCCAGTCGCAGTAAAGTGAAGCCGCGTGGGATGGTGCGTATGTACTATTGCGAGATAAATAATTGGTACGGTTGCTTTGTAAAGTAGGCTGAATTTTCAAAATTTTAGCATATTGAAGTGCTCTTAAATTCTAGAATTAGCAATGACGGTTGGTTTTTCAGCCTCCGAAAGAATCTTGTAAGTCATCTTAATAACTTACACCGACTTTTGACACTAACAATATCAAATTTTATACTAATTTTATATTTTTAGTATGAAATCGCATAAGCCAGAAAGTCCTATTTAAATAGAGAAAATTTGCCGTACCAAATATTTATTTCGCAATGGTAACTCGTGTCTAAATAAAAACCTGGTCAAGTAGGCTACATTTAGTAATTCTGCTATGTAAATGCAATGGAAAAAGTCTCGATCACAACCCACTTGACCAGGATTTTATTTAGACACTTGTTACTATCGCGGCCTTATAATTTCGCACATTTAATTTTCCGCTGTAAATATAGCTTTCTTTGACGGCTTGTCAAAAATAATCAATTAATGGCCGTATTCACCATTCCTCAGTTACATGTTTAAAGGTCAGTTAAGCTGTTAACAGACTGTTAAATATAAAAGCTGTATTCATCAACCACTGTTAAGAGCTAATGTTATGTAAAACTCACTCTTTTAAGTTAATTATTATTTAGCAGTTAATAAAATTTATCACTTTGTTATAAGTAATTATACTTGTGTAGCACAACAAATGCAGTTAATTTAAATTAAATTTACTTTTGACTTAAGGTCCAGTTTCATAATCAAATTTAAAGGAGACTTTAAAATTAAAATCACACTCAGATGTGTAAACAAATGTGTTTTCATATTTGTTTTGACATCTGAAAGTGACTTTAAATTTAAAGTTCCCTTTAAATTCGATTATGAAACTGGCCCTAACAGAGATTTTAATTTTAACGGTAGCTTAGTAAACTGACTGTTAATTTGTGAATGGTGAATACGGCCGTTAAAGTCAGATTTCAAATGTAATGCTAATGTTGTAGCATTACAATTTCAAATAACGTGCTTTCTGAAGGAGAGAAAGGTTTTGCAATCGCAAAATTAGAAGATGGTCGCTACTTTTATGCTGTTATTTCAGTTTTAGTACTTTATTATCTTGCTGTTCTTAAAATATAACCAAACAATCTGACTTTTGTCTGACTGACTGACTTTTGGTTGAACGACTTTAGTGTCAAAATTGAGGAAAGAGCCTGTTCTACAAAACTATAATTTAGAGAAATTCTGGCTACTTGATAAAAAAATCGTGCGAAATTTTAAGGCCCCGATAGTACGTTGCGCATTGCGGCTCACTACTAACACCTTTGAGAGACATCGTGGGCTTACAAGTAAAAAGCACTAAGTAAAAAAAATTGAATTTTGAATAAATTGCATTTTAAAGTTCAAATGTATGTATGTTAAAATTAAAACAAAATATACCTATTTTCATTATTTTTTCTTTAAAATTAGATAACTAATTGTAAAGAGAGATACAGTGTCTTTTGCCTGTATACCCACAACACATAAACAACTAAATGCGTGGTGCGTACAAATATGGCGGCCGTATATGTTATTCCCTTCCTTTGTTATAAGTTATAGCTAAGGAGTCTACTTTAGCTCGGTTCCTTTATGAGCAGTAGTAGAAACGGCATATTTGTTCCGCGACCTTTGATGCAGTAGCGCATTGTTCGCCTCTGAGCATTTGCAGTGGCGTCGAACTCGCCCACTGTACTGTGTTACGACCCCAGTCTTTCGAAGTGAACCCTGTTGGTAAATCAAACTGAGCTAAACGTAGACTATCTAGTTATAACCTCCTTGGCGTACATCAAAACATTTTACTACGAGCTAAAAATCAATATTTACATTAAAGAAATTAAGAAAAACCGTTTCAGGGGGCAATAAAATATGTTACATGAAATTAGTAACGGGCGTTTATTAAAAAAAAAAAAAAAAACGGGTCAAGAAGACCATGGTTTTGTTTTTCTAACATGAACGTAGGCAAGGCCACAGGGCAAGGCCCGCCGTGTGCCTATTTATTAGTTCGTACAATTCGACGTAAATTTGACGTTCAGATTTCCAATGCCATTTAACTTTTAATGGCTTCCGCCCTTTTATCCAAATTATATCCAAAAAGGATACAATGCCATCTGTCATCTTCTGTCAGAAGGTGAACTTGAAACAAATTATCAAGTATGAAAATTCAGTGCTAACACAAGTACAGTCCCGCGCACCTTAAATGCACCTCCCGCACGCAGACCTCACCCTTAAAACCTTGTGATACAAGGCTCACAAAACTGTCAAATTGTAGCATTTAAGCTGCGCACGACTATACGTATTAATACAATTTAATACCTATAAATTGCATAACTGTTTTGTATTTTACTTTTCCGAATAATTCATCATCAGAAAAGTACTGATGGAAAGAAAGTAGCCCTGAAGTACTGATAATCTGATAAACCAAAAAAAGTACTGAGATCAGCACATATAATCACGGCTGCAAAAGGTCGTAACTCAACACTGCAAAGTTTCCGTTACATGCAAAAACCACTCCATTTTTTCCATAAAAAAATCAAAATTTGAAGCAAAATTGTTTTAATAATCATATAATTCAACTTCTTCAGATTAATATGACATATTTATTAAGGTGTTTTTGATATGATTTATTTCGTATTTCAAATTTGTTTTGGGAGCTGACATTTATCAGAAATCTTGGGCTGTGTCACTCTTGCAGGCGGTGTGCCATATGTACTCAGTTGCGCACCTAGTACTTATTCCTAGGAGAGGCACATGTTGCTGTGTTATGGGACTCTTGCAGATTTTAGCATAAATGTCTTTGTTTCCACGTTTTGGGAGTCAATTTTATGCTGTCTTGTTTGGCATCTTTTGCAAAGTTTTGGGTTCGTTGCTTTTCTCAGGGTAATTTTTGTCGATATTTTCTAAATCTTTGTTTTGTTTAGAGTTAAAATCTTATTTTTTTATTGCCATCCTTATTTTGTTGATGTCGGTGACGGGTCCTGCTCCTCTGATGTATTTTTCAGTGTATCTCGTAGACTGGATTCTTCCTCGTGCAGTGTATTTGTTATGTGATGAATTTTGGATCTACGTAGATGGCAGTCGCGAGCCTTCACATTCAAAATTATCTGCGTCAGTGTACGTGTCGTGTGTGTGTGTGTGTGTAAGAATGCTCGTAGAAGGTGACAGAAACAACGGTTTATTTATTTCAAATTCTGAATAGTCGTACAAACAAATACCTATCGTAAAGGAGTTCAGAGAGTCGAAGTTTTATTTGTTCGCGTGGTTTTTCGATTACTTACGTTAAATCCGAGTTGATATTTGATCAAAACTTGAATGCACGTCTGAACTGAACCGGAGGCAAGGTAATGATACTTGTGCCGGCCGTTCTAATTTACAATAGCTCACGCGGCGCCCTCATTGATTCAATTTCCGAACTCCGCAATGCCGCTTACAGTTTCCTTCAAACGTCCGGTCATCATTGCATTATTAAATTAATTATTCTAATTATTACAATTCTGAACTTAAATCTTACGTATTTACCTTTCAAAAATCCTAAATATTCTATCTATAATACATATTTAATTTTAACTCGCCTATTTCTATAAAATATTTACACAAACTTAGGGGAGACTGGGGTGACTGTGCGCACTTTTGCTTCAGACCCCCAGAATATAAAAAATAATAAAGATAATGCCACCATTTTTATTTACACAATGCTCCAGATATTTGCGGAACAAATTTCAAAGCGTAGACATCTTAAAGGGAAAAAATATGGACAATAAAAAATGAAATTTATGACAGTACTCCTGCGCACTGATATCCCATACATATGGGGTAATTGTACGCGGGTATGGGGTAACTTAGCGCAGTAGAATATTTCTCTTTTTAAGTATCAATATTGAAAATATGTTGAAATAAAATATATCTCGAGCATACTATACAGTGTGTCCACCGAGTGCCGCGGTCTTCTCTACCGTCTATAGTATACAAGATAGAAAAAAAATTCAAACGAGCTAAGATGTAATTCAGTCAGCTCTACTAAAATTATTTTTGGCTATACAGAGTGTTCTGTAACTGAGAACCATACCAAAGATATATTTTTTTAAATGGAACACCCAGTATATTTTTACATATTTCGAAAGTACCCGTAACTAATAGGTAATAACCAAAAATTTAGGAAGTTTTACTTAAGAGTTTGTAAGGTATTGATGTTTAAGTGTAAAAAATTGCCATAATATGAGTGCTTATATATTTGTAATTTATTTACATTTCGTCTTGAATTTTTGTAGGTACTCAATACAATATCTTTTCTACAGAAATTTGAAAACAGCTTCGGTCTATCAGTTATTATGTGTACAGGGTATTAAGTTTTGCGAAAGATAATTCTCTCAAAATTTTAAATGGAACACCCAGTATATCTAGACTCTCGTGAAACATTGTTTTAATAAGCTTTCATAAAACGCAAAATGTATTTGCCTAAACTGAAGAAGTCGTGAGACAAAAATTAATAATTTTCTTTCTTTCAATATTGACGTTATTTAGCCTTTCTGTGCGATAAATCAATGAATATGTTTTGTTTTTTGTTCAAAGTAATTGAATATGTTCCTGTTAAAATAATTCCTATTTTTCTTTACTTTGAAAATATCTAAACAATGTTATAATAAAAAAAAAAAAATTTAGAATTACGTTGCCGTTTGCTACAAAGTAGGAAAACAGTTGCTATAAATTTTTAATTGACAGAACAATTATTCAATTAGTAGATAACACTACTTTTACAGATTTGAATTTTTTTGTAATAACAAAATGCATTTTAATAATGAAGAGTTACGTGACATGACATACCTACTAGGAAAAAGCAACCAAAACTGTCCTTTGGCATCAAGATTATATTCGCAGCATTACCCTATGAGAAGACACCCCGATTATAGAGTTAAAAGAAAGATTCTAAACCCCAAGAAACATTAAATACAGTAAAATGTAAATATGTAAATATTTTCAAAATAAAGAAAAATAGGAATTAGTTTAACAGGAACATATTCAATTATATACTTTGAACAAAAAATTAAACATATTCATTGATTTATCAGCAAATCAAAAATCAAAACAGAAGAACCGGTCGGAAAGACTAAATAACGTCAGTATTGAAAGAAAAAAAATTATTAATTTTTGTTCTACGACTTCTTCAGTTTAGACAAATACATTTGGCGTTTTATGAAAGCTTAATAAAACAGTGTTTCATAAAAGTTTAGATATACTGGGTGTTCCATTTGAAAATTTTGAGAAAAATTATCTTTGGCAAAACTCAACACCCTGTACACATAATAATTGATAGACCGAAGCTGTTTTGAAATTTCCGTAGAAAAGATATTATATTGAGTACCTACAATAATTCAAGACGAAATGTAAATAAATAACAAAGATATAAGCACTCATATTATGGCAATTTTTTACACTTATACATCAATATCTTACAAACTCTTAAGTAAAACTTCCTAAATTTTTGGTTATTACCTATCCGTTATGCGTACTTTAGAAATATGTAAAAATATACTGGATGCTCCATTTTAAAAAATATATCTTTGGTATGGCTCTCAGCTACTGAACACTCTGTATAGGCAAAAGTAATTTTATGAAGTAGAGCTGACTGAGTTATATCTTAGCTCGTTTGAATTTTTTTCTATCTTATGTATTATAGACGGTAGAGAAGACCGCGGCACTCGGTGGACACCCTGTATGCATATTTTGTTATAAAAAGCATTGGTGATACAACAAAAATAAGATTCTTTGAAAATACGATATTTCGATATTATCGATAATAACGGTGTATCAATAAATATCGATATTTTTAAGTTATCGATAACCGGTATTGAAAATATGATATCGCGCACCCCTAGTTCCAACCGTTGCATGTATGCAACCATCTAGAGCAGAGAATACACCTAAACCATTGTTCAGTTTTAAGTAGCAACTCCTCACATCTGTGGAGATATGTGTCTTCTTCTGGATTTCAGTTACTTTTGCATAAATATAAAATTTTCGCGCGCACACTTACCCCTTTACAATGCGTACAGTTCCCCCGTACCTACATTATTTTATTGTTATTACCACAAAATTGTAAAAAAGAATTTTTCAATAAGTACCAAATACGCAATGCATTCTTTAAATGTTACTGAATATCGTAACACAAAACTGAAATTAAAATATTTATAATTAATTTATTTACAGCTTAAGTTTTCGGAATCCAAACATACATTGAAAACTCATTGCTGCTATGACGTCATATCGAACTTGATTGGTAAAGCAGATAGGGCTTTCAAAAAATAGAGTTTTGGGTGGATAACAGAGATTTCATAAGCAGTAATTTCTTGTAAGTCTATTATTTTTTGAGATGAATGGGTGCGTACAGATACCCCGTGCGTACACTTACCCCATTTTCCCCTAATACATATATCTGAAAAACACACTTGAATTTAATAATTATGCAAACAAATCCTGTAAAACATAAATAATACATTACTCTAAATTTTTCTTTACTATTTACAAATTATTTCTTTATGAAAAAATTGAAAAAATCTCACGTTCTGCTTATAACCACCGCAATATGTATACTTATGTCCTGATCGTGTACAAAGGCTAAGGGGAGAAAAATAACCAAGCCACCGTGAAAACTACAATCATATGTACAATCATGAGTGCGCCACTGTATGTACTATCGCTGGCAACGCTGGTGACAAGTCAAGTGGTTCAGGCATATAAACATAACCTCATTGATGGTTAAATTCGTTGTACATACGTTCACGATAACAAAACGCACAACCGGCCTACTTGATCCGTTTTTTTTATGAACACTCGTTATACAGGGTGTTAATGAAAAAAAACCTACACACGTTGACAGGTGATAGTGGAAACCAAAACAAGGAAAAAATTCTAATAAACCCAAGTTCAATTCTCAATGGTTTTGAAAATAAGGGATTTTGAAATTTTGAAGTTGAATGAATCTATTAAAATAAAAATATCGTAAAACAAACGTCGTCCTATTGTGACAAATATTGACAGTAAAAGCAATTGAAGACCAGTTGAACTCTCTAACTTAAACAAGCATTTTGAGCTTTCAAAATCGACGCCCGTTACCAAATATTTTGAAACGTATCAAATTGGTATCAAGTTTCCATTGCTTTCAAATTAAATAACGCTAATTGTTACATACAAATTAATTCTATAGGTTTATTGTCACCATTGTCACCTTAACCAAATTTTTTCTCCTTTGTAATTATTACGAATGGAAAACAGTGCGATATATGAAGATTACCCCAATTAAAAGCAATTCAAAAGGAAATAATTCAAACGCGATTGCAAGACGGAATCAGTAAAGAATATTTATTTCTTTGGAATCGAATGAGATGGATGAGATTTTATAGGTTGACAAATATATACATGACAAACACTGTCAAACCTAATATTACACAGGTAAATTTTTTGAAAGTGGAAGTGTTGATTTCACTTCGCTGTAGTCGATTTTTATGATGAGGATGGTACATAATATGATAAAATGAACGTTTTCCGCAAGCACTGCTTTGCAGTATGAATCAACACAGCAAACAGTCTCTTAAAAGTTTTTGGAGAAGAAATATTTTTCTGTGCAAAATGTTTTCTTCTTTATATTATTTCCGTTTTGTCGTTAACTTTCTTATTTTAAATAATATTGTAACGAGTTTACGGGTTCTATTAATTTTTATTTTTAAACAAAACACGAAATAGTTAATAACTAGTTTGTTTAAAAGCAAACTAATTAACACTAACTTAAACAATAATTTATTTACAAACTTATACGTAATTTATTTTAACAGCCGAGCGAAAATGTAACACGAACTAATACGCCGAACTGTCGAACGCTGAATTCCCCTTTCAACCCCGGTCGCGTGCTTTATAAGCCGGAGTTGTTTTTTCGCGAACATTCTGGGAGGCGACGGACTGTCTGGTCTAGTTTATTCCGCCGTCAGAATTCTCTAGGCTGTCGCCCAAGGCGCGTCGACTAGACGGCTGTGACGCAAGAGACAATCTGACGCCGGCTGGTGTCGACGAATCATTACAATGTTATATATTTTCGTTTGTTTCATTTTTGAATTTTCCATAATGTATCCAATATACAGGGTGATTCAGGTTAATTTCACATATCGTTAGAACTTGTTAAAATAATGGAACTTTCTTTAATAAATTATTTCCAGAAATTCTTTGTTTCCGTGAATGAAAAATGACGTCAAATTTTTATTTTTCAAAAGCATAAGAATAACTCAAAAACGGTTTTCAAATTATATGACCTTTTTGAATAATCAATAGTGTTATGTATTTCCACAATTGTAACAATCCTTATACCGAGTGTTAAATTTATAGAGCACATACCTATAACTATGGATGATGATTTTTGGAAGCAGCGACAACTCTCTGTCCTTCTCGAAGTGCAGCTAGCGATAAAAAAGTAAAAAAGTGCAATTTTGCCCATCTTCACATCTAACGTGATTGACATTCGTATAAAGAATCGATTTTGTGTTTGTTTCCGACATATGTTTACAAATATCGCAACAAAAAATTAAATTTTAATTTAAATCCTGCTTTAAAATTGGACGCTGAGTTGCCAACTACACGATAATTATTGCGAAAACGCTTTCAACGATTCAAAATCCCACACGATAAAAACACGGTAATTTTCAATTTTAACAGTTTACGTTGTAGAATATTATACAGGGTATTTCGATTTTCGCGCATACGGAAAGCAGGATGATATTATACAAACTGAATAAATAGTTCTTTTACGATTTTTCAGTTAGACCAATACTTATTACTAGCCCCTAATGCCAGTGGCGTAAATAAGGGGGGCCCGAGTGCCCCCCCCCCCGAAATTTTTCTCAAACATAATGTTCCACGTAATATATACAAAAGAAGTTTTTCGTATGGTGTTATTTTTTGTTGGTGTTATACGTTTCTTAAATAAAATATTAAATAGCCCGTACTCGTTACATTTTTTTTATTTGCCCTCCCTCGAAACTAATTTCTATCTACGTCACTGCCTAATGCCATTAGTATACCTATGATATCGTCTATTAGAACAATTAATTATCGACGATTTACACAATTTAGATTGCTTTTAAAATTCTATACAAATCTACACAACTTGAATTGGTTTTAAAATTCACAAAATGTGTCACTTTTGACAAAAACTTTTTTGTTATTAAATATTTGTCATTGATTGATTGGTTTGAACACTATAGACCATTATAACAAGAAAAGTATTCGTCTAATCGGAAAATCGTAAAGGAACTTCTTATTCAGTTTTTGTTGTAAAATATCTTCCTACTTTCCGTAGGCGCGAATGTCGAAACGCCCCATATAATCTTAATACAGTGAAAGCTCTCATAAGCGGACACCGACGGTTCCAATTTTTTCGTCCGCTTATGGGAGCTGTCCGCTTATAAGAAAGCTAAATAAATATAAAATTAAATTTTGGTTCCAGAAAAATTGTCTGGTCATGAGAGCTTATGAGAGCGTATGGAGAGCTTTCACTGTATTCAAATTCAAAATTTTTGTGGAAATTTTTTTGTCTAAAGAGAAAAGGAGACCTAAAATAATAAATAAAGGGCGGATTTTTATACAATAAACATTTTTGTTTTGTACCCACAGAATAATAAAATAAAGCAGCTATCAGATATTTTTGTCCATAGTTAATTTATCAATATAAACTTTATGCACAACTCATTACAACATTTTACTTTTTCTGAAATGGACAAGGCGTGGATTTATTTATTAATGACGGATGTTATCGGCGACCTTACTGATCTATAAAAAGAATTAATAGCGTTTTCGATTCACTATTCTAAAACACTTTGAAATTATTCTCAATTTGCAAAATTTTGATTATAGGTCAAAACCAGACCATGCGATGTCGCGACTATGTGGTATTATAAATTTGCTTTAACGTCTATTAATAATAAAAGAGCACTGTATCGTAAACGCTATAAAATAACTAAAGCAAATGACAAAAGGGCATAAGCAAATCACTGTCGAAACAAACTGATCTGTTATTAATCATGCTTTTATGAACATCGATCGTTTTTTTTACACGATCTTTTTATCAATTTTGATTGTTGAGTACAATAAATAGGAGTTGGCAATTTTGATTGATCGAGAAACCTGTAAAAAAATTCACTAAAAATTCTAATTAGAGGCAACAGTATAAGAACCAGGTAGTAGCGATACTCAAACATCACTGTCAATCGCCATATTGTTTGATACATATTGATTTTCATATTACATTACGTTTAGGGCATAAGGTTGCGCATAAGGTTCTTTTTTTATTATATAGATCTGAGTTAGGAAAATATACGACGAGATGACGACATGACAAAAGCTTGCGGCTGTTTCACGAAAGATCGAAGAAGGTAGCTATAATAAAAAATGAACTATATATCAAACAATATCTTCCTTTATCTATGAATATGGGTGTCGAATTTGACACTGACGTTTGAGTGTCGCTACTGTCTGATTCTTATACTGTGGTAAAGGAATCACCCCATCATTATCTACTTTTGAATTGTATGTATGCATTGAAATTTTTAAATATTACGAATACATATTTCCGATTACTTTATAGAAACTTTTATGATGGTATTTTTTAAATCGCATACAGGGTTATTCACGTATAGACCGTTCATTAAAAGTTTTCAAAGAAGAAGGATACTTCGAAAGGATCTTTTCAAGTAAAATAAAGTAGACTTCCAGCTATTTCCGATTATACCGGAAGTCGCCATCAACTATTTTAAATGGAATGCTATATTTTTTATTGCGTTTTTGAATTCTGCATGTAAAAATATGTTAAATTACAATACATTTCCCTATCTCTAAAGTGCATCATTTTTGAGATATTTTGAATTTTCTTAAAAATCTGGATTCTACAATCTGATTTTCAAAAAATTATAACACAGCTATGATTGAACCAGTTTTATTTGTAATAGATGACACTGTAGTTGAAGCTTTAGGGTGCTTAAAAATTCCATAAACATAAACTATTAAGCTACAGGGTGTCTAAAACGCACCGCTCCACTCGAAGATATTCAAACAGAAAAATACGTTTTTTCAAATGGAACGACCAATATTTTAATACACCATCGCATGTGGAATTAAATGCTGCGTCGAACTGTATTATCATTCCCTATACCTAACTTTGACAATTTTTGAGTTATGAAACATTTTCGATTTAATTCATAAAAAATTACAATTTTAATAGGTCAAATATTTTTAATTTTGTTAAGATAGCATGGAAATGATAACAATGATTACTGTTACTACAAATTTTGTAGTAAACCAAAGAAAATAGAATTTCGCAAATGGAAATTGACAAATTTTAACTGTTCTTTGATCATCTTTCTCTTGGGACGCTTGTGATCTTATAAAACGAAAAAATTGGCATTTCATTAATTCAAATTGAAGAATAAAATAGCTGCTAGTTGGCAATTCTCTGGGTTAACGTGAAAGTGTTTTAAAACCATTGTCTAATTATCTTCGTTATTTGTTACTGATCTTCGTGCATTTTATCTTTCCAAGTTGTATAAAGTTAGGTTCAAACTTTCCAAACTGTGTTTTATTCATAGGAGACAAGAGGGATACATTTTATTGAACATTCTCTGCTCTAAACAATTTTAGATCATTCTTCATGAATTAAAAAAATAGATTTAAAATATCAGCGTTTGAATAATTTTGATTTTGATCCTCAACTTTTTTTTGCTTTTGTTTAAAATTTGTAGTAACGGGAAACGTTAAATGCAATTGTTTGTTGTTTTCATGGCTATATCAACAAAATTAGAAATAGTTAACTTAATAAATGGTAAACTTTTATGAATTAAATCGAAAATGTTTCATAACTCAAAAACTGTTAAAGTTAGGTATAGGGAATTCTAATACAGTTCGACGCAACATTTAATTCCACATGCGATGGTGTATTAAAATATTGATCGTTCCATTTGAAAAAACGTATTTTTCTGTGTTTTAATATCTTCGAGTGGAGCGGTGCGTTTTAGACACCCTGTAGCTTAATAGTTTATGTTTATGGAATTTTTAAGAACCTTAAAGCTTCAACTACGGTGTCAGCTATTACAAATAAAACTGCTTCAATCATAGCTGTGTTACAATTTGTTGAAAATCAGATTGTAGAATCCAGATTTTTAAGAGAATTCAAAATATATCAAAAATGCTGCATTTTAGAGATAGGGAAATGTATTCCAATTTAACATATTTTTACATGTAGAATTCAAAAATGTGATAAAAAATATAGCATTACGTTTAAAATAAGCGAGTTTATGGCGACTTCCGGTATAACCGGAAATGGCTGGAAGTCAATTTTATTTTACTTGAAAAGACCCTTTCGAAGTATCCCTTCTCCGTAAATTTCAAATTTCTATCTAAACTTCTTCTTTGAAAACTTTTAATGAACGGTCTACGTGAATAAGTTAGTTATAACTTATATGCGATTTTTAGCATTGTTTATACAGGGTCATTCTTGTAATACGTAACAGTTAACATATCAGGAAGTACAAGTGCAAATTTTTCGGTTGATATATATTTTTTATATGGTATCGAAAGGTCTATTAAGTCACGGTATCAAATATGTCTTTTCACTTCCGGTTTAACAGGAAATATATACAACTTTTGTTTTTCAAATGGAATAGTATATTTCTATTTAAAAGCATTCTCGTGAATTCAGAAATATAATACATGTAGGAGTTTCTATTACATATTTACAAAATAGCTATTTTTGCAGTAAAAAATTATTATTTATTGAAACAAACATTAAATTATAAAGTAAAACAAAAGTATCCACAAAACAGTACAAAATTAATTTCTTTTATGACACTTTCATTCGGCATTTGAACCAAATTTTTCGCACAAAACTGTGGTAATATCTAATATTTATCAGTATCAGTAGTATTTTATTATTTAATTAGAGATTACCCCTAAAAGCCCGCCTGCCTGTAAAAATTACTCCTTTTAAAAGAGTTCTTTACTCTTCTTGTCATAAAAAAAACTGCCCTCTCATTTGGCAACATTGGTAATGTGAAACAACACAGCGAAACAAACTCCACAATGTAGAAAAACGTGTGAAAAATGACGTTTTTATAAAACGCGTGCGCTGAAAACATGACGCAAAGTAAAATAACAAAGACAGATTCTGATGATTGTCTCGTCTCATTAGCTGCTTTCGTTCGTGCCAATGATTATTACTCATAAAAACTGGATTTACTTCGTGCACATTTATTCGTAACTTTCTTCCGATCATTTTATGAAATATGAGTGATATGAGTTTCATTTCTTCGTTTTTTATAGAATCAATACATAAAAGTTACAAATAAATTTACACAAAACTTATTCAGTTTTTATGATTAGTAATCATTGGCACGAACGAAAGCACCTAGTGACAGTACAAAAAAAGAAACACAACAACCTCAGAACGGGAACTACAAACCACAATATCAAACTGCATTATTGGAAGAAACAATGAAGTAACCCAAGAACTAAAAACAAAAGTTATTAACAAAAACATTAATGTACCAAAGTTACTCACAATCAATAATTACAAACTGCAACATTACAAAGAATATTGAAGTGAAATTACATGCCCCATTGAAACTATACTCAGGAACTGCACATTACGTGGAAAAAATATAGAAATTACTTACAAATTACAAACCAAAGAATTGTTGATATTGCTCAAGAACTACAAACAACAATTCAGAATATTAAGAAACTTACAATTGCTCAGGATCAGGAATTGCGTTGAAGGAACACGGAAATTACTCAGGAATTACAAATTATGAATCGCAGTACGTATTCAAGTTACTCAGGAAGTACCATATGTCCAAATAAATTTCTGATAAAGGTAGGTCATGGAGTGTAAAAATCTACAACAAGAAGCAGTTTTTGAAGTTAGTGACATATCAAGCTGTAAGATATGGCCAATTAAACTTCAATTTTATTTAACTACTCGAGAACTGGAAAATATTTTAATGTAAATAATGTAATAATTTATCTTCCATGGCCTACCTTTATCAGAAATTTATTTGGACATATGTCATAAATTAGCTACAATATTGTAAGAATTATTGAAGAACGATATTGAGGAAACATTGAACTGACTCAGGAACTGAATAAAAATTACAAGCTAAACATTACAGTTGGAACCGCGTCACGTTGACTTCTACTGCCGACGTTTCGTGCTCCTTTGCAGAAGAACTTCCTCAGGGCTACTGCTGTTGGTGATGAGACTGTCTCAACGACTAACGAGAAGTAGCAGCAGCCCTGAGGAAGTTCTTCTGCAATGAAGAACAAAATGTCGGCAATAGAAGTCAACGTGACGCGATTCCAACCGAGAGCCTACTCAAACATGGATGATGGCCGCTGAAGCCTTCAAGTTAGATATTAAACCCAATTTATAAATAACAGCTATAAAATTATAAATAAGGTAGTTGACTACTGGAAGCTCTAAATTCAAAACCATTTCTACTTCCATTCTTCTTTCTGTTAGAGTGACTCACTACTAACACTGGAGTGCGTTCAAAAATGGCGCACCCCGGGGTAAAACCTAGGCGAACCTTAAGCGTTCAAAAATGAATTAAAGGAAACTCCCTAAGCGTTCAAATAAAGATTCGGGCGCACACTTGGAATGCACTCCTCGTTCCTCGGTCGCGACAGGGGAAAAATTTACCGTCATGCGCAATGTGAAGCAAGCGTGCGAAAATCAGTTTCGATTACTTAATTTCTTATTATTAAATCCGCTGTAAATTCTGTTTAGTAATCAAAATATTTTATTAACCGTTAAATACTAAAAACTACTAAAATCACTGACAGTGATGACTGATAATATGTCCATTTAACTTTAAATTATTCTCACATGACACACCACATGCACCCCAAGCATTCATATACGCTTTGCACTACACTATGAGACGTCACAACACCTCGCCGAGTTACACCTCACACCGGGGTGTTCATTTTTGAACGCAACCCTGGCGTAAATAACGCCACAGCGACAACCGCCACGCGGGGGGCGCAGGCTTCCTAAGGGCGCATCAAACAAGAGAAAGAAAATACTGATTCGAGATCATTCTAGGCGCAACAATTCCAGTTGCGAAGGGGCGTGGGTCACCGGGTGGCTTAGCGGTAGCCTAGCCGACTTTGCATGTCGTGTCGCTCGGCGGCGCAGGTTCGAATCCTGCCATTAGCCATGGGTGTTTGTGCTGTACGGACTGAGACCCAGCTATAACACAAAGAAAATTGTCTGGAATGGTAATTGCCGTAAGACAATGAAAGCAGCATTGCTGCGCAAAGCGGAGGGGCGTAACGTATCATAGTTACACTAGTGACTACTAAGTGAGGCTACAATTAGGCACATTTATCCTAGGTATCTATTGCTCAAGCTTCACTTCCTTATACTTTTATATATGTCCGACCTTTAACGAACACCCTTTCTATACCGGGTGTCCCGGGCGGAAAGGTCAATACTTCGTGGGGGTTTAGAGTGGGTTATTATAAATCAAAAAGTTTACATAAACATTTCTGAGATAAAACTATTTGAAATAAAAAAATGAAGATGCTAAATAACTTATATTTTAAAGTATTAACATTAAATTTGTCAAAAACAGCGCTGCATTACGGTGAAGATAAAATCGACATGGAGCGCCAAATTTAAATTATTCCGGAACTGCCTAGTGGTAAGAAGACTTCAGTATTTATCTCAGAATCCATTAATAAAAGACTACCTGTTTATATAATTTTTTTGACTTATGATAACCCACTCTGGACCCCCAAAAAGTATTGACCTTTCCTCCCGGGACAGCCTGTATAAAGAACATAACTGTAGAGGGTTCCATTCCTAATTGGCAATACATATCTGTCACTTATTCCCTTTCTTGATTCTCCTACAACGCTATCCTTTTTTAATATATATACGTTGCCAAATGTATGTTTTTCTCTCCAATATTATACATTTTGTTTATTATAAATTCAAGAAATTAAATTTCACAGTGTAATAAATAAAATTTTTAGTCATGTACTTACATGACATATACTAACGTTGTAGTACAGGGCCTGTCATGTCAATTTAGGGTGGAACACTCTGTAGTAACAGATTTCTATTATTAAGAGGATATTCAATCATTTATTCTAACAGTTCCTATTGTAGTAAACACAAAAATTAATTGTATAATTTCATACTATTGTAATTTGAAAGAAAAGCAAACGACAATGTGTCACCAAAAGCTATTATAAAATAACAATAAATAATTTTAGTAAAAGTCCTCGATTCTGATCGCTATCAATTTCAAAATCATAAACATCTACGTACAGTCGCGACAAAAAAAAATTGTCAATGTCATTCTTTGACTCTGTGATAGTGGTTCTATTACGAAATTGTCAAAAGCTTTGTACAATGACATGTGTCATGTCTGTTCTATTTGTCAAATTGATCAATATAATACTCCTGATAAGAAGTCCAGAAGATATTTTTAATTTGTTATGATTGCATCCAATTTTTTAATGACATTGCTCGCGGCTGTACATAAATAATCCTCTACAGTGTCATCACGTCATCAGGCTTCATTTTTAGTTGGTTTGAGTTGGTTCATTTGCGACTTTCCTTCAAAATGTATTAAGGAACTTGGTCACTAAGTAATAACGCAATACATATTGTTAGTTTTGAATTGATTCTATTTTGCATATTGTTATTTGTTATAAGTACCTCAAAATGTTTGGGTATACCTATTTGCAATAGGACCTGTTTGCAAATGTTGACGCTCACAGATAATCACTTTTATTAAAGCAGCTTAAGAAGCCAAGGAACGTCAAGTTTGTTAAACACATGCTTTCGTTCGCTTTTTAAAAAAAATGTTTTGAAAAAACTTCCCAGAGTTATTTGTTTATGACAGTAAGCTAAAAAAATGTCTAAAGTACCAAGTTAAAATTATCTTGATTATCTCATCCAATACATGCGAGAGATAAGCAAATCACTTTTGAGTCGTTTAAACAAACATAAAATTGTTCGTCAGTAATCATAGTCATGACGATATTTTTTTTTTTTTAGTATTGTACCGTATCATATCGTAATCAGTTTTGAAATATCATGTGAAATCAATAACAGTTCGTCAGCAAAGCGTTGCGAAACACGTTCAAAACGTGAAATCAGCAGGACTTGGAATTTAGTTTCCATAATGAACATTTCTCGTTCGTTAGTCTACTCAATTAACGTTAACTGCGCAGAAACTCGTTTCTCGAACATAAAAAAGGCTAAAGTAAGTGTCAGTCAACCGACGGTAACCAGTAATCGCTTCCTGTTGCCATGGAAACGCGATAGATACACGGCATAACAGCAATAACATATAAAAAGGTCAGCTAGCGTGACTGTTGTTATTAGTTGTGCATAGCTTTTAAAACATCAAAATTTATTTCCATTTGGTTGTCGGTTGCAGCAGGCACGGCTGTAAGCGCGGAGGGGAGAGGGGGGCACTGTCATTACATTACACGGCGGAGAGGGCGAGGGGAAGTTTGAGAACCACTTGGCAAAACATGGAATGTAATCTATTCGGGCTATCCCACTCCGAACGAAATAGGTGAGGCCGGCAGTAGGAAATCAGGTTGGAGTTGAAAGCCTATTGTACACAACGGATATTCTTGGTTTATCTGCGCGGAATTATCTTGAATATGAAGATTCGGAGAGATGGATAACATTGTTATGTAAATAAACTGCCGGCGAGCTTAGTTATTCGCTTTTTTTAGACGCTCAATTGTTTTCGTGCTGACAAACGTGACTCCAGTTTTTGAACGTTATGTCTGTAATCTTATCGCTGCATATGCTTTTATCTAAAATCTTAATTGCGTACCATAAATTGTTTATAAAAAGAAACAATGTACGATTTCTTCTCTAACTTGTTTAGAGTTGATAATTAAATAATAATTTGTAGCACCTTTGATTACTGCCTGGATATTTTAAGTTGTTAGCATTAATTTTCACTTTGCAGTAGACTTGTAGACGCGTCAGCTATAAATAAAATCCATTATTTCACATTTTATTTTCATATTCGACTGCTTTCTCAGAAGCAATTTTTCGTAATCGTCATTTTGCGTCATTAATTATGTTTTTTGGCACAGAAAAATCAAATTAATACTTGTATATTCTTAAAATAATATTTCCCCTTCTTGACGTTGTATTCTTTATAAACAAGGTTGCCAATGCGCGGAGTAATTATCCGACAATCTGGTATTTTAGATTAAAGAGGATGAAATTGGAAGTAATTACATTTTATGGGTAAAAATGGGTTCTCGGTTATAAACAAAGATTCATCCTTCTGAGAGAATGTGACGGGCTGTAATACAATCAGAAAAAAAAAAGTTGATGCACCAGTACTTTTTGTCATCACTCCAAATGTTGGTTGTACATTAATCTTTGTTAAATACTTGATTGCGCTTGTTTACTTCAAGCATAATCTTGACGGCCATAAATCCTATTATACATTTGATTATTCGAGTAAATTAATAACTCTTTCTACACAATAGTATATTATTATACAAGTTTCACAAGAAGGCTTATTGTAACACGAGTGGGGTTGGGGTACGACTAGCGAAGCGTAGCGAGCTAGGAGTGCCCCAACGGAACGTGTATAATATATTATTTCTTCTACTTTGCGTCACTTATTGAACAAAAATATGAAAAATATTGGATCTTCTTAGTATATGGGGAATTTTAGTTGTAATGCGTGGCAACACTGAAAACCTTTCGTTTTAATCAAAAGTCACATTAACAAGTTATTAATTTTTCTTATCCAGCTTCATTGTGAGTATATTGTTAAGTAACAAATAAATACTGAGTTATTTTGTAAAATCTATTAAATATTTTCAATTAAAAATGACTAAAATTTCCCCAAAAACAGTGTCACAATGAGCTTCATTGTGAAACTGTTTTTGGTGTCACAATGAGTTCATTGTGAACGCAAAGTAGAAAAAATATAATAGACGATCTGTTTGTTCGTTTATATTGCTCGGAATTACTCTAGGCCCCAGTTTTACAATTGTGGAAAAGGACTGTTCGCTGAATAATATCTATTCGCCGAATATCCTTCCACATTCTTCCATATCTACGACACGTTATTCCGACGCTTGTAAAGTCAGTCCTAAAAGCTGTCAAATGTAGTTTTCAGTCAAATTCGTTTATCTCGCGCTGAAAAAACTTCGGAAATAAAGGAATGTGACTGAACATTCGATTTGACAGCTTTTAGAGTAAATACCGTTCCAAAAAAATTCTTGCTCTAAACATTATTATAGAAATTGAATGAAGCAAATAGTCTTTTAACTTATTTTATTATATGTAGGCAGAATTTCTGCCAATTCCTGGTACATTTCCTATAACGTTTTCCTTCCAATATCTAGGGTCCGTTATTCTTACCTTGTTTGAGGGAAAAAAAATAACAGAAATTACAAAAAAAAAAATAGTATGAAATGCATAATGTATGTATATGTGTGTGATAAAGTAAGGCACCAAGCGAAAAAAACACCCTTAGCGTTGACTTTTTCGAAAAACGCTCTGACAGGTCGATTTCATTTAAAAAAAAAAGACATCTTTTACAACCAATTTTAATTTTATGTCAGTTACCACTTTTGCGCCGTGACGTCATCGACATTTTTTTTGAAATGACAACCTATTTTTTTGAAAATGTCATTTGAAAGCACCCATTTTTCTGAGTACAAAAATGTTAATGAATCACTAATGCATAAGAAAATTTTGAAGAAAGAAATTATTGAAAAATGGAAATGTGATTTTTAATCTTAATAAAATTTCAACCTAAAATAATACTTTCTTATAAAAACATAACAAAGCAACTTAATAAAATTACAATAAATGTTGGAAATGTCCTCCACCAACCACTTGACAGCAGTGATGTAAAACTACCGTAATTTATATTTTTGGTAAATTACGTGAGTAATTTAACGTTTTTTATTACCATTTTAAATTCTCCGTATTTTATTGTTGTAATAATTTATCACCGTAATTTACCATTTTTCCCCGTTTTTATGTAATATGTAGGTAAATAAACTGTATATAAATAAAAAGCAAACTTTTATTGAAAATAAACAAAATATCAGTTAACAAAAGCAAACCAAAATTCAAAAAGGGAAAGTTACCGTACTATAAAATCATTTGTAACTTGAAAGTAACAAAATATAGTTACAGAAAGCATTAAGTACAATAATTATAATTTAAGAAATAAAAGACACATAAAATTAAATATATCTATGGGCGAAGGCGAAACCTTTTTCTCATTAATTTATTGGACTTGGACTAAAATCCGTATCGATTTCACTTTCACTTAATTCATCTAAGGCAAAGACATTTGATTCCTGAGAGGTGCAAGGTTCGTCTTTTCGCAAAAAAGTTTTGAGTTCACTTAGTTTTAAATTACAATGAACAAATAATAGCTTTGCAGCTCTGTCATTTGTTAGTTTGGTTCTTTTTTTATTACGAATATTGCCAAAAGCAGAAAGAGATCTTTCTGTGGCACAAGTTATTGTTGCAGGACAATTTAATATTTCTATAGCTACTTTGCTTAAACTTGTACTTGAGCAAAGTGACTTCCACCACACAACAGAATTTAATGTACCAGAATTTAATGCGTTCCAAAAAAAATCTTTTGCAAATAGTTCTTCCTTTGCTTTATATAAAGCGACCTCTGTTATTACTTGGCCAACATTGCTTCCACTAATTAAATGTGATGATAATTTGTTAATATAAATAAGCGCATTAATATATTCGTCGCCGTTTAAGTTTTTGCCCATATATTTTGGATCAAGTAAATTTGCAGCAAAATGAACTGGTCTAATAGCCATTTCTTTTCTGTTTTGTAAAAAGTCTTGAACTGTGTCCAGGTGCAATAACGGACAATTTTCCTTAAAGATTGCATTTAAATTGAAAAAAAATTCTACAACCTCAGATACACATGATTTCGACGTTTGTATATTAACAATATATTCAGAAATTGGTTGTAAAAGGTAGTACATTTTGTCTACATTCTGCCAAAAGGAGTCGTCTAAAATATTATATTTAACATCAGCACTTATCACATCAAGAACAGTTTCTGTAATAGCTAACTGCTTTAAATTTTGTTTTTTTAATCTCAGACTTTGTAAATAAAATACTCCTATTAAAGAAGCCCATCTAGTTTGCGCCGGAAGCGTCAGACTTTTAGTGGTACTACTTTTGTCTAAACCATGTTGTTCTTTTTGAATATGTGTAAAAGTGGCATTTAAAATATGAGACCTCTTAACAGAACTAACAATTGCTTTACATTTCTGTGTTGTGGAAGAAAATAATTCTATTTTCAACAAATCATTAATTAATAGATTTAATACAGGGATATTCACATAAACCGCTCGTTAAAAATTTTCAAGGTTGCAGTTCACGTAGATATTTGAAATTTAAGGAGCAAGTGTTTTCCGTGGAGATCTCTTTAAATAAAATAAAATTGCCTTTGTATCACTTCCGGTTGTACCGGAAGTCGCTATCAACTCGCTTATTTTAAATGGAATGCTATATTTTTAATCACGTTTTTGAATTCTACATGTAAAAATATGTTAAATTGCAATACATTTCCCTATCTCTAAAATGCATCATTTTTGAGATATTTTGAATTTTCTTAGAAATTTGGATTCTGCAATCTGATTTTCAAAAAATTATAACACAGCTGTTATTGAAGCAATTTTATTTGTAATAGCTAATATTGTAGTTGAAGCTTTAAGGTTCTTAAAAATTCCATCAGCATAATCTATTAAGCTACAGGGTGTCTAAAACGCACCGCTCCACTCGAAGATATTCAAACACAGAAAAATACTTTTTTTCAAATGGAATGACCGATATTTTAATGCACCATTGTATGTGGAATCAAATGCTGCGTCGAACTGTACTAGCATTCCCTATACCTAACTTTAACAGTTTTTGAGTTATGAAACATTTTCGATTTAATTCATAGAAAATTACAATTTTAATAGGTCAAATATTTTTAATTTTATTAAGATAGCATGGAAATTATAACAACGATTACTGTTACTACAAATTTTGTAGTCAACCAAAGAAAATAGAATTTGGCAAGTGGAAATTCACAAATTTTAATAGTTCTTTAATCATCCTTCTCTTAGAACGCTTGTGATATAAAACGAAAAAGTATGAATTTCATTACTTTAAATTGAAGAATAAAATAGTTGCTAGTTTGCAATTCTCTGGATTAGCGTGAAAGTATTTTAAAACCATTGTCTAATTATCTTCGTTATTTGTTACTGATCTTCGTACATTTTATTTTTCCAAATTGTATAAAGTTAGGTTCAAACTTTCCAAACTGTGTTTTATTCATAGGAGACAAGAGGAGTACATTTGATTGAACACACATTCTCTGCTCTGAACAATTTTAGATCATTCTTCATGAATTTAAAAAATAGATTTAAAATATCAGCGTTTGAGTAATTTTGATTTTGATTCTCAAATTTTTTTTGCTTTTGCTTAAAACTTGTAGTAACAGGAAACGTTAAATGCAATTGTTTGTTGTTTTCATAACTATATCAACAAAATTAGAAATATTTAACCTAATAAATGTCAATTTTTATGTATTAAACCAGAAATATTTTATAACTGAAAAACTGTTAAAGTTAGGTATAGGGAATGCTAGTACAGTTCGACGCAGCATATGATTCCACATACAATGGTGCATTAAAATATCGGTCATTCCATTTGAAAAAAAGTATTTTTCTGTGTTTGAATATCTTCGAGTGGAGCGGTGCGTTTTAGACACCCTGTAGCTTAATAGATTTTGCTGATGGAATTTTTAAGAACCTTAAAGCTTCAAATACAATATTAGCTATTACAAATAAAATTGCTTCAATAACAGCTGTGTTATAATTTTTTGAAAATCAGATTGCAGAATCCAAATTTCTAAGAAAATTCAAAATATCTCAAAAATGATGCATTTTAGAGATAGGGAAATGTATTGCAATTTAACATATTTTTACATGTAGAATTCAAAAACGTGATAAAAAATATAGCATTCCATTTAAAATAAGCGAGTTAATAGCGACTTCCGGTACAACCGGAAGTGATACAAAGGCAATTTTATTTAAAGAGATCTCCACGGAAAACCCTTGCTCCTTAAATTTCAAATATCTACGTGAACTGCAACCTTGAAAACTTTTAACGAACGGTTTATGTAAATATCCCTGTATATAAGCACAACACCCATAGCAAGAAAAATAACCAGAAGAATACTTTTCATTAAGTAATTCCCATGTTGCTCTCATATTGCTAGCATTGTCAATTATAGTCATTACTTTATCGAGTCCTATTTCGTCAATTATTGAACTTAACAAATTACATAAATAATTTGCATCATGATGATTTGTTTTAGTATCGATAACTTTATACAAAACGGGATCGGGTGTTGTAATTATTACGTTTATAATGAACTCATTTCTTACGTTACTCCATCCATCGATTTGAATTCCTAGGGTTTTCGCCATTTTAATTTTTTCTGTTACTCTCTTATGAATTCTTTCGTGTTCTTTCTCCAGCAGTGAGTTAGAGAGCTGATAACGGGTTGTAATTTTAAGGACGGTCTCATTTGTTTGAAAACTGTTTTCCAATGAATGTTTTCAGTAAAGCTTAGGGGCGTGTTACTTGCATAACATGCTCTTGCTAATAGCTCCCACACTCTCTCCTCTTCAGGTTCGCGAATTTTATCAACGAACGAATCCAAACTGCAAATACTTGGTGTCTTTGTTGTGGTTGTGGTGGATAATGACTCTGAGCTGGACTATGTTGAAGACATTCAGGTACAGTCATTGAGATGGAAGAATTACTACTTTCGTCCGAATCTGTATCCAAATCGTCCGGTTCTACTTCTCTTACAATTGTTTTGCCTAAATATATTCAAAATTTAATTTTGGTTGACTTTTTTCTTGAATAACATTAATTTATTTACCTTTACTTTTGCGTGTAATGTTAGTAGATCTCAAGGTTGATGCTTTAGTTTTTTGATTAATATCGATTTTCACTTTATTTGGACATTTAATGCATTTCTTGAATAAATGTTCTGACATCCGTGTAACATTTAGGGCATATTGCTGAGAACAATATTGACATTGGTACATTTTTGAATTGGTTTGTTTGAGGAAGCACTGCAGCACTATAGACCTGATAATATCTTTTCGTCCCATTGTGTAATATCAACACACAAAGTAAGGCTCACTTTAATCTTTACTAGAACACTACGACTTATGTCATATTATGTAATACTATTTATTACTAATAATAAGACAAGCCTTGTGCACTGTACCACATCGACCACACATGAGATTATACTATATTAGCTGCGAACTTGTATATCGAGCATCGGGCTGCGCGTTGCATACTGAATCGGGTATTCCCCAACTTACGTGTTATATGATTTGGTAATTAATGGTAAATAAAAATGGTAAATTACGTGATAATTACGGTAATTTTTATCGTATTTTACGGCGTAAATTACGACTAACATCACTGCAGTTGACAGTGACCAGCTCGTGTGTAAACGTTGTTAATTACTTTTGCGATGGTTTCACGGCTAATGTTATTCAAAAAAATTAGAAGAAATTTTAAAACGTGAACTGCTAAAAAAATTTTGATGTGTTTTGATTAACGATTAGGTACGCTATGTTTAAAAATTTCTTATCCTTTTTCTAATGATTAAAGTTGAAATATACAAAATATTTCACATTTAGCAATGTAGCCAAAACCGGTAGCTAAGAAAAGTACAAATCAAAGCAATTAGAAAATGCACATTGTTATCGATTAAACATCAATTTACCTAATATGGAATTGTCAAAAAATAAAAACATAAAAATTTCTTATTTTCCAAAGAGGCTCCTACACGTCAAATTCTAAAAATATTTTTAAATGTTATAGGCCCGGTATTATAAAAGCAAGGTAACTTTAACTCCTAGTTTATTGCCATAACAACAATTGTGTCCACAATTGTTAACATCGAAAAAAACCGATAGTTAAAGCTAACTTACCTTTATAATACCGGCCCATAGTAAGTAAATTAACCTTTAGTTTATTGACGTTTATATCAAATTGGATTGAACGCTACGTATATTCTACTTTCATTTTTCAATAACGAGCGTCTAAATAAAAACCTAGTCAAGTGGGTTGTGATCGAGAATTTATCCATTGCATTTACATAGAAGAATTACTAAATGTAGCCTACTTGACCAGGTTTTTATTTAGACACGAGTTACTTTCTTGTTACGTTATGTCATGTTAATTTAAGTTCACAATTTAAATGAAGTTTAGAGTGAAGACATATTTTTCAATTAAAGATCAAGCATCAGATTTGTTTGAGAGTGAAACAAAATTGAAAAACTGGCCCTCAGTGATTTAAAGAGCTGGTCCTAGTGTAAGGAGTTCAGGGATTATGGAAATTGTAAACACACGTAGTTATTAACGCTTTATGCATTTGATTACAGAACAGTGTTTTCAGTTAACGTCTCCCATCAATCTCATCATATAGTTATCTCCTCTCCTCTCATATTATCTGACAAGATTAACCCCGAGACGATCAGGATAATAGGAGTAATGTAAAGAGCAAGCATAGTAATAATAATATTGATACATCTAATGACACAATTAAATTTTAAGAAGCTTTGTTCCTGTATGTTAGTAAGATAAGAATTGAGTCGTGTAGATCCAAAATAAAAAAATCCATTTGCTATTTTATATTAATTTTCTCACTGTCAACTTTTTCCTAATGCATGATATTACACTGATAACATTATTTAACAGCGTTTTCGATTCGTTGCTCTAATCTAAAGCATTCTCAGAGTATTTCCATCTTCTATTATTGCATGGAGTTAAAACAAGATGAAAATCTCTGAGAATGCCCTAGAGCTAGAGCAGTGAATCGAAAATGTAATAAGAAATTATATTTCTAGTCGTCATTGAACTTCTGTAAAAGTGAGTTTTTGGATTAACTAAACCATAATCTAAACACTAATGGCCGTATGCATCTAACGAATTAACTCAGCTTAACTTTAAGCATCACTTAGAATGTGACTTACACAATGTTATGAAACTTCAAATGTCGCAATATAAACGTCACTCAAATTTAAGCTCGATTAAAGTGTTTGGTGCATATGGTCGTTAGGCTGCGTTGTATAAAAGGTTTAACCAGGATTAAAGTTAATCCTAATTTATAATGTACCACACAAAATGCTGTATGTTATAACAAGTATCATATTCTAACTTAGAATTAAAGTTAATCCTGGCTTAAACCTTTTATACAACGCAGCCTTAAAATATCGATGAAAAGCTTCGTACGTATTTCGTTGAATTCGCAGCTATTTCTAGGTTTAAGAACGTGCTGCCTGTGCATTAATTTTAAATAAAATGTTTAAATAAAATGAATTAAACCTTAACGTGACACTGAAATACGCTTAAACCAAAAATTAACAAAAATTATTTGGTTTAAGTTCTGACTGAAATACCATGCCTTAATACTACATTTTACTATCAAATTTTGGTTAGATTCTTGTCCGATGAAAATTTGTTCACAAATTCTTATTAATCTTTTAAAGGACGCTTTAAAAATCGTACAATAGCTCAACGTTTCACTCGTGACGAAGCTGTGAACCAATAGTGAAACGATGAGCGATTGTGCGATTTTGAAAGTTTTCTTTCATAGATTAAAAAGAATTCGGAAACTTATAATACATGTACTCCACGAAAATGATTCCAACCAATTAAAAAGGACAACTCCAGTTTTGCCAATAGGCTTACGCAAACAGTCTGAACATTTAACTTAAGCAATCACAAAAAACTAGAAAAGAATGCCGAAAAACTTAAGTGTGTTTTCATTTTATTGAATATATTAATAAATTCCGATTTTTTTTTAATCCAAAAAAAGGACCTCATTCATTTTTTCCTCACTTTCTTCTTTCTGCAAATAATTTAAGTCTGCACTTATTGATGTTAAAGGGGAACTTAATTTTTATGCTTGACCAATGTCGCTAATTATTTTATAACATTATTATTATTTATTTTGTCCACGACTACTCAACAATCTTTCAATAAAATTATTCATGTATTTGGTCAAGGATAATGCTATCCATAATTCACTATCAGCAGTGTATACAAAATCATTATTCACGGTGTCGTGGTAACCATTCTTGTGTACATGGTGTATAATAAGGACATAGGTTATAACGCGTGAACAGTATCTTTTCTAATCAAGTGATCTATGGAAAAAAATTATAATATAAATATGTAATTCAAGTGGCATTTGAAATAATGAAGTAATTAAAGACACATAATTGATTAGAAAAGATATTGATCACCTGTTATGAATAAGAGATGCAGTTTTATAATATTTTATGTACGAAACAACCGACATTTTTATTAATAAAACTTTGTGCAAACGCCTCAAATTTTAAAATTAATATAATTACTTATTTATTTACAATTAATGCTGGTTCTTGTCCGATGAAAATTGTATCACAAACTCTTTTAAAAGAGTTTGTGATATTATTTATTTACGTTAAAATTCATATTTACTTTTGAACAATTAGATGATATTTGTAGTCATGGACAAAGTATAGTATACGACTCGCTATAATGTCATTCATTATAGCATCGTCTATAATATACCGTATGATTTTAAAAATTTTAGATCAAAGGAGGCCGTGAAGAGGAAAACATACAGCTTAAATTAACTCATACGTACGTTTTGGTTAACACCACTGGGAAAATATCATTCAATTATGAATGCATTTTGAAGTTTTGTAAATATCATTTTGAATAAACTGTTGTATTTGCTAATTTACGCCATACGTTTTTCTTTCACGGCCTCCCTTGATCTAAAATTTTAAAAATCATACGATACTATTATAAGCGCTATTAAATCTTGAGTTGTTTCCAAAGCACTCTTTGCAGAACAGATGATTACGAAATTTTTTCCAGAATATAACTCAAACCAAGTGTGATGACACATCATTGTAATCAGTAGTAGTGCACAAATCGCTAAAGACTTAAAAAGTTGCATGTCTCTTGTTCGCCATTTTTGGCGACATGACAAAAACGATGACATATTTGAAGTCCTCATAGGATGGTACCTTAACAGTGTCCGACTTAGAAATGCCTAGATTAATCTATTTTATAAATAAAAACGAGAATTTTACTTTGTTTCGAATATCTTGAATAGATATGCCAGAAAAATTTAGGCTATTGATTTTATTAAACTAGACAAGTTAAAAGATATTTCCTCATCAATTTCTTTTTTTTTAATATTCTTCATTTAATTTTTAAAGACAAAGACTTCACTGTGAATATTGATGAATTAAATCTCCTGTATTACAGGAATTAGGAATATCACTAGAAACTTGGTATTAGTAGTTATTAAACTGATAACGAAAAGCAACGTCAGCATTTAATTTTAGCAACTGCGACTTTTGCTCTTTACTTGACGCTTGTGCCACGTTTATCAACTGACATGAATGAGCCAGTAATTAAATAAAGGCTAAATCATAAACGGCAATGGTTAAAGTCTATCCGTTCACACAGACACAGATAAGATAACAAAATGTGCTTAATTAACATGCACGAGCTTCCTGCGTGGAGAAACCTTTCTCTCTACTTCACAAAATGTGCTTAATTAACATGAACGAGCTTCCTGCGTGGAGAAACCTTTCTCTACATCTTGTAAAACGTGGAAATTAATCGCGTGCAAAAAAACGAGTTTACTGCGAGTCATTTTTGTCAGTAATGAAATTCCACGAAAGTGTTGAGTTTCAAAAGAGAAAGCAATTAATTGGAAGAAGCGGACGCGTGAAATGACTCGACTTTTTCTTTCTTGTCGATCCTGCGGGTGTGTCGAAAGCATTCTATACGAAACGACCTGATACAGTAAGCTTGTGAACTAAAAACACTCGGAAAGCTGGCCAGGCAACGGTGCACAAGTGGTTCTCCGGATCGCTATGATTCAGTGATTAGTTCTTTCTTGAGCTTCGTTAAAAAGCTTTTTAATTCGCTTCAATTGATTAACTGAGAACGACTGAAGTGGTATCTATTTTTTAAATAAATTTCATCGTGAAAAGCGTAGCATTATTTTTCGAAATCAATGACTGATAAATCAATTAGTCATCATGAAATCCAATGGATTATAAGAATATAAACACGATATGACAAGTAACATTGGCCAGCGGTATCGTATGCAATGTAGTACATAAATAAGTATGAGGTGTGTATATGCATGCTACATGCAAACAACTTTGAGTTACTAAAGCGTTTTACATTTGAAAACACCCCACTACTTAGCCTAGGCTCTAGAATAAAAAATAAATACAAAACAACTTCGAACACGTGCGTGAATACCCGTTCTTAAAGGATGATACAACGCAATTATCTTAAAATGTAACATCCCTACGTTGTTTTTAATAAAATAATTGGATTAGATGATTGCACTGTACAGACAATCAAAGTATTGGCTATGTATACATACAATGCATTCATATAATTATTTTAAAAATTAACATAGGGATATGTTACAGTTGCAGAGTTGCATTAAAAATTAAATATTGTAACATGTATCGTTTGTGAACGTAATCTTACACCAAAGTTCAATGAACCTACCTTTCTTACATGCCAAATTCTTTCGCGTGCTTTATGCAGTATGTTACTGTTGCTGTTTAGTTAAAGAAACTATCCCGTCTGTATTTATTCATACGAGGTCGATATAAAATATAAGCTTTCGTATACATACTATGCATAAATAACGGCACTTTACAATTCAAGTATAGTAAATGGAATGAATTAACAATGTACAGGTTGTTACCGAACTTGAACTGTTTATTGACATTTCAAATGACACTCAAAAATATAAGAGTAATCTATTGTGTATATTGTATAATTATTGGTTAAGAATAAAAAAAAATAAGGAAGTAATGTTATTGTGTTTTCGTTTCACCTGCACCGGTTGCACTCGGTGCATTTGCATCTTGTTTTAACCTCATGTAATAAAACGAGATGAAGATACTCTGAGTGCGCCCTAGTGCAGTCAATCGAAAACGCTATTAGTTGTTGTCACATTATTCAAGCATGAACTTAAAACATTGTAGATATTTGTATTAATTTATGTAAATAGAGTACTTTCCTTTCAACAACAATATATGTATAATAAACTTGAATTAATTATTATTCTCCAGACAACTTACGTTACGTATATCACATAACCGAGCTTTTGCTTATACTCGTAGAAGATGTTTTAAATAAATAAGATGTCACTAAACTTAAGTCATATTTACCTACTTTTTAAACTAGTAATAATGACATTTAAGTAGTTGAAAAGAATTTGTTAGGTTACAAAAGCAGTCCTAGATACCAAAGCTGTCTCAGGAAATCAGGAAACACACTACAACGTGTAAAGGTGAGTTTAGGTAATAACAAGGAAAGTTATCATTAAAAACAACGTCATAAATTTGATTAAGTATTAGTATTACTTTTGTATTACGTGCAAAATATTATCCAGCCTGTAACTGTTACTGTTAATATTCTGCATATCTACAATGCAGTAGATAAAAGGAATGTAGAAAAGGATAGGCCTTCGAGTCGTCGTATCTACAGATAAATTACGAATATGCACTGTTATTGCTGAATAATAAACATCCCATTGAATTGTCATTGTTCAAGTTGTTGTTCGCATGTATAAATTATTAGCCTGACCCTCAACAATCTGCAGTTTCCTAATGATGTGAGTCATGACAATTAAGGTTATGAAGGAATGATTAGGACTTTTTCCTTTCCTTTTGAGTACTACTTCCTGTTTCAAAACGACTCAAGTGCAATGATACCCTAAGTATAAACAAATAATTATGCATATTCAAGAAAATACTTTGTGAAACAAACAATATGATCATTACTCTCTTCTTCTTCTTATCTGGTTTCCTGGTAATCGTAAGGTATAGAGAATCAGACGATTTTACAATCGTCGGATAAGCATTATTCATAGAACGACGTGACGTAGGTGTGACATAGATATGGAGCAACATTAAAGGATATTCGGCAAACAGTTATTCCGTCCTTATTTCACGATTGTAAAACTGGCCCTTACAGGTAGAAGTTATATTATTTCAAAGATTACAAAAACATTTGTTAAAAAGTAATGAAATTTATTGATAAAGAGATAAATAAAATCGACACTTGTATGATGTCTAATTATTACTTGCATTAAGCTTTAATTAAAAAAAAAGATAAGCATACCTACAGTAGGGAACGTAAGTAAATGTTTTGTTTTTATTTTATTTGTATTATAGATCTGTAGTGATTAAATGGAGAAATAAATCAAAGATTACATCGTTATCAATATGTATTAACGTTAAAGTTGGTAATCCCTCTATTTTTTTTTAATTAAAAATTTCAATTAGTGATTAAAATGGATGCGGTGATAAAGCGATAAACGTGTCCAAGATAATTCATCAAATTTCCGTTGGTTCTATTTACGTTCTACGTAGAGCTTTACCAAAAATAAACGAGCCCCTCTGCCTTCATTTCTGTGTACATTCACACCATCCATTCTCGATTACGAATGCGGTGGATGGAAATCCCAAAACAAAAACCCTCGGGTAACAAGTTTTCCAATTTCCCAACAGCGCAAAATTCTCATTGGTTAAAAAGAAAAATCAATAATGCAGTTCGTCCAATAGCGGCCGCTGCGAATCTATCTTGTTTTTATTGTAGTCTCTATTACATAAAATGCAGCCACTTTTCATGCTGAGTTTATCACTGCGATTGATAACCTCCACAAAAATCTATCCGGCGAAAAAAATAATGTTGGTTCGAGCTCGAGACCACAGCTGCTGTGTCTGTTTGAAACCGTGTGGATTTATTAAAGGCTCAAGGACAACGCCATAAATACTACAAAACCCCACACACAGTGAAATTTAATTTTGAGCTAAGTGCATACTCTTTTCCCTTTTCACTGACGAGGCTGTTTCGTTCCCTCTCACGCAATCACGAGCTCAAGTTTTTTAGCTGACTAATCCACATTGTATCTTGCTTGTTTCATTAATTTTTATTGCTACTTAGAAGGAAGTTTCAAAAGTTTTATTTGCTCATAAAATGTACTACGTGCGAATGAAACATGTTCAGAAGATTCACTGAAATGATGAAATAATAGATCAAATTTATTCTAAGTGGATTATACTATTAGAGCTTCATGAACTGATTAGAAGAATATTCTTAATAATTGTAGTTTTTACTGAGAATTAAGTTTTCGAGGTAAAATCCCTGCTCATTGAAGAAAGTTTTCTTGTTATGTACAGTTACGAGCAAAAAAAATGGACGTTAATGTCATTCGAAAATTTCATTGAATTGTCAAAAATTAAAAATATCTTCTTGTAGGGCGAGTTAGAATTTAATCAATTTAACAAATAGTACACACATGATACACATTGCTGTAGAGAGTTTATAACAGTTACGATCATTTCACAATAGAACATTTGTCACTGTGTCAAAGAAAGACATTGACGACCAATTTTCTTGCTTGCTACTATACTACAGGGAGATCGAAATTGATTGTCCTGATCCTACACTACTTTCCGTGAGTATGATATCAATATTTACATCTGTCACATGAAGGTTAGAACCAGTTAGAACGAAAAGCAGTGCGTGCGTAGAACATTCATAAAACTTACATCCAAACCTAACCTAATTAATAAAGAACATAATTATTGTTTAATCAACTTGCTATTACAATGAAATAAACCATTGTTCATGTATGAACGACAATGAACTGTCACAAAGTCTTGGGATATCTACTAAGTTCCCCAGATTTCCCTATGTTGCTAACTTCATTTTAATAATTGGATGTAAATCTCGATATCAAGCTCGTGGAAAACAGTGTAGGATCAGGACAATCAATTTCGATCGCCGTGAATTACCAACAAAATATAAGCGAAAAAGATGAAGATTCGTTATTCAGATGAATCTTTAGAAAAATTTGGAAAACAGTATTTTTGTTATAACGTGTGTCCAACAATTATTGTAGTCCTGGGTGGCTGTAGAGTCAAACATTTTTCACTAATTATGTATTGTTTCAAATGCCATTAAAACATTTATTTGTTGTCTAACAGTCAATATTTGAGACTTCAATTCAACGATACGAAGTAAAAATCGGCATTTATGTGTAATACCACAGCCACCCAGGACTACAATAATTGTTGGACGCATGATACCTTCTTACTGAAAGTGACATTGATTTTCTGACTGTGACGTTTTCGCTAATGGCGTATTCCAATCGCTGCACTGGTGTATACTCAGTATATCTTCATTTCTTACTGCCATATGAGGTTAAAATGAGATGAGTGTGCATTAGTGCAGTAATTGGAATACGTTATAAAAGAAGGTATTTGAATTTGATTTAATGGCGTGTTTCCGGTGCACAAACACATTTGCCAGCTGGTTTTTGTCTTAACACGATCATTTTATACTTCGTGTAAAATTTACATACATCACTCAATACATTCTTGATACTAATATATGTACACAGGGTGTATCTCGGGCAAGCATGCTTTGATATCATGCACATGACTGCTTTTGCCGTCTTTTTGAAAAAAAGGGTATATAACATTTGATGTATTCATTCAATCGGTGCAACCGAATTGCGGTCCGTTTTTCGAAAGTGACCGAATTGCGGTCAAAACATTTCAATGCACGTGACAGGATGTAATCCTTGTTCGAACTGCGGTCAGAATTTCAACGTGGGCAACATTAAGGATTAATAAAATTTAGGTAGAAATTTTATATAATTTTATATTTGGTATTGATTAAGACCCCCGTATCGGGATTTAGGGCCTGACCACAGTTCAGTCGCGAAAACAACCTCCTTAATGACCTTCTTACCTTGTTCCTGTTTCAATTTTGACCGCAGTTCGGATGTCCCCCATTCAATATGTAAGAGAGTCTTCCAGGAATTAAACAGATCCAAAAATTAACTTTTCCGCACAACATGCAAACAGAGAGTATGCAATAACGCAACTAATTTCAGGCAAAATCTTCAATACAGATCAATGACAACAAACGAATACTACAAATTACACTTTAAAGACAATGACGGACGAGCATTGCCGTGGAAGTTGGTTAAATTAAGGACGAGAATACGGGTCATTGTATTTTAAATAGTAAATAAAATCAGGTAACCAAAATAAAATATCAACATTTAGGTTGGTTGTTGAGTTTTTCCTGATTTTGATGTACACTGAGAAAGAAAAGTAATATATCTTCTATGAACATTAAATTGTGACCTAATCACTTCTAACCACTTTACTTATTATAGTGGTTAGAAGTGAAACCACTATAATAAGTAAACGGACAAGTAAACTAGTAACCGGGTAAATCAACACAAAATACAAACATGAAATAAAATTCTACGCGAGTTTGTTTACCTCAAGTTTATTGGAGAGACATTACTTTTCTTTCTCAGTGTACAATTCTATTCAATTGACGAAAGAATTCATGAAGGTCATTGATAATATTCATGTGCAGCAAGTAATTTAATTTAATCAGCGCTATTGTTCTACTCATATTTGTACTTGCTTTAATGACGAGCTCCCGGTACAAAGCGTAAACTCAAATGTCAATCTCATGTCGTAACTTCATTATTTTAAATCTTTTGTAAAGTTCCTTACTACAAGTTAAAAACTCAAAAATCAATGATACTCTTATACATTATACAGGAAAATCACAAATCATTTCAACCTATGTGACCCCACCCTATAGGTCACACATTGTAACAATACAGTGCTGTGTCTTAAATCGTTCGAGGATGTAATGCCTGCGTCGTAATTTACATTTGGGAATGCTTGGTTAAAGAGAACACCTACAGCCACGAAAGTCAATGATTTGAAACAGCAACTTCACATTTCTCAGTGTTGTCACTTCTAGAAAACAAGACCTAATTCAAATTGGTCACGTGGATTGAAGTAGTTTATGATTTCCCTGTAGATTAGGAATAATTTGTCACTCAGTGGATGAAACAATACATAAATATATACATACTTAAATACATAAATTCTTTTGTGGAAAAAATAGGCAACCTAGGGTATTAACCTTTTTTTAAAGTGGCACGTGTTAGATAAAAAGAGGATTGAAAGTATATGTTTATTGAATTTTCATCTATTAGTTTCACAAACAAACACGATTTAAAGATGACTTAAAAAACAATTACACAAATAATTTTATAATTGTTATGAATGGCAAGACTGAAGGTAATCACATAAAAATATACAGAGTGAGCAGATTCCACTGAGCGGGGTTGATATCTTGAAGATCCCTAGATGGAAGAGAATTGTTTTCTACTGTTTGCATGCCTAGTTAACTTTTGTTTATATTAATCCATCCTTTGTGTTTATTATCATTTTGTCTCGTTACTTTGCACACTATGTATGTAATTTAGTCTTTGAGAAGATAGTTAAAACAGTTAAAAAGGCAAAAATAAAGAAATAAACTGATAAAGGACACAAAGAATGATAAATGTAAACAAAATTTAACTAAGTGTGCAAACTACGGAATACATATTTACTTCCATTTAGGGGCCTTATTAATACCAAACTACCAACCCCCGCTCTTAATTGTTTTTAAATGTTTAAGAAATGTTGAAAATACGAGGAATCATTTCAAAATAATTTGTTTTAAAATCTTAAGCAAATAACAAACAAAATTTGTTTAAAATAATTTTGAAAATGGTAAAGTGATTAATCTTAAATTCGTGGTATCCGATTTTATACATGAACTCCCTTGATCCATTAATTGCTCTGACTTGAATTTATCTTTTTGATAAAAGTCGCGATGAGATACTCTCAACCCTTTACCATATCAAGATACGAAAAGATTGTTATACAAAAGTTATAATTTCGGCGCTTACACCCAAAAACGGAAGGGATGTACTCCACCTTGTTACGTTATAGAAAACGTTGGTTCCCAAAAAGAAATTAATTGTCCTTTTTTAAGTGCGCCTCCATCACGTTGCGTTGTAAGGGAATTATAGTCAACGTAGTTATGTTATAAGGGGGTTGCCACCACGTTACGTCTTCCCTTATATCGGGCACTCGCTTGCAGGGCAGGATATCGGCGAGCGAGACATAATAATTTGCACCACACCCAATCAAACGCCGCCCAGAACTCACAAATAAAATTCACCAAATACATTAAACAAATTAATTATATTAATGAATACTTTAGAAACTGCCTGTCGACTGTTTACGACTATACAACTCATTGATTAACAACCAATCAACTACTGCCTATTTGATTTATAAATTTCCCTTTTTATACCATCCGTCCCGGATGCCACACAGTGCGTTTCCAAAGGTTCGGGTCCAAAGATCGATGTTCCAAAATTGTCATCATCTTTAATTGTTTTGAAAAAAATACGAACTATTGTGTAGCATTCTTAAGTAAGTTCAAACAACTTTGTCAGCATGGAATTCCCTCTATTAACACGTCAATTTTGCATAAGTTCCATTGACCGAAAAAGAATTTGACGTGCAAGCTAAGCAGACGTCGGTAATTCATGCTAGACAACTTCCGCAGCGATTAAGCCTGTGTCGATGACCGTACTTGTGAAATGCTAACTAAACAATTGTACAATGACAGCTTAAATTTAAGCTGAAGCTTAAAACCATAACGACAATTTCGTTGTTAAGGGTTTAAGTTTTGGCTTAAAGTTAAACTGTAATTGTACAACTGGGCCTTAGTGGCAATATGTGAGGGAAGACGAAAACCGTACAATAGAATACGACAACCGTTGTTTCCATTGCAGGTCAATAAGGTTAAGGTTAGCATGTAGGGGTTACGATTTCAATGAACACGACTGTAATATCAAATATCCAAATCGAACCAAGCGTTCTTTTGTTAGATTTTTTCAAGAACTTATCCACGCATTTAATAATAAGGTCTTCGTTAACAGTAATGAAATGTACGAATACTACAAACAGTAAGACAAACGTACAGTAAACATAAAAAAATGTACAAAAAAATGTTATATAACAAAGAAATAAGATAACTTCGCTAAATGCTGTTCTTACATTACTTAATAACTGAAACTGGATATACTCTGTTCTTTTTTTCTAAAATACCTGTTAAATGTTTGTAAAGTTGGTACCTGTTACCGGAATGTTAAGAAATTTCAAAAATTTCAGTTCTAAATTTAGGGATCAATGCAGGGTTCCAACAGAAACTCTAGCGTCTTGACACTGACCGGTACTATAGGAAAAAACAAACAAACTGTAGAACAATACACTAGAAAAAAACAATAATCAGCGCGAATGAAAAATAATAAACAACTTTAATTAAAAAAATTATTTTTTTTTAATTACTCGACGCTCAATAATTTAAGATGTACAGTGAAATAAATGTTTGGGCAACAATAGCATGCTTTTATTGCGCATATTAACCATACTGATATTTGGAGAGCGTAATAATTTTTGATGCAGATAGGGTGGAGACTTGGTTAGCAATAATATGAGTTTAACTTAATAAATGTATGTAAATGCCAACACTTTTTTTAAAGTCAACCAGCCAGCCTCTTCCAGCTTACACGACACATGATCCCATCGCCTTAATCCGTATTCAAATCGAACGCAATTATATTGAACAACTTGTAATGGGTTTGTAATATTTGCATCACGAGAAGTTAATGCTGGTCCATGAACCATATCGCAATTACAGATTTTAATATTATTTAAAATATTTAAAATATTAACGCATCAATCAATAGCAACCTTAATTTCGTAAACATTCGTATTCGTAAACAGTTTTTTGGGATACAGTAGGATCCTTGCTTTAGTGAGCTATCGTGCTTTGCATCGTGCTTTTATTCGTGTCAACTAGTAACCCTAAGTTTCTGCATTCTGACACCAATTGCAAAACGTCATCATTGATTGTAACTTTTACACCACAAAATCTTTTAAACGGACACTGAATATGCACACTAACACTTTACGTTTCGCTATCGTTTGATAGCTTCTTCAATTTTCATCGGACAAGAATCTGCTTTAATTATGTAACTTTTACGTACTTCAACGTCAGCTGTTTTATTTTAACTGGACTGTAATTAGTTGACAGCATTAATTTTTTCAGTTACATCAACCGTTTCAGTAAAATAAAATGATTTGCATATCGTCGGCATACTGATGAATCTCGCAATGTTAAATGAAACTATCAAAATCTGATGTGTACAATAAAAACAGTGGGGGGCTTAAAATTGAGCTTTACGGCACTCCTCTTATAATAGATAATATTATTGAGAGAGAATCGTTTAGGATAACTCTTTGATGTCGATCAGTCAAGAAGCTACCTAAGAAATTAACAATTCTAGGATCAAACCCATACTATTTTATTATCTCAATTATTAAAAACTTGAAATCTGAAGTTCTGATTTCTTGTAAGTCTCTAACATGATACTACAGAGATTTGCGAGTCATCCTAGAGATCTAGGAGAAATCATAACTTCCACAGAACTTCAAAATTCCATATTTTAATAAATGAGTAAGGCCCGGTATTATAAATGCAAGTTAACTTTAATCCACAGTTTATTTCCATAACAATAATTGTGTTCACAATTGTTACCATGGGCCCGTTCAGATGACCACAACAGCTGAGTTGCTGGCTCAGCAAGTTTGCTAAACCGATACGCTGTTTAGCTGCTAAGTTCCAGCAGCTGTCATTTCTACACAGCGGAATCCATTTACGCTGAGTTGCTTAGCGTTGAGGGTTCGTTGGTGGGGGTAAGTATAAAGTGATCTCGGAACTGGTTCTATGTTTTAATTAGGAATCGTTATTTTATAATAATCTGGATTTCGTGTGCTTTCTCGTCGTTCTTCAGGTGCATTATTAAATACTGGATTGGCAAGATCTCCTATTACGGGCTGCGGACCATTCAAATCTAGTCCATCGTCACATAATAATTCATACAAAAAAATATTCTCAGCCATTACATTTAAATTCATAAATTTCACGTTAAAGTCAGGTTAAATAAATTTCACACTTACGAAAAGAGACAGAAAATTGCTGAGAAGTAGCAGTCCGTTCAGAAATGCATGACCCGCTAACTTTCATCATGCTGAGCGCTGACTAGTAGCTGCTGTGTGAATATAGGCGTGCGTGGTTCGTGTATTAGTCTGTAATCACAACGAATTATTTTTTGGGTAATTGGAATATTTTATTTTAAGTATTACTATAAGTGTTAGTTTGGTTGCCTAATCTGGGTGAACATATGAGACTAAGGAACAGTAGAAAGCACTGAGAAAATTTAAGAAATTTGACAGAATTTAAGAAAAAGTGAGAAAATAGCGTTTATTTTTTCTTTGCGTCATATTCTTCCCAACCTTTCGAGCTTATCGGGGAGGTGTGCTAACTGGTAATTCGAGCATTGCCTTTAGCGGCTGCGACCGACTTAGAGATACTTGTATCTCCTTCGGCATTCGCCTAACAAACTGGGGAAACCCAGTTCTAAGGAGCAGATATGGATTCGAAGCCAACATCAGTAGATTGAAATGTATAAGAATAGCCAGACAACATCTACAAAATATCAGACAATTTTATTTCTCACATACAACACACACGCAACTGGAGAGGATTGGAGCCCACATCTAATAGTTGCCCCACCGAGCGTCAAGCTCATTGCCAGCGGACTCAACCAACTCGGCAAATATAAAAGAGTACAGTTCAGAAAATTTAAGCAAGAAAGAGCATAGTATTTTTAAATAAAGTGTGTCTGGTCACCCCACATTACACGTTACTTTTTTAATATACAGTATGTCCCCGGATTGAGTTTACAATACGTATAATGGACCAAAAATGTTTGAATTAAGATTTCATGTTCTGCAGTTCAGGCCTGCTTAGCGTGAAATTAATTTGTGCCAAATTTGACGCCGAAAGTCTTCAAGGTGGCGGAATTAACACGAGAAGAAGTAAAATCTGTGTAGGTAAAGTGGTCTTCCTTTTGAATTTAGGAGAAAAATTTAGTAAGATAAAATTATTCTCATTTCAAGTTAGGGAAATATACCAAATTCCAACATCCTAGAAAAAAAATTGAATTACGGAAAATTACTAATTATAAATAATATTTTAGTAAAGTTGTAAAAAGTTAACGCCATCTACATATTTATTGACCAAAAACAAATAAAATATGATTATTCAAATAACACTTCGTGCTTATTAGCACCTGACAGTGTTAATGTCTTACAACTGTACTGAAATCCTAATATTCCGTAATTCAATTATTTTTTCTAGAATGTTGGAATTTGGTATATCTCCCTAATTTGAAATGAGAATCATTTTATCTTATTAAATTTTTCTCCTAAATTCAAAAGGAAAACCACTTTACCTACACAGGTTTTACTTCTTCTTGTGTTAATTCCGCCACCTTGAAGACTTTCGGCGTCAAATTTGACACAAATTCATTTCACGCCAAGCAGACCTAAACTGCAGAACATGAAATCTTAATTCAAAAATTTTTGGTCCATTATACGTATTGTATACACTCAATCCGGGGACATACTGTATGTATGTCTATCGGTGGATCAATAATTTTAAGAACTTTTATATAACCATCTCCTTTTAACTTTCATGAAACAGATTTGTCGCTTGCAGTCGGAGGACACATTGTACTCTTAACTCAGATTGATCAAATCGGCATTAATAAAAAAATTACGTACAGTTTAACTGTGCGTGATTTTAAAGGCTAAACTTAAACTTTATATTATTGGCAAGTGTTATTTATTACAGTACACAAGAATTTCTGAGTGAGGATTTTGGAACTTCTTTTTATCTGTAATTCCCAATTTAAAAAAATTTTAACAACTTAAAGTGTGACTAATCAAACTTTGTTTCAACCAATAAATAATCTGCTATTATTATTGAAATTTGTATAAACTTCGGATAACTTAAAGTTTCACAAGTCTCAATTTCACTATAGGTTGACACTCCTGAAGAAGCTGTCAACTAATAGCGAAACATTGTGATTTGTGTGGATTTTAAGCTGTCCTTATATGATTACAAGTAAAGAAATTGTTATTATTGATTGAAACTGCGGTGAATTTGTTGGTCTTTTTAAGGCTATGTAGGAGGTCAAAAAGTTAGATACGTTTTGGATTCATTAATCTAGACTCTCAAAGTATCTCCATGTCCTACTAAGTATTATATGAGATTAAAACAAGGCAAAAAAAACTCTGAGAGTATATACTCGCATCTACTCTAGAGCAGTGAATCGAAAATGCTATTAGAGTTCAAGTGTTAATTTGATTTTTCAGTGCCAACTACCACCAGCCGCATATAATTTATGATTGTCACTTTATCTTGTTGTGCTATAATTATGGCACGCAATTTTAAAAGGAGAGCGTAATCAGTTTTTATTTATACAGGAAAGATTTCTATTAAATGAGTTATTGAGTTCAACTAATTATGGTTAATTAAACACTGTGGTTTTAACTGAAAACGTGTACGAGTCAGTTTCTAGAAAAAAAAGGGCGCCCCACCATTTGTTCAACAATGAAGTTAATCACGTTTAAAACGTTTCCCTCGAGTTTGTAAGTTTAACTGAAACTGTTCAGATATTTAAATTCGAAACTTGGTGCATCATAATAGCAGCGCAGCGGTTAAATCGCCTTTGTTAGCGGGAGTAAATTAGTTGTTGGTGTTGCATAAAATTAAAACGCAGCAGCATACAGTCTCCCAACAGCAATAATTCGAAACAATGGATAAATGCGATTAATGTTAATGTATTCACGCAGCCGATTATTTCGTGGAGTGGGTACGGGTGCCAATTATCAGCGCAATCGTCGAAAACAGGTCATAAAATTTCATGTACGACACTCGCTCACAAACAATGGGGAGTTTCATAATCACCACAAAGTTTCGTGCCTGTCGATATCCCCCCACTACGAATGGTTCCAAATGGTTCTACATTTTCTCCGCTTGCGCTCGCCCCACCAAAAACCAAATGAACTGGCTCCGTACGCCGGTTGGTTCGCCGACAATCCTCCAACCCATGAACACTTTATTCTGTCGAACTTATGCCTCTATGCTGTTCCTTGCAAGTTCTCTCTACAGTTCTGCCAGCGTCAGAGTGTGCTATGCGGCGACTGACTCAAACCGGCTACGTAAATAGTGAGCGTTACACAATCATTTCGCGGTTAAATCTGTTACGTTAGTTATCACTTGTTTTGTTTACTACTTATTAACTTTGACGTGTGCTCTGTAGTTATAATTCACTGACAAGCTAATCTACAATACAAAAAAGGTGGATAGACAGTAATCTGTCTATTTGGAATGTATAAAATGCTTGTAAGTACTTAAATAGACCTACATGTTTTATTTAGTTACGTTTTTCAACGCTGATGTTTACATTTCTGTATCGCAACAAAGTTTAATTTTTTTAGCTTGATTGACTCAGTGACAGTTTACAGTATACATAATAAGATCGTGCGTCACTAATTATGATCACTTTGGTAGATTACGTGACGTTTTAAAACTCAACTAATCACGTGGTCGGTCATTGTTGACTTATCAATCCAAATTTTTTACTTTTTAATACTGTTTTTTTTTAATAAGTAATTGTTCATCAAAAGATATGATTGTATTTTTTATGATAATCAAAATCATGTGAGCTAGTGACATCTGCCTTTGAAGTTGAAAATGAATTTAATTTTTACTATGGCTTCCAAGATTAACAAAAGATAACCAGCCATTTATCCGACTGGCCGCGTCTGTTCGATGATTGTTTTCGGTAGTGTGGCTCCCTCTATACAATTTGAATTAAACTTCCGCCGTTGCCATAGGCGTTTGATTTGACTTGATGACTTCGAATTTCGTCATTTTATGTCGATTTGAATAATAATAAATCATAAATATATTGCATTCTTTTTAACCTAAAATGCCAAGTGTTGCATTATCAATTGCAATGCAAATAATGTTTTCTTTTATTGTTTGTCTGTAAATTTGAAGTAGAAAGAGGTTTCGGTAAATCACCTTATATTGGTAAATTGATAAACTTATAGATCTTTGGCCTGTAGATGCTGCACTTTTTAACAGATTACAGTGTTGACAACTTAGGGATTTTGCCCCTGGATTTAGGGGCAAATTTTTATGAAAGGAGTTTTTATTGGGAAATTTTAGAGGGAAAGGAATATTGAAATTATAAATTAATATAATCCTGTATAGGAATTTTGTTTTCTTCTAATAAAAATATTTACTTGTACATTTAAATTCCTCTTTAATCACTTTGAAATGTATAGTTGGTTGCCAATCTTACCGATCTACCTGGAAATTCCGTTCTTCAATTCGAGTCGAATTAGACAGTGGCAAGAATAACGAATTCGACCCGAATTGAGGAACAGAATACCACTGTTGATATGAGTATTTGACAGTTGATGAGCTGTCCAACTGACTGAGTAACTGTTGACAGCAGTGTCTTGACTCAATTGACAATTGTGTCTTGACAATTGACAAATTGACAGTTATGTCAAAGGATTCGTTTCCATTACAACATGACTTAAATGAAAATATGTACTAAGGGAAAATATTTACAAAGTTATACCCACTTATGTACTAACAAATTATTGTAAAGTATTTATACATTCTTTTGATCTTTACAATCGAAAGTTTTGAGTTTGATTTCTAAAATAGTTTGGAAAAAAATAGGGGTACTTTGTACCAATTTAGAGGAATTCTAACTAACATGTATAGGGAAAGTTCATTAAAGATTTGACAACACTAACAGATTATAATCTGTTAAATAATTATGTAGTAACAACAACAACAGACCAGTCAGATCAGGGGTAAAGATGTAGTACAAGCGTGCTTCGCTTAGCGCTAGTTCTGGACATTTTCATAACCTAAAATTTTGATAGTTATGTCACTTCTGACACAAAAGAATGGTGTTCGTGCAAGAACAATTAACATTATCATTGCATTAATTTATTGAAGCGTAATGAATTTTATAAACATACGTACTAAGCTCAATTTCAGTAAGTTAACCTAACATTAAACTTTTACGGTTTTGTGTGATTGTTCATTAATAAAAATCTTTTCGGTGCATACTCAGAATTGTTGTTACAGGGTGAGCCAATAGTGCGGATGTATTCGGAAGATAGCGTCTTTACTACTAATAGTATTAGATAGCATTTAGAATCAGTTTCTTTGAGTTAGTTTAGTTACATATCTGTGTTGCATTTCCGTTTTGACAAATCTAATGTCCATGTATTTACACTCTGTTGTTATATACATTGACTAACAGATGATTAAACATTATTATTATTATTATTGTTATTATTATTGCAATTTTTTGAAATCAGTTTTCGTATTACCTACGTATGGTATAGGCGCCATGCACATCTCTGCGTTCAGCGCCGCCTGGCATGGTGATTTGTGAATTAAAATTAGTGATATGAAAATATTTCTTGAGACTCATTGCATGGGAATAATATCACTCTTATGACAATTTGCGATTGTAGTACATAATACTTGAGCTTCCTGATATTGAAATACGGTATTGAAATACATTACAGTATTCAAGTTCAAATGTAACTAATAATTTGAAACAATTCGTATTTTCATACCACTAATGCAGAATATGGTCATTGGTGGCGCTGGCTTCGCATGTGCATGGTCCCTATAGGTGCATGATTTAAAATTAGTTACAATTGGACAGGGTGGTTCGTGTGGCTGTGCTACACCAAAGTTATGCTTTTTCAAGTGGAACATACTGTTTATTGTGGCCATAGGTACAACTATGTGTACCTAAAACTAATAGTTTTTGAGATATTGAAAAAAATTGTGCTTTTTGGTATTTAACAGATCAGATGTTTGTTACAATTAGGTTTTTAAACTTTAGAGTAATATTACATAACCTGTCTAGATCAGAAAATCAGTTTGAAAATATTCCTATTATTTTATATATGGTGATTCAAAACGCGGATGTTTATTTTACTGGGTTACCCTTATAATAAATTGATCTACTCTTAAAGGCAAATCGATATGGGCCATAATATACAGTATATTTCATTAAAAAAAGCATAACTTTGGTTTGGTACAGCCGCACGAGTCACCCTGTACAATTATAACTAATTTTAAATCATGCACGTATACCATACGTAAGTAATATCGTGTAAGGGCGGCCAAAATTAAAATGCATTATTCTTCAGTCTTATTAAAATGTGGTAATGCGTATACATAAATTTAAGTAATCAAAACTATCACCATTTCCTTTGGCTACCGGGTACCGTTCGCTACCATCACCTCCCATTGACATGATGCGTTCATGTGTTTACAATCATTTGCAAGAGACAACAGTTACTTACTCACCGGGGACCCCAGTCCCCTGACACCAACGTCTGCACCCGCTCAACCCCTTGGTCAATTTACAACTCAACCTAGTGCCATCGCTCCTGATGATGTCCAACCTTGGGCTTTCAGAATCATATCTGTTGCTCTTTCATAAACTATTGCTCTGAAATGTTATTTCCAGAAACAACGGCCACATGCAGCACAGGTAGCCTCATTTACATGCAAACACACTCTACCCTACGTCTTTGTCATATCCGACCCATAGATTCTCTACCACTAATCTACTCTTCCGCCAGGTGGCTGACATCTCGCCACGGTGACTCACTTCCCCTCCACCTGGCACGTAGGGGTGGTGACAATTAATAACCATAGAGCTCCCCATCCGCTTTACCAGGTCCCTAAGTGGTCACTCATGGGACCGTGAACAGTACATTGTTCACCCTCGGCTGCGCTTTTATCTTATCAGCATCAAAATGCATTGGATCGTGTAAACCCAGCTTAAATTAAACCTAAATGTTATCAATCAATCAATCAATCAATATCTTTATTCACTTTTGCTAACAACAAGTTAGATGCGAAACGTCAAACATATACATGTGTATATAATAAAAATTCATTACAGTTGTTATGATACAAAATAAAGTACAGTCACAAATAAAAATTGTATAAAATAGAAGTTTATTTTTAGTTATGATTGTTTGAAAAATCTAAAAATTCATGCAAACTATAAAAAGCATTTTGTTGTAAATAGCGCTTTAATCGTTTCTTAAATACGTTGTCATCATTGATGCCGCGAAAGTCAGAAGGGAGCCTATTATACAATTTCTGGCCAACATAAAAAGGTGATTTTTCAAATAATGTTGTTTTGTGTTTCTGAACTCGAAATAAGTTATAATTTCTATCATTAGTCTTTTATGTACAGATGCTCTGTAGTTAATTAAAGTCCCTAGATAGCTAAAGTATCGCAATTACGCCGTGTCTCGTTTCTTACACCACAGCTTGAGGGATTCTAAAACAGCGTTCGTTTATTCAACTCTGTTCACTCGATTTATTCTCCCTAAAGAGGAAGAGCGAAGAAGTTTTAATACAAGTAAGAGCGAGATAAAAGTGCGAAAAGAGTAAATAGAGTGAACGGAGTTGAATAAACGTACGCAGCTTAAATAATCGAACTTCCCCTTTCGGATATTGATACTGCAGATTGGCATTTTTATTTATTATAAAATAAACATTTTTAAATCCGTCAGTTAGGCAGAACTTCTTTCTTTCGCTTTTCCTTCCAGAAATTGAAACGAAACAAATCCTGTTCCCACTAACCCACTAATACAAACTGAATCTTGGAAATAGTGGAAGTATAAACATGTCTACACGAAACTAAGTGTGTGTTTATAGTAGAGCGACGAGCTGAGAGTAGAGCCAAGCGGCGAGCAGAGCGGCGCGTTTAATAAAGAAGCGAGTGTTTATAGTAGAGCGGCGAGCAAAGAATAGAGCCAAGCGGCAAGCAGAGCAGCGCGTTTTAAGAAAAGCGATTATTTCTAGTAGAGGTTCATAGTCGACATTAAGATGCCGAAGGAAAGGGTGCAACGGTTTCTGTTAGAAAATTCCTCTCTTAAGGATACTGTATTTAAGTGATTGTTTTCCTAACTGTCGTGGAAAAATAAATGAAATTTATCAGAAACGCAGAGAGATGGGTGAATTTCATCATTTAGACAACGATTTGCGGCAACAGACTGAAAAAATTTTCAATGTCCATTTTAATGTTTATTTTCGATGCAAATATTCGGATAATAGCGGCGAGCCGAGCGTAGAAATCAAACTGATTTGATTTCTTCGCTTGGCTCTCCGCTAGGGTCGAACAGCCTCGCTATTCGTCGCGCTAGTAAAAAGTGAGCAAATAAAAATCAGATTAGAGTAGGCGGTGCAAAGAAAATGTATGTCTGTGATTAACTGAATTAATTAATGTAATACATTCATGGACTGTCAAATTTATTGACTTTTTATTTAATCACAGACATACATTTTCTTTGCACCGCCTGCTCTAATCTGATTTTTATTTGCTCACAGGTTATAAACGCTCTCATTTGTGTTAAGGAGTTTGTTTTCGTCGCTTAGCTCTACTCTCGGCTCGTCGCTCCACTATAAACACACACTAAGTATTTATCATGTCGGTCAGGAACGTCGGAACATCCCTAACATAATTCCCGAAGTAAGAATGTTGGCTAGTCATCTTGTACTTCACTAACACATCGGTTTCTTTGTCAGCATCTTTTCTGCGCGTTCCAATAGCTTTATGATTTTGGTAATATTATAATCTCATGGTCACTTTGGATATAATTTTTTTCTCGGAGCTCTGTGTATTACGGTTTTCTATATATCGCCGGTCGACACCTTTATTTGAAGACCCAGTTTAATACATATTTATGTAAGAGATTAAAAATTTTTTTTGTTTGATATACGAGTAGTAGTACGTAGTAAGACCTATAAAAATCTAAATCCGACGAATTAATTGCAAAAAAAAAAATTATTCGTCTTGTTTACTTTGTGTTTTTTACGTTACCATAGAACAAGCAAAATGAATTGTTTAAAGTTGCATTCAAACTTATTAAGTTACTATTTTATTAAATAACTTAAAAATGCAGGTGTCGAGTTGTTTGGGATTATTTTGGTGTTCATAATACATAATACATCACATAATACGCATGCATACACGGTGGTGATAAAGTCCCGCAACAAGCTCATAATTTGTTTATTTAATGTTTTTTCGCAAAATCCTGAAACAGGTGAATTTTTAATTTTAAAAAGACATCTTTTAGTGTAAAAATCTTTTCTCGATCGGCATATGTTTTTCCGCTGTGACGTCATCGTTAATTTTTTTAAATGGCAACCCTAACTTCTTAATGCCTAGTCCTAATGATAGTCCTTCTTGTCTGCAAAATGGTGATGTAAAAAATAGTACCTTACGCAACAACTTTTTCGAAAAAAAATAGGCATGATATACATCATCTTCTGAAAAATGTATAGGCGTAAAGTAAAGATAACTTGCTTTCATTTAAAAAAGGCTTTTTAATTTCATCTTATTTTTATCTGTTTTAAAGGACCATGCTCAGCTCAATGACCGGAACCGATTGTCAGACTGCAGATGTTGATGTTGGTGAGTACGTTCGTTCACAGTACAGAAATTCAGATTAGTGCACATCCAAAATGCTTACTTCAGAACAGTTTTTATTAAATATATGTATACATATTCCTCTTTTCAGTTCTGAGCATTTTTTATACACTCTGCAAAATATTTAACGAATGAACTTAGAAAAGAGGAGTATCTATGAAACAATGCACAAGTAATTTTACTAATTTGTTTTCGTTCTGCCTAATGTAGTGTTTTCCAAAATAGAATTCTAATAGTAGTAATCCTTTGTTATAAATGTTTGAAAATTTGTTTAGAATTGAATCATTGTCGATATATAGATTAGGTGTGTGCATCACAAGTAAATTTTAGAAATACTTCCGTTATTGGTGAATTTCTGTCAAAGAAATTGAGCTGATTGTTTTTTCTTCGTTCATTGAAATTGAAATTACTGAATTTTTTGAAATATTATTAGAATCACGTGGTTGTAACTTGTGATTCAAAAAAAACTTTCATCAAAGTGTGCCATGAAAAAAATCACGTGTGTGAATATAAAGTTTGAATATTGGAACTTTAGGGTGTCCCGTGACGTAATGTCACCCCTTCACCTACGTGACATTCAATTCAAACTAAGTAAAAAACTTTTAAAGTTTTGCTCTAAACTGTTTCAAAAATACAGGATGTTTAATTTTTTCTTTGGTTATTTTCTTGACTGATTTCAGATACTTTTTAAATAAATTCTTTCAGTTTACAGTCTTTATTTGTCGGTATACAGATTCGGTAAATGTTCAACTTGATATGTTATAATGCACGCGACAGGGAACGCACTAGAAAAATAAAGAGAGAAATTTGACTGGGCACATCCACTTGTTTTCGATGCCGGTCACCGCCCCGTCGTACCGAAACAAACTTGCCATGTCCAGTACCCAAATTTCCGATTCTGTACACGAAAAATGTTTAAACTCTAAAATACCAGAAGTACATAAAAACTATTATATTTTTAAAGGGAGAATATTGTAAAAAATAACTAATACTTAAAAAAAAAACTGTTAATGAAAGACGACGGCAGTGGAAACAAACTCTAAAATGTAAATAAAAGAAATAACCGGACGGATAATGAATCACAATCAAATTCAGATACTGAAAGCGATGACATTACCGATGAAGTATAGAAAAAGAAAATGGTTAACGAACACTTAACAATTCTTGCCAAGAACTACAAAAAATTTGTTCAGAATGAATGAATTTGAAAAGAATGAAGAATGAAGCTGAAGAAGCTTTAAAACAATAGAAAAATTAGAAGTAGCAATAGATCTTCAGAATTAGGTGCTGGTTCAAGAGCTCATTGAGAATACATTTCCCAATTTTACTTGGCATGACCAACTTGGTTAAAATTAAAAAAAAAAACAAATTTCATAATTTCTTTTATTTACTGTAACTTTCTTGTTACTTAGGATATTGAGATGCGGTTTGAATTTGTATGGTAATTTAAATATTTTTATTGGCAAAACAAAACCAAACTGAATTACAAAAATAATTATCAAAAATATTAAATCACTCAAATAAGCCACCATTGTTTGCAACGCAAAGTTGGCACCGTTTCTGAACACTATTAATGACTTTACGGATAGTATTGCCATTAATACTGTTAAATGCCTCAAGTACTGCAAATTAGTTCAAACCGCATCTAAATATCTTAAGTAAAAAAAGTTACGGCAAATAAAAAAAAATAATGAGATTTTGTTTTTTTATATTTTAACCAAGATGGCCCTGACAAGTACAATTTGAAAATGAATTCTTAATGAGCTATCGAACCTGCACCTTTTTGCTAATTTAACCATCTCTCTATCTCTTCAAATATAAAAGTTACTCATGTTGTCCCTACGAAATCCGGGCAGCCTGTATATTCTTAGATATTTTGGACAAGTATCATTTTTGTTGTAAACTCTTCAAATGCAAAAATTAAAATGATCTTCTGTATTTTATTTGAATTATCGATACCGCCAATCCTAGCAGTACTATTAATATACCGGGTGTCCCAAATTGAGTGTTACTTCTTCAAACGGCAAGGTAAAAAAATTATTTAAGTTTTGTTGAAAATGGCTTGCAATTCTCTACTAAAGTACTTAAAAGGAACCTCTAAACAGTAATCCCCTCAGGAACTATCCCCAACCCATTTTTTTTTCAAATAGCATCCCCATAATTTTTTTTATTTCTTAATAAAATGTTGTAGATTCTGATTATAACAGTATAAATAATAATTATTTCCTGCTAAATTTTTATCGTTGAAATTTTTTGCGATCTGTCATTCTATAGATTTTCAAAAAAATTTATACATAGATATAATTTACAATTAATTTTACACAATATGTTAGAATTTTTGTATATAATTATTTATAATATTTCCATACACATTCATATATTTTTGAGATAAGAACACTTGATATTGTGTGTAGTACAGACAGAAGTGATGCAACCGATACCATTAAAGTTAACTTGTTTTAAAATAATTATGATAAAAAAATCTTTGATTTTCTAATTTACTACGAAAAATTCGATTTTTTTTTATAAGAGGTATTTTTGATTTTAATGTATAAAAGGCAGTGTGATTTTTAATTATTAGGAGAAGAAGACGCATCTGGCAACACTGAGGAATAATAAATAATTGTCACCGTATTGTAAGCAGATTAAAACTGCAAATCTAAATTACTAATTTCCACCAGAAATTCATTTGACTGGATTTAAATTCTTCGAATAACCAGTTTTAATAATAGAACGGAAACTGTTACGTGAATTTTAAAATTCAAATAGAGGGGTTGTGTGTAGTTGGAGAGTTTTTGGCGAGCAAATTTGAAATTTACTCTTTCCAGTTGAAAATAACTTAAAAAGAATCTCATCGTTATAATTCACCGCGATTACAGAAATGATTCCACAATCTACAATAAGTAGAAAATGTTCACTAGTAATACGTTTCATTACCATTTGTGTAACTACTTTATAAGTTAATTATCATATGGTACTACAAGCAATGTAAATGCTTCATAATGACATCAAATGTTTTGTAAAATATAAAGAAGATTACATATATTATGACCGTGCGTCTAGAACAGGATAAAGCATAGTAGAGAACAATGACCGTATCCAATGTTGCCATAGTATATACAAGCTTCAATTTATACAAGAAATATTTAGCAAAGTTACTGTTGAGACCCTAATATTTGCATAGTCATCTATTGATCTATTAGCGTTTTCGATTCACATGCACTGTTTGCACTCATAGTACTTGCAACTTATTTTAACCTTTTGTAATAATATGATATGAAGATACTCTGAGTTCAATTAATTGAAAACGCCATGCGAACATAAAAAAGCCATAAGTTGTTCAACGTAAAAATGATACAGAAATGTACAGTTGCGGACAGAAAATTTCGAATGTCACAATCACTCATCTGTCGTATATACACATTTATTTTTGTAGTTGTGTTTGTTAACGTTGGAATGATAAGCTCTCTTAAAATTTTTTTTCAACAAAATATTCCCAGCTAAATTCTCCCAACATAAGGCGAATTATGACAAGAATTTTAGTGCGATTATAATTTTGTCTCGCACTGTATATAGAAATTTAATAACTTTTACGTTAGTGGAATGACAGTGACATCCGAAATTTTCTGTCCGCAACTGTACGTCTTTTCTGGGATCATTTTTCATTAAACAGAACTTGCATGACACTCTGATTACGGGTAGTAATCAGCTCTACCACATAATTTTGTGTGTAAGACGAAAGTTACTGCTACTGATACCTTATATTTACTTCGGAAGTTGAAGCTTATGGTTTTGTGAACTTAAATTATTTTCTGACTTCAGATATATTTGCAATTTCAAGACTAGACGATCTAAAAGTAGTTTGTATAACATATTATTTTTACGCCAGTAAAGAAGATTAAATATTTAAAATTTCAGTAAATAAATATGTTTGCATAAATACATACTTAGGATTTCAATTTTAAAAGAGATTGAAGCTTTAAAGTTATATATGTTTTTTCTTCCTGTACACAATATGTCAATAAGGGAAAAAGATTGTTTTATTTATAATGAATATATCTGTAATTAAATTTTCAACATCAATACAATGTATTCTTAAAATCGAAAACAAGAAACAAAATCAACAACATTTTAAACTATTAGATTAACCCATCACCCCTCTCACCTCTCAGTACATAATTCAAGACTACATCGTAGCTTCTCATGACTGTTATAGATTTCTTGAATGAAATTTTTAAAAAATTCCTTTGGTGTAAACATTTTTTTTCCTCTTGTAAACTCAATCTGGGAAGTTACTGTATACATATATTTTCCAAATTAATATTTGATTTTTTATTGTATTTTATTCACCTCAGAATCAGATTTGTTAGTTAAAAAGTAATACTACAAATAAAAGTCAAGTCGAATACATTTCCAATGCACTGTACACATGGAAATCTGTATCGTCCTCTATTCGAGAGTGCAAAGAGTTGTTTTCACTGCAGGTACTAGTACACACGTACAATCCCCTAGATTAGAGAACGACCACGGTCCGGTAAAACCTCGGGGGATCGGCATCCCCTGCTTTGATCCCTACATTTCGTCATTAAAGACGAACTAACGTTCGAATTTTTATAAACTTTTCACAGCGTCTTTAATTTTTTTTTATATTCATACTAGTTTGAATTTAGTGTTTTCATTTGAAACTTTCACTTTTCATTTATATAAATATATGAAAATTTAATCAAACTCTGAAAAAGGTTTGCGTAATTAGACGATAATTTGATAATTGAAATTTCAAATGAGTTTTAGTGTGTTTGGTGTTTTATATTAATAATCAATTCTCGTAACCTGTGATACACAAAGCAATATTCAAGGTGAGAACCTCTTTCTCGAAATAGACAAACAAGACTGCCCATTTTTTTTTAATTTAAATTTAAAAAGTGTTTTATATTAATCTTATAATCAATTGTCGTAACCTGCGATACACAAAGCAATTTTCAAGATGAGAACAAGGTTATATTCATAATATGTACTATACTAATAGGTAATAGTCCAGTCAATGTATGCCCAAATGGGGATTGTAGAGGACATGGAGGGGAGGAGAATTTTTCTTTTCAGAAATGTGTTAGGGACAGTTAGGAGGTAAACATATTAAAAGTCCCCATCCCTACCCCTGCCGCTTCAGGGGCGGAGGAGGAGGAGAAGCTCCTTTTTTTCGGTTTTTCGCTTATAACTCGGAAACTGTGCGTCGTACGAAAAAAGTATTCATTACAAAATTAAAGATAATTAAATTTCCTACAAAAATGCTTATATTCATTTTCTTCCTATGTGTTATAGTTTCCGAGATATTCGCTAGCGAAAATCGATAACTTTCGAAAAACTTTTTTTTTGCCTCACGTTTTTCGTCAGTCTTGTCATTCTAATTCCTCAGCCTTTAGTTTTACAGGTTAGTCGTCAAAAAGAAGCTTGTAAGAGCATTAAGTTTTTCGAAAGTTTTTCTCGATTTTCGCTGGCGAATATCTCGGAAACTATGTATAGGAAGAAAATGAATAGACATTTTTGTAGGAAATTTAATTATTTTTAATTTTGTAATGAATACTTTTTTCCTACGACGCACAGTTTCCGAGTTATAAGCGAAAAACCGAAAAAAGGGAACTTCTCCTCCCCTTCCCCCCTGAAGCGGCAGGGGTAGGGGTGGGGACTTTTAGTATATTTACCTCCTAACTACCCTCAACACATTCCTGAAGAGAAAAATTCTCCATCCCTCCATGTCCTCTACAATCCCTTCGTTGACTGGACTATAAAAGATATTCCAGCGCATTACTTTTGCTAATAGCACAGATAATAGAACTAGGCAGGTGACTCGTCAGACGTTCTAATTTGACGCCCCAATTTGGAGATAAACTCGGTTTAGTTTGGAGACTCACCACATACGTGGTGGCGCTACTGTTACAATAGCAGAGTGGAAAATCGAAACCTGTAAATAAAATGAGCAAGGAAAAAATCAGTTTAGAGTAGGCGGTGCAAACCAAAATGTATGTCTGTGATTAACTGATTTAATTAATGTAATACATTCATGAACTGCCAAATTTATTGACTTTTTATTTAATGACAAATGTACGTTTTTTTTGTACCGCCTACTATAATCTGATTTTTTTTTGCTCACCTTTTATAAGTAACAGTTAAACAAATTCTATAACTTGTAGGTGTGATGCAAAGTTTAAAAGGAGAATTAACAGAATATTATAACCGTACGTCACATTATTGTGTCCTGGACCCACTTTAAACCACTTTAAAAATTTCTCTGTTGCTTAAAAGCGACATCTGGCGATAAATGAGCCGACTGAGCTTCAGAGCAAACGTTTTGCAAATACCGTAAACGACAATACAGGAAACTCATGTAAAAATACGTATTGCAGTGTTATGGCCCCTAGTTGGGTCAAGCCAATTTTATGCGGTGGAATGGGATATTTTCAAAGTTTCTGATAATTGTTGCAAATTTTTGCATTCGTTGTTTTTCTCAGGGTAATTTTCGTCAATATTCTAAATCTTATTTTTGTTTATATCTTATTAGTTTATTGCTGTTCTTAAACTTGTTGATATCGGTGACGGCTCCTGCTCCTCTCCCGATGCAATGTATCTCGTAGGCTGGCTTTTTCCTCGAGGAGTGTGTTCGTTATGTGATAAGTTTTGAATGCAAATGGCACTCACGAGCCGTTACATTCAAAATTATCGCGCCAGTGTACGTGTCGTGTATGCGTGTGTGTGTAAATAAAGAAAAATGCTCGTAGAAAGTGATAGAAACAACGGATATCGCTGATATTACTTACATTAGATCCGATCAACATTCCTAACGTGAATGAATGTTGATCACAATGTTGATGAACGTAAACAATACGAAGCCTGTTTTGTATGCGCACTGGTTGCATTAGTTAAAATAGCCATGGCCAGCTACATCTGATAGCTAACGCTATTATGAATTATGGTCGTCCCGTTCTACGATTTTCCGTATAAACTTTTGTTCTTTTAAGACCCTGAGCTTTGTTCCTCTTTTGGCGCCACCTATTGATAACTTGTATAGGAGATGTGTCAAAACTTCTCGTTTTTAGGTTAAAGTAATGTCGTAAAGTTTCGTTTTGTCAGTTTGTTTTTATTTGTTTCCCGGATAGAAAAAAAAAAACAGGTACTTATAAATTTGGAAACATTTATTTTCATAATTAAGGCACAGATTAATATCATAGCAGACACGCATACAAAATTCTAACCATTTTTGCCTTGTTGGCAAATCGCTTGGAACTTGGAAAAGAGGTTTATTTTTATTTCCACAAAGAAATCACTTCTTTGTTTCAGTTCTTTCAGTTTCTTTGCGAAACGGGACGGCCATAATAGCGTTAGCTATCAGATGTAGCTGGCCATGAAATAGCTCAGACGCGGCGCCCTCACTGATTCAATTTTCGAACTCCGCGCTGCCGCTTACAGTTTCCAACAACGCCCTGTCTTCAACTCTATTTTTAGATCAATTATTCTAATTATTACAATTCTGGCTTTAAATCCTACGTATTTACATTACAAAAATTCTAAATAATTTACTTATAATATAACAAGTGTCTAAATAAAAACCTGGTAAAGTGGGTTGTGATCGAAAATTTATCCATTGCATTTACATAGCAGAATTACTAAATGTAGCCTACTTGACCAGGTTTTTATTTAAACACGAGTTACATGCAATTTAAAATCGCTTATTCCTATAAAAATTTATACAAACTTAATATACCTGATAAACACTTGAATTTAATAATTGTAAACAAATAAATCCTGTAAAACATAAATAATACATTACTTTAAATTTCTTTTTACTATTTACAAATTATTTCATTGAAAAAGTCTTTTGTTTAACATCCAACTGATCAACGCGACAAAAATCAACGACCCGACTCATCAATAGACATTTCATCAACAGACGATAAATACCATATCATAAGTTAAATCTTCTCTGAATTAAGTTAAACATTAAATTTTTGTTCAGTTATAATTCGATATTTTATTATGACATTTTCTGACTTGTCCTTTGTTTGCTTAAATTAAACATGGTCACCGTAAAGCAATGATAAAATACAAGAAATATGAAAAATGTTATTTAAATTCTATGAATTCCCATATTAATAATAATGTTATTCACTCTACAAAGTAAACAATCAATTTCGCGGAATGTCTTCTTTATATTAATAATAAAAAAAAGCAAAAAGCTGTTGATCTATGCTGAAAATGGGAAAGATTAAGATTGAGGAGAAAAAAAAAGAAAAGACGAACTAGTGAAGTAAAAATAACACTTATTTTCAGGAAATCAAAAGAAATATTTCTAGGAATTGCCATGTTATGTTATTAATATAAAATAAAAATTGTACAACAAATTCTTTAAAATTTTCATCGGACAAGAATCTACTTTAATTATAAAATAGAAACTTTATATTCTTGGATTGATGCCGAAGAGGAGAAAAAGGAAGATATAGATTTTAAAAAAACGAACGATCGTCAAAAGAGAGCAACGTTCAAAATCAGAAAGTCATGTCAAAAGATAGACGCCTGCCTAATTTTAAACTCAAAACAAATCGCGTTTGTAACGCCACAAATATTTTTAAACTGCAATAAAATAATGCAGTTGATGAAATCAATCATTGATCAGTAGGGTCGTTGATGTTATGTCGCGTTGATCAGTTGGGTGTTGATGAAATGCGAGTTGATGATTTGTTTGTTGGTGTGTTGACGGCGACACCGCCAGTAGCGCCCACTATTGGTAGAAGTTGCATACTACACTGATTAGTATGAAAATTAGATCAATTTTAAACGTGAAATTATCGATTTATTTATGAAATTCTGGAATAATAGGATGGGTTTTGCAAATATTTAGGCCTTAATAAATAACAGAAACTCAATTTTATGATGAAATAAAGAAATAAACCATTAGTGTACAACTCTAGAGCTAGAACTCCGAGAGCGTCTTGCACATGTAATCGCGTCTTTCTCATTCATAATTTTTAACGTATTTTTCGTCTCGCTGATCCGTTTTAAAACGTTTTGTGTTTACATTATTTATATAACAACGGGCGCATTTTTGACATCGTACTTGTAAGTAGGACGCTTAAACATGAGACGTTTTAAAACGCATGAGCAAGACGCAAAATATATTAAAGTCGTGAGTGAGAAAGACGCGATTACACGCCCAAGACGCTCTCGGAGGTAAAGATTCTGAACGCACTCCTGTGGAAGAAAATGAATTTTTGTATGGCGGTAAATTCAAATTGTCCTCAATTATGAAATCAGTCAATTTTGAAGTTTGTAGTAAAATATGAAACAGAAACAGAATGAAAATTAAGTTCTGTAATTTTTTTTTTCTTGTTTCTAGATAATGATTACGGAACAGAAGCATTAAAATGCTGGGATTGCAATGTGAATTTCACAAGTGAATTCTACTTAAACAACCATCTTCTCCATCACATAAAACAGCCGTGTGTTGTACTGTCGAGAATCCAAGAGCCCATCAAAATAACATTAAAAAGCAAGCGGGGTAACAGTTTCGAGATCATATCGTCCCCCACAAGCTTCAACCTGAGTTCTCCGTCGCCAAAGGAAGACCTGTCCGAAAGTCCTAGTAGTCCGGACCAGGACGAAACGTATCAGGACGAATCAATTTCGGACAGCAAGGAAAACCTGGCGGAGGGACTCGACATTCCGGTCGAATCGTCTGAAGCGGACGGTTTGACGCAGATAAGTTTCTCACCGAATTTCGTTGCGGAAAATGGAGGCGGCACCGGTGATAACTCCAATGATTCCAATGTTTCTAATAAAAACGCGGACGATATCAAACACGACATCACACAGGAGTATGGAAATATTCCCGGAGCCGAACCTACGCCGCCACCGGAGCCATCCCCCGAATATCCAAAAATTCGCATCAAATCGTCGGGGCTGCTTATGAAAGAGCCTCTGACTATTACTGAAATAACTGACGACAATCCAAACGGCGATGTTAGACCAGGTACGTATTCATTAATTTATAATTATTATGATCATAAAGTCTAGTCACCGTGAGCTTAGTAAATTTATAATTGGAGTAGACCCTGATATCTGAACCTTTAGCGCACGTAATAAATGACAGTTTTGAAACAGGAATATTTCCAGAACAATTAAAAATATCTAAAATTACACCGGTATACAAAAATCTATCTCGACTTAATATAGCTAACTATAGACCAATTTCAATACTCTCAGTATTTTCCAAAATCTTTGAGAAAATCTTAAAACAACGACTTATTCAATACTTTGAAGCAAGTAATTTATTTACAAGCTCACAACATGGTTTTCGTGAAAATAAGTCAACTTTCACAGCCCTAGAAAGTATTCTCAGAAACATATACAAACTCACTAATGAAGGAAACTATGTTGCATAGGCGAATTTTGATTTATCCAAGGCTTTTGATCTCATTGATCACGATGTTCTATTGTCTAAGCTGGCACAGTACGGAATCCGATCGATTCCTCTTAAACTATTCACATCGTACTTAAAAAACAGGTATCAAACAGTTGAAATTGTAAATACGTCAAATACAGGTGAAATAAAGCGCCACCTTTGTGAAAAACAAATCATAACACATGGTGTACCACAAGGGTCGATACATATTGTTCGTGATTTTTATAAATGACCTACCGCGAGCCGTAAATAAAAATCTAATACTATATGCTGATGATATAAGTATAACTGTAAGTCATAAGAATCATGACGATCTTTTGGATAGTATCAGGGATGTTATTGATGAGGTTGCTTTGTGGTGTATTCAAAATAAACTTATCATTAATGCAGAAAAAACTAACGTTACCATATTTAGTAATAAAAATAGTGTCAGTGATCTGCTAATAATTGACAATTACACCATACGTATAAAAAATTCTTTTAAATTATTAGGTTTACATATAGATCAAAACTTTAGCTGGAATACCCATTTTGATAATCTGAAAACTAAACTTAGTAAAGCATTGTTTTGCTTAAGGCGATGTAAAAATATTTGTAATCAACAAACTTTAAGAACAATATATTTTGCGTACTTTGAATCTCTTATTTCATATTGTATAATATTCTGGGGAAATTCCACTCATCTTTCAGACATTTTAAAAGTACAAAAGAAAGCCATTAGAGTCTTGGCTGGACTGGGGCATAGGGATACATGTAGAAACGCTTTTTTAACCCTGAATATAATGACGATAGTTAATTTGTTTGTTTATCACAGTGTGCTTTTTCTGTTTAATAACTTAAATAATTTCAATTCAAACTCAGATTTTCACTCCTACAATACTCGACAACTAAACAATATTAGACCTAATCAATCTAAATGTTCTTTCTATTATAAATCTTATTTAACTTCTTCAATAAAATTCTTCAATCATTTGCCAGATAAAATAAGACAATGCACTAGCAAAAAGTCTTTTAAACGTATGTCTAAGAGTTTTTTCTTACAAACTTGTTACTATAGTGTAGAAGAATTTTTTGCTGATGCCAGCACACAACGCACACCGTGACCTGGGAGCCGTAACATGGTGTAGTATGATAAGAGCGATTCCGCTTTCTTTCTGTGACTGTTGTTTTATGTGTAATTATGTAATCTTGTAATTTGTAGTTAAGTTTCTTAAATTTTGAACTTTTGGTATGTATGTACATATATATGAATATGCTTATCGATGTTTTTATGCCATTGGTTTGACGAAATAAAATGATTGATTGATTGATTGATTGTATAGCTAATTGAAAAATACTTTCATGGAGCATCTAACAACGATATAAAAATGAAACCGTTCCATTTAAAAAACAAAAGTGATTGCCTTTCAACTGTTGTCGAAATGGAAATTGTTTTACTAAATCTCTGAAAAGTAAATTTTGTTATTGCGGTAGATACCTTCCACTTAGCTCGCAACAGCACCACAATATCTGCTTTCTAACATTCTTCGTTATTGAGATATTAATTATCAAAGTTACATCCGTATTTTTCAAAAACCTTAGACAAAGCCTAATATCTTAAAAACTATAGGACTTAGGTATAGGGAACCTTTATCAAAATTACCCTAAAATAACCTGATAAGCTCAAATTCGTTATAAAATATAGGGTATTCCATTAAAAATAACGAAGTAACACATCGTACAGCCAAACTGGGACATCCTGTATATTCGAAAATAATTTTAAACTATGCGGAGCTTGGAAGGATGATACTTTTGTATAAAACATTTTTTTCATATTTTCAATAAGAACGCTATAAATGAAGAAACCCGGTTAAATGCCATACACTGTATAATTCCACCATGCTCTAGAGTCTAAAAATATCGTGAATGGATATTAAATCATATACATACTTTGTAGACGCCATGTTTTTAAACACGTTTTCTTTAGGATAGCGTAAAATCGAATCGCTCCAAAAAATGGCGTCCGCTACGTAAACATGGTTCATCACAATCCTTGAAGCGTAAACGTTCAGATGAAAAATCGTAAACCGTTTATGATATTTTCCGTTCTGTCATCTGAAGGAAACCGACTACGTCTGATGCTAATGTTACTACGTATTATTAACGATTGAGGTTAGGTTTGTGTGAACATGATGGTGTAGCACGCCTAAAATAAGTTAAAAATCTTACCTAATTCATTCGTACTAGATTAATGTTTCAATTAGACTCTTAAAATAATCAAGTCAACTTATAGATCAGTCAAGTTAGTAAATAATTTTCTTTTAACTAAGCCGACCAAGATCGCTTTCCTATTACCCCATAGCGACACTTAAACGTCAATGTCAAAAAAAGAGGCCATACTGTTAAATGTAAATGTAAATGTAGACTTGAATCACCTTAACAATAAAATTCTCATAACTCAATTTTGTCCATTTTCGGACTTACGAGGAAATTAGGCCGACGATAAGAGCACTTTACTCTTAAACCATCTTCATTTTTCGGTGTCCACGCTGTATGCCATTGAAGATAAATTTCATCTGACATTTCTCAATTTGACTTTGAAGGGATGCAGAAGCGTTCTGCGTCAATAAATTTTTATAAAAATCGATAATAAAAAAAATCCTATTTGTAGCACACTTTTTGAAAGACTATATTTTATACGATCGGAATATTAAAAAAATTACTTGCTCTAAAAAATATATAGGTTGCCCCAACAGTGTGTTCTCGGGCCATATCTCCATAACTATACATACAGATACAAAAAAATTTTCAACACAATTTCGTTTTTAATTTAAGAAATCTGCTACACAAAATTATTTTCATCTATACAGAGTGAATCAAAACAGTGGTGCCGGACACAACTTTTTATTTCAAATGATATGTCCTATATATGAAACCAAATTTGGATTGCCCACAAAATTCTACACATTTTCTGTATACCATTGCCTATACCTAAACCTAACTGTTCTTGAGATATTATTTTGTCTAAAAACTACCATTTGCAGCCACTATTTTATTTATTTTTAACTCTAAGAAAAAGATTTTTGGTACAGATGTAGTTGATACATAAGCTTACCATAAGCCATTATTAAATGTACTTTTATCGCTACAGGGTGGTCATGGTAATAAACAAAATCTCAGAAATTTCAAAATGACAAAACTCAGTTTTCTTAAATAGCATGCCCTATATTTTTCTATCCTAAATACTTTGTTTAATAAAGTTCTTTCATTTTTGTTAAGTATGTCTTATACCTATCTGAGATATTTTCTGAAATTTTCAGATCTATTTGAATTATTTCTTCTAAAACGTACACTTGTCTAAGGTGGCTGTGGAAAACCGGCAAACAATGAACCGGTTGACATTAATAATTATTTTTCAAAGTGTTAGTTGTTAATTAAAGCTGGTTCTTGTCCGATGAAAATTGTATCACAAACTCTTTTAAACGGACACTAAATGCTTGTAGAACATTCATTAGAAAATGACCATAATTTTGATTTTGAAAATACTAATATTTTATATTACGAGTCTAATATTTTCAAAAGACGTTTTATAGAAATGTGTAAAATAAAAATGTCGTCGAATTCTATTAATAAACGTACTGATTTTGCAAATTTAAACGATACATTTTGTAGTTTTCTCGATTCCTTAAATAGAATATAGATCTGTCAATTTTTTAACATTTATAATGTTCAAATTATTTTTAGATTTAAAAAAAAAATCAAGTTACTTTTCTCCGTTGACAACCTTGTTTATTTTGACAACATGTTTATTTTGACAACATGTTTATATTTTTCATTTCTGACGAAGCTGTCGAACGACTGCGAAACGTTAAGTATTTATGCGCCATTTAGTGTCCGTTTAAAATACGTTAGTTGTTAGTTGACCCTGGCCGACGCCAAGTGAAAAGACTGTATAGACTGTGATTATAGTTTACTAACCTCAATCAGTGATCGTAGTGATTCTATTTAAAGTTTAAACAGTTGATCGAGTTGATGATCGGTTGTGCTCCGCCCACATTTACGATCGCAGTTTATCCGCTCCGATCAATTTTTCGTAAACATCAGTTCAGTTTACCTGCTCCGATCAGTTTTTCGTAAACGCCATTTGTGGGCGATGTGATCGCTTTCCTATTACCCAATAGCGACACTTAAACGTCAGTGTCAAAAAAAGACGCCATACTGTTTGATACCCTTATGCAAATGTAATGTAATTTGCAAATCAGTAGGTATTAAACAAAATGGCAAATATGACAGTTATACTTGAGTGTCACTACTGTGTGATTCTTATACTGTGCCGTTGGTTTCATGCGTGCAAGGATTCAATTTCGATTTAAATAAGCCGGGAAAAGCGCGAAACATTTAATCGAATGGTTGTGGCACTATTCTACCATCTTTCCGAGCTACATTAATCTCTACTGCTCTACTATTACCTTTCGGAAAACCAAATAACGAAGAGAAGAAGTCGGTAAAACTGCACTTTAGGTTCCTAAATTGCAATGTCGTTTTGCGGGGTCAGTTAACTTGCCCCCCCCCCCCCGTAACGTTTTTCAAAGTTTTCTTGCACCAAATGATTGCACCCTTAATGCACCCTTATGCACCGCCAAAATAAATTTTTGCACCCCTCCAGGAGAGAAACTGCAGGCAAATTTCACTGGGAGGGGCCAAGTTAACCGCATCCTCCCCCAGTGAAAATTTTCGAAGTTTCTTTAGTGCACCTTGTTGCACCCCTTATGCACCACCTTTTTTAACTTTTGCACCGCTCAAATAGCTGAGAAAAAAAATTAAATAGAAACTGAGCTAGCCCCCCCCCCGTGAAATTTTCGAAGTTTTTTTGGTGCATCTTGTTGCACCCCTTATGCACTACCTTTCTTAACTTTTGCACCACCCAAATAGCCGAGAAAAAAATAAAATAGAAACTTAGCTAGCCCCCCCCCCAGTGAAAATTTTCGAAAATTTTGCAAAAATTTATTTTTGTGGTGCATAAGGGTGCAATCATTTGGTGCAAGAAAACTTTGAAAAACGTTACTGGGGGGGGGGGGGGGGGGCAAGTTAACTGACCCCGTTTTGCGCATGTACAGAAGTTCCAGATACGCGTGCGATGTTGCCATATGTAATGTGTTTCATTTTAAACTGTACATAACGTACATAATTTTAAATAAAACAAACAACATAGGTTTATTAGTGTGTGTATTATTTATTCCTTTGTTGTATAAAGTTTATTAGAGTAATTTACATTTTGCCTGGTACGATAATTATGTCAGACGGCTGGAGGGCATATCGGGGTATTGAAGAACTGGGTGATGGGATCTACGAACACCAAGTTGTAATTCATGAGGAACACTTCGTAGATCCTAACGACCCACGAATTCACACACAAAATATTGAAAAATTGTGGATGCCTGCAAAGAAAACTTAAAGCACAATTTGGAACGTCTCGGGAGCTGTTTCCCTCCTACTTGAATGAATTCTTGTGGAGGGAAAAGTTCAAGGAAAATCCATTACCTAATTTTTTATTTTGCGTTAAACAACAGTATCCAGTATAACTACATAATAAATACTAAATTTTATCAATTGCTTTATGTTGTTTGTTTTATTTAAAATTGTATATAGCTTAAAGTGAAACACATTAGATATGGCAACATTGCACGCGTATCGGGCACTTCTGCACATGCGCAAACGACATTGAAATTTAGGAACCTAAAGTGCAGTTTTATCAAGAAGTCTATCCTTCTTTTGATTTTGTCCCACCGTTTATTACTGCACAGCATGTAAAAGCTATTACTTTAAAATTTAACGTCAAACTGGTAACACTTTTCCCTCAATGGCGACTTGTTTGAAAACCAAATCGGCAAGTTTCGCATCAGCTGTAACGTTAATTTGTGTGTGGAATTTAATAGCTGTATTTAACAATGACATTTTAATTGTTTCAAAAGTTGGAGTCGGAACGTATAACGTTTATTGCTGAATTATTTCAGAAATGTTAAAAAACTGGATCACGGTGTACTCTGAATCATATTATTTTCGATCGCGTGGTGTAAAAAAAATATTAGGATTCAGTGTCAATAACTAATTAACTAATTATACTAATGCCCAGTGGGTTTTACTGTAACCACAGTATACACGTATTTATCATTAATCAGGTCTTCTTTACTTGCAGAAATTATTGAGCTTAATAACAGCGGAGACAACAGCGATTCAGCTTACGGAAGCACAACCGAAGATAGTATATGGGCCACACCATCTTTAGAAGACCCTTTAAGGCTTCCAGATGGATCTGACTCTGACGGATCACTTATCTCAAGTTTATTTAGTAATAACAATGACCGAGCTAAAGACTTGGGCTTCACTAGCAGTGACAGTGAATTTATCTCGTTGGATAGGTTTGATGATCGCAACAGGAATGCACTGGTAAAGACTTGAACGTTGAGTTGTAAGGTGATCTAATTCAAATGGTTTTAATTTCATTTCAGCAAGTATATAGTTCGAGTGCAACTTCTGTTTTGGCTCAAAATCCTTTGGACACGCTGGCTGGTTTGCCAATGCAGCAATTGGCAGAGCAAGTGTCTCGACTTCAGCCATCTGGTGGAGGGCAGATGCATCAGCAGAATGTACTTATTAATATTCAGCAGTTTCAACAACCACCTCCACCTCAACCGCATGCTTACCAGCCTCCACCGATGTATCCACATCCACCACATCCAGGTGTGCCAACTCAACCAATGTATCAACCATATCAGTATCAGTAAGTACTTATTTTATTTGTTTCATTTAAAAATAACTAACGTTTTCAACTGTCATTCAATGTACAAACTCTAATTTTAAAATAAGTGGATAATGCGAGCAACTCCCCTCTTCAACCAGGATTGAAGATTGATAATTTTAACAGATTCCACACTGATGAAATGACGTGACACATGACTGTCAATGAGTCAAATATAAAGTAGGTTAGAATTTTTTTACAGTTTATCAGGGTTCGGAAAACTACCTGTAAAAAATATTTTCCACAGAAACTACATCAGTAATTTTTAATGTAGTAAATTCAAAAATCACATAGCCTCAATCTTTATTATAATTTGTAATTAGTCATTTAAATATTCTGAATTAGGAAACAGGCTAGGTATTGGAGTTTGCAGCTAAGCGTTCGCCACCTGGTGTCAACTAAACAAACCCTTGTATGCCACACAACAAATCGTGTTTTGGCGTCCATCCTGAGTGTATGATGTATCAGGATTGGGCTCATTCAGGGACGCTCAGCGGCTTAGCTAAGCTGTAATTTAGTCAGCGTTTTCTAAGTGTCAGTACATAGTGATTCCCTGAACGAAGTAAATGACAAATTACGTACAACACATAAATTAAGTAAGCGGGTGTTTACAAACGTCGTGCGTAAAGTAAGAAAAACGCACAACGCACCTACTTTACGCACGTTTGTAGTTAGATCTACGTAGCTGCATCACGTTAGATTGACAGTCGTTGAAATTGCAAGTGTCATTGCTGATTATTTTTAACTTGAATAATATGGTAATTTTTGTGGTCGTAGATAAAGTATAGTACAAAACTCGAGTTGTAAAGCAATTACGCACTTTGCGCGGCTCATGCGCAACTTTTCCACCGTGCGTAATATGCTATTTACAACTCTCGTTATGTAATGTACTATTATCTTGTACTTACGTTTTTCCTGAATAATATAAATTAAGCCCTAAGGTTACATGTTACATGTTACATGTTAACAATTTATTTCATTAGTTAAGTAAGTTACAATTTGAAAGCTTACGAGTCAATCATTTGGAAAAATTACAACTTCTCCATTATGTTGAGAACAGAGGTAACATTCAAAAATTACCGGTAAGAAATAAATGGGCTCATTCAGGGACGCTCAGCGGCTTAGCTAAGCTTTAATTCAGTCAGCGTTTTCTAAGTGTCAGCACATAGTGATTCCCTGAACGAAGTTCTGAATGGCAGCTGTCTCACATGCTTGACGTACTATATGGACGAGTTAAATAAACGGTTAATCCCGTCAATCTGCACAAAATCGTCAAGTCAACGGTCAGAGTAAACTACCTGACCAATCATCGACTGGAAAAATTGAATACTGACTCAACCAGTAAATTGAAATTATGCTCCCACTACTTTCTTTGATAGCGCTGAGGAACTCAGCCTACAATTTATGCGCTGAGTAACTATCTCAGCAGCTTTCTTTCAGCGGTCTGTCAGCTTATCCATTCAGGGAAACTGCTTACTTAGCCGATGAGCGTCCCTGAATGCGCCCAATGTTACCTTACCGGTAACACTGAAAATTTACCGTAAGGTAACGTAGTAAAATTACCGACTCACAAGACTACCGTTAACGCCTCAGTAAGAACTGCAAAAACAATTGCTACTAACTCTCTTATTCTATAACTCATAACGACAATCGTTAAGAGACCTTTTACAAAGCGCTAATTTTTAAAACAGTTTTTCTGAGTAACCATTGTAAATTACTCGTATAAGCTCAAATTTTCAGTACGCATTCATGAGATAATTATCTAGGTCTCACGTTATTAAAAAAAAATTTTTTTGGAAAAATCAAATCGATATCTCAAAAACTATAGAAAATTTTGAGAAAAACGATAACGTGAGACGTAGATATGATGTACTACAGCATATTTTAAAAAAATCAGTTCTGTGAATTTAATAATAGCCGAGAAAAACAGCTTCAAAATTTTCGGGAAATATCGTCGTTGTAATGTTGTAATACAGCGCCTCTAAGTCGGCTTTCACACCAAAGTAGCATGCTGCGTGCTACTTGCATCTTTTGAGAAGTAGCGTGCCGCGTAGCGCATTTTAGAATTTTGCTTTCACATCAAGGTAGCATAGCAAGACTAAGCGATTCGCGAATTGGCAGTGTCTTTGCGAGTTAATATAATCAAGATGTCATCCGAAGATGAAGCAATGGCGTTAATCAGAACGTAAATGACTGGTTGAATAAAGTAAATGAATGTGCACGTATGTATCATTGGGATGAGTTAACCACTACCTATTTGGCGCTAGGAAAATTAAAAGGCATTGCAAAATTGTGGTATGATGGTTTAAAAACTGCACAGTATTCTTGGGTTCAGTGGGAGAGTATGTTGAGAGCTACTTTCCCCGGTAAACTAAATTTTGGTCATTTGTTTCATGAAGCTGCGTCGTATAAAACTCATGACGGGCAAGATTTGCATGCATATAGTTTTGCCAAACTAACGAAACTGAATAAGCTTCAGTTATCGTTGACTGACGAACAAGTCATCGATGTAATTATAGAAGGTGTGCAGGACAAGCAGATGCAAGTAGCTTTGCGAGCAGCAAATTGTAAAAAGTTTGTTGAGTTTGTTGCTTATGTTAAAACTTTTCCTAGTATTAGTCGCAACACAGGTAGTTTTAATTGTGGGGAGCGCAGGAAAAGAACATATGACGGCACCTACAAAGCAAAAGTGAATCAAAAAGATTTTCAAAATGAAAATTTTTCAAGGGTAAAATGTTTCGTTGAGCGAATTGGTTTCACTACCGATTTTAAAATTTTTTAATCCGGGATTATTTACTGAGGTACACACGGACGCCAGTAAGGACGGTATCGCAGGGATGTTGTTGCAGGTTGAAAACAGTGAAAAACATGCAGTTGCATATTTCAGTCGGCAAACAACATCTTTAGAAAGTCGCTATCATTCTTACGAGTTGGAGACCTTGGCAGTTGTGGAATCTTTCGAACATTTCAGAATATACTTAATTGGTATTAAGTTTAAGTTAGTAACCGACTGTAATGCAATTCGAAGTACTGCCACAAAAAAGGAGCTATGAGCTATGAGCTAAAGGGGAACTTGGTGTATAGGAAAATTGGAAATGGTAGAAAATGGTTAGTACTTCGCTCAAGCCGGTGGCAAATCTGTAGACTTTGTCATGATGATGTAGGTCATTTTGCTTTAGACAAAACTTTGAACAAAATTCAGGAAAATTATTGGTTCCCTAAGATGCGTCAGTTTGTAACTAAATATGTAGGTGCTTGTCTAAATTGCCCGTATTACAAAGCCCAGTCTGGTAAAAGGGCTGGTAAGTTATTTCCTATAGAAAAGGTTACAGTCCCATACGTTGCACATGGACCATTTGGATCCCTTTGTTAAGTCTAAAAAGGGCAACACGCAGTTGCTAGTTATAGTACACGGGTTTACAAAATTTACAATTCTTGAGCCTGTACGAAACACGAAAACTAAGCATGTGATTAAATGCCTCAAGGCAGTTATCGACATTTTTGTCGTGTACCTGTGCGTATAATAACTGAGAGAGGCACGGCATTTACATCGCAAGCCTTCCAATTGTTTTGCTTAAACCTGGGTATTAAACATATTCAAAATGCTGTTGCTACACCCAGGGCAAACGATCAGTGTGAAAGCGTAAATCGCACTGTATTGGGGGCATTAGCAGCTCTTACGGGCAATGTGGAAGACGACTTGTGAGATACACAAGTTAAAACAGTACAGAGAGGTTTAAATACTTCCGTTCACAAAACGCTAGGGGTGACACTTACAGAGGTGTTATTTGGCAACAAACCTAGAGGGGTTACAGATGCGATCCTGTTAGCAGAAATTCAACAACAGCTGGATCGTACTGACTTGGCTTCAATACGTAAACAGGTTAAGAATCAGATTGACCACGATCAGGAAGGCCAAAAGAGAAGGTATGATAAAAGGCGAGCGAAGGCACGCAAATATAGCGTTGGAGATCTGGTAATGGTACAAAAAACGGATGCTCCCGCTACAGGCCAAAGCCGCAAGTTCCGTTTCGAGTAACAGCCGTGTTACCAAACGACAGATACGCCGTTACGAAGGTAATGACTGGTAAGGGAAAAGCCAACGCAACAATTACGGCTGTAGACAAGTTGAAACCATGGATAATGCTAACTGAAGAGGTAAAATATGAATTGCTCAGTATTGAAACAACAATTTTTCACTGCTGAAGTCCACGTAGATGTTGATCCTACGTGAAGCCATGTGATAGTTGTTCACATGATGAAGCCCACGTAGATGTTGATCCTACGTGAAGCCATGTGATAGTTGTTCACATGAAGAAGCCCACGTAGATGTTGATCCTACGTGAAGCCATGTGATAGTTGTTCACATGAAGAAGCTCACGTAGATGTTGATCCTACGTGAAGCCATGTGATAGTTATTCACATGATGAAGCACACGTAGATGTTGAGCCTTCGTGAAGCCATGTGATAGTTGTTCACATGATGAAGCCCACGTAGATGTTGATCCTACGTGAAGCCATGTGATAGTTGTTCACATGATGAAGCCCACGTAGATGTTGATCCTACGTGAAGCCATGTGAAAATAAGTCACATGACGACCTATGTTGATCCTACATGAAGTCATGTGGTAATCTCAAACGAAAAGTATTTACTATTGACATGGTTGTAATTATGTAAAAATGCGTGAGAGATATGCGCTAAGATAAGTCAATAAATGGGAATCCCACATGCACGACATGAGGAATATGATGTGTAAATATGATAACAATCTCAGTGGAGACTAACTTTTCTTGTCAGGACCCCGAGTCCAATTCTGAGCTGATTGAGGACAATCAGCTGAAACAGGATGGCCGAATGTAAGCAAGAATTAATAGGCGGACTCAAGATCAGTGCCGCCGAAAAATCAAAGAGTGGATTGTTTTCAAAATGGTCACGAACGAGAGGCGCGTGTCGAGGCTAACCAAGAAAAACATCCATCGCGACCGAAAGGAAGTGGACATTCGATAAAGAAGTAGCGTACAGAGCGGAGTCTGAGGCTTAAAATATTATTGTCAAGTTTTTTATAGTTTTCTTACTTTTTATATTAAAAGTTTATTGATGATAGATACAATTAATTACATCGTCCTTACAAGTACGAGTATCAATAAATTTTACTTAAGAGTACGGTACTCGTAAGTATTGTAACGATAAAAAGTATAAGTACAAGTAATACTCGAAAAAACATCAGAAATTCGAGTAATCGAGTACGAGTACTCGTATTTATTATTAAAATTATACTATGTTAAATAAAAATTTGCATTATATTTTTTCTTAATACCAATATTTTAATTAAACAAATCAGTATAAAAAAAAATCTTTTCTGTAATCAGACAACAGCTTTAATTCAATCAAACAAAACAAATAAAAATATTTCCATTTGTCGGAGCGTTTTTTTTTTGTACATTTGAGTCAAAATAGTAATAACGTTAAACAGAGCATACCTCGTTCTGATAAACACTCGTTCGCTGGTTAGTCCCTTCTAGTCTTCTCTGTCTCTCTTCATCTCGCTTATCGCGCATACGATGCATCGTGAGAAACGGATACACATACAACAAACAATGCGATTTACATCGGATGTCCCAAAATACATCAAATACTACTCACCGGGGGGCCTACGTGCCCCCGCGGAAATCCAACGGTGCATCTAGTAGCAACCATTCCCTCACATTGATAATGGACACTACAGAAGTTATCCTTGGACGTTGACTTCTTATCTTCGCATGCATTAACCCCACATTCACCTGTAATTCGGAAACCCACCCTCCCGATGGATATTAGCATACCTTGCCTCCTAAGCTTACGTTCTTAGGATCAGTTGATGCCACTGATCGCGTAAGTGTCAGCACACTCCGTTTCCGATCCAGTGCAACATCATGTCATGTTAGACCATTCTGGAGCACAATGCTTCAGCAGGTCAGGAATACAACCAACTGAATTCCCATTCACAATGAATATGGAATACCAGATGACTGTTTCGCCGACACCGTGCACTTCATCAGTGGTGCTGACCACTGCGGCAAGTCACACACGGGGCCGTATACTGGTGGCGACATACCCCCTGCAATGCTCCGGATCATCGGAAACAGGACGATATTCGCTATATTAGAATAACTCCAACTCATCGATGATCCTCATTGCCAATAACATAAACAGGGTATACCGCGATACTACTCCTGCCAGAACATTGCCTTCTTAGGGCAATACTCTGCAGCCATCCTGTAGATCACACATCCCGTCAGCTCGACGCGTAACACACGCGCTTTTCCCGACCGTTCTCAGTCCGCATCACGAGAAGAACTGTCCTGCCCCTCGTCTTAATATTTTACGTTCCCTCGGCTAGGCTTATCGTCAAAACATAAACAAACATCCCCTGATATACAGATATTTATTAAGCATTTTAAATTACAAGCTAACTCATTCCTTAAAAATAATTTCAGCTACGACATTCGGCCAACCTGCGAAAATCCTCGCCCTCGAGAATACTCCACTAAAACGAGCTAATATTACGAAGTCAAATTAAATTTGGGGCAAAACTAGTAAAGTATAAAGGATAGTAGTAACTAGAAATAATGAAATTAGAATTTAGACTTATACATATTAATCAATATATCCCAACCGGACGCCCAAACAAAAAAAATTTTAAGTCGTACCCAAACCTAAATATCTTAATTTAACGTAAAAATCAAAATCTAAGCCTACAGATCAATTCACTTATGCATTCTATTTGTTTTTATTCTATATCACTATAATATGGCACACCATCACTGTTATCATCACTACTGTCACTGGTGTCCGAAATATTTCGCGAAGATGGCCAAAGTTTCATCCTATCTACCGCTACAATGTTATCATACTGTTTTTGTTTACGCACTGCTCCTGGCATATCTACAACTCGGTAACGATCATTAGGAAGCACTTCTTTTACCTGCATAGGCCCGTCATACTTAGGCAACAGTTTCTGACTAGTCCCTTCGCTGTGTGTGGCTTTGCGTATCATCACGAGTTCATTGACACTATATTTATGGGGTGCTTTCCTTTTTGTATCATATGCCTGTTTCTGTAATTCCTGGGCCCGTTTTATTTTCGTATGAGCTTCGTCCCGTATAGTTTTCAAATCTGTCATCGCTTCGCTCAATTGAATTTCTGCGAGAAGTACTGCCTCGCTTGGCGGTCGCGGCTTATAATCAATCAACATCTCGCTCGCGGTTCGTCCCGTAATGCGATGAACAGTATTGTTTATTGCGAATTGTACTTCGGCAACATGCTTATCCCAAGAATTTGATTCTTCTTTCGCGCGCAAACTGTCTGTTTTGTTGAATCGTTCAACTTGTCCATTTGCGCGAGGCGTTGCGACAGCATTTAATATATGTCTTATGCCATATTATTTACAAAATTTTTCAAAAGATTTTGACGTGAATGCCGTTCCACGATCACTTATAATTCGTGTCGGGACTCCATACGTATTGATTAAACTCAGTAATGATCTGGTGACATATTTGGTTTTTGTAGATCGGACCGCATTCAAAATTAAGTATTTTGTAAAGGCGTCTACGATTACTAGCAAATAAACATTCTTTTTGGATGTTTTCTCAAATGGTCCGAGGTGGTCTATGTGTACTGTGTGAAACGGAACAGGTATTTTCTCTATCGGATTCAGAAAACCAGGCTTTTTACCGGATGGTGTTTTGTTATATAGACATGGCACACAACACGAAATGTACTTTTCTACGTAATTGCGCATATTCGGGAACCAATAATTTTCCCATAATTTTCGTAATGTTCTTTCGACAGAAAATGTCCCATTGCATCATGTGTACTGTGCAAAACATTTCGACGCATTCCCTCCGGAACAACCCACTGTACCCCGTTGGCAGTGATCCTATAAATTCGTCCGTTACGTAAGGCATAATGTTTGTAAACATTCCGCTCGTATTCATTTACGGGAGGCTTTGTAAGAATTTTCTGAATTTCCATTAATTTTAAGTCTGTTAACTGAGCAGATAAAATCCAGTCCGCCGGTTCTATTCGCAATACATTCACACTCTCGGCATCACTTGTGCAAGGGTTACGACTCAGCGCATCTACATGGTCCATCCTTTTACCTGACCGATACTCTATCTCAAAGTTATATTCTTGTAGCGTCAGCCACCATCGCGCTATTCGCGGTATTAGTTCTTTCTTAGTCGCGGATTGTTTTAACGCATTACAGTCGGTCACTACTTTAAATTTAAGTCCAATCAAATATACCCGAAACTTTTTCAAACTCTCGACTACGGCTAGTGTTTCTAGTTCATACGAATGATATCTAGATTCGCAATTTGAAGTCTGTCTACTGTAATAAGCAACTGGGTGTAATCGTGTATCTACTTTTTGCAACAAAATTCCGGCAAGACCGTCTTTACTAGCGTCCGTATGCACTTCGGTTTCCGCGTTAGGATTGTAAATTGACAGAGTCGGTCGCGTCACCAAGGCGTTTTTCAATTTTTCAAATGCATGCTGTTGAATTACATCCCATGACCATTTTTTGTCCTTTTTCGTCAACACGGTTAACGGTCGGGCGATCACCGCGTAATCTTTAATAAATTGACGAAAATAGCTTGTTAAACCAAGGAATTGTCTCACCTGTCGGACACTACTGGGCGTCGGGAATTCACTGACACACTTTATTTTGTCAACACCAGGTCGCACACCTTTGTCGGTCACTTCAAAACCTAGGTAACTGACACTATTAACTAAGAAAACACATTTTTTAATATTAAGAGTGAGTCCTTCTTGTCTCAATGTCTGTAGCACTATTTCTAAATATTTACAATTGGTTTCAATATCTTTTGTGGGGATTAGAATATCGTCCAAATACACAGCGGCCATATCTCGGCAAGGAGCTAATACCTTGTTGATCAATCTTTGAAAAACACTCGGTGCATTAGCTAATCCAAAAGGCATTCGGTTATATTCGTAATGTCCTTCTGGAGTACTAAAAGCTGTGTACGCTTTCGATTCTTCGGCCACAGGTATTTGATGATAACCGGAAGTCATGTCCAGGCTTGTGAAATATTTACAGCCTTGCAACCGATCGATTTGATCATCAATACGAGGTAAAGGGTATCGATCTTTGATTGTCATCGAATTTAACTTTCGGTAATCGACACACGTTCGAGCATCGCCGTTTTTCTTTTTGACGAGAATTACTGGCGAAGAAAATGGCGAGTCGGATTCACGAATAATTTCATTCGTCAACAGATCTTTAACAATGTCTCGTACTATTGCTTTTTCTTGATGAGCTAAACGGTAAGGTCGATATGAAAACGGAACATCATTGTTTAAATTTATTCGCATCTCTAATGATTTTGCTTTCCCAATTTGCGATAAGTCCGATGCAAAGCAGTCACTATAATTTTGTAGAATATCAATCAATTTCTTTCGATCTGCGTCAGATACATCACCGATTTTTATTTCTTTCACAGGCAGTGGCGGTGCGGTAGCCGCGGTCAATTGTAACACTTGCGTGTCCGCATCCGTCGTTGCTTCTTTACACGGCCACCCCCGCGCTATTAGGGTGCTAGCTTTAAATTCTAAGTCCCTGTCCGAGATATTTACTACAGGTAGCCAAACATCTTCGATTTCACTAACACGCAGCACTGTACGCGGTATGGCGTATTCACTACCCGGTTTTGCTCGCAAAGCGCTATCAACAAACACATCCCCGACATATTTCTCCTGCGATCGCACTTTAATGTTACCGGCGTAATTTCGCGGAATTATAGTATCACCATCACATAACAAAGCCACCTTATGTACTTTCTTTTGGGGTTGATCCGCGCACGAGAAGGTCAATGTTTTACTGTCTTTGACAACAAAAATATCCGGTAGCTCAGTAAACGGCTGTCCAAGCAACAACGGCACATCTTGCATGTCATCAGACACGACATATGCTGAAATATCCTTTTCGATGTTATCAATTTTTATTTTGAATGTTACGCATCCTTGCGTGTTGACTTGTCCAGCTCCGTAACCCTTTACACATATTTTGTTATTCGTATCAATGGGCAGATGCAATTTATTAGCAACCTTACTTTGAATTAAATTACATTGACTTCCCATGTCAACAAATGCTACCGATTCATACTTGTTTATTAATATTTTCTTAAAATATTTATTATTCCCGGACTCCTGAACTAGTCACAAGCGTCTTTCCTGGGGTTTCGACTTTGTTTTTGTAGGGCATGCAATTGAGAAATGACCTACTTTCCCACAGGTATAACATGTGTTTGCCTTATTTTGAGGGCAGCTCTGGCGCTTATGTCCGAATCTGTTACAATTAAAACATTTTATCTTTTCCGAGTGCGATCGTCTACCTGACTTTACCGCCGGTCCTTGAGATGCATTCGAACTCGAATAGTCGCAAGTTTTTAAAAAGGTCAGAAGGCTTTCGGGTTCCTTATAATTACCTGCATTAGCAGCCGCTTTGATTGACGGATCCCTGATGCCACCGATAATGCATGTCACTGCTTGTTCCCCATATATTTTACAAGTATTTAATAAAATTACCATGTCGTAATAATATTTTAAGTAAGTTTCAGTCGGTTGCTTCTGACGCTTAGATAACTTTAGCATGTCATTATGAAAATTTGATACTGGCGGAAATGCGGCAATCAGTTTTTCCTTCCATTCATTCCAGGTATATTGGAGAGTTGATAATGAGCGGTACCATCTTTTTGCAAGCCCTTGTAGTTTTGCTATTGCGTGGTACACAGTTGTTTCGTCGGTCCACAGAAACATTTCTTTCAGGCCATCAATCACATGACACCAATGATGTATGTTATGCTCCGGGTTTTCTGGGTCAAAGTCCGGTACAATATCTGGGCGACGATGTTGTGACGTCGATGTCCTGGGTGCACCTTGTGCAATTGTCGTTTGCACAATCGCACCAAGCTGCTGTATTGCATTACTTAATGTATTTAACTGTTCGGAAGGCACAACACTGTTTGAAACATTAGAAATGTCGTCGCATTGTACTAATTGCGCGTTTTCTTCCCCCGATTCGCTATCACTACTTATTACGCGACGCCTTTTCTTTGTTCCGAACATTTTTGCGTGATTTACTGCTCAAGAAATTACAACAAAGAAACTGATCAACACCGATTGTTTGCCTAATGATGTGATCTCAAGTACGCGTCGAGGTAAACTAAAATCAAAACTTTTCTCGCTCAAACACACAAATTCGAAACTTCGATGTTTGATTATTTATTTAATGCCCCTTCTTAAGCACATTGAAAGAGTGAGATAGCTCAAATTTCAGCCTAATAAATTGTACCCCCTATTTCGTTTGTATACGTTGTGTTATAGCCATAACCCAAATAAGCAAAGGAATTTTGTTTCCACTCAAACCATCGTTTCCAACTACGATAAAGCCAGCTCATTATTTTAAAAAATAAACTACGGGCGACAGTCTCCTGTGAACCAAACACTTAAGTCTTTCATAAACATTGGAACGAACGTTTATCAGATTCAATGCCGAAGTTTCTAAAATTGCGTCCAATTTTGGATCCTCGACGCTATCGCAGAACAAATTGTTTACAGACCCCACACCTGACTGATGTCGGAGCGTTTTTTTTTTGTACATTTGAGTCAAAATAGTAATAACGTTAAACAGAGCATACCTCGTTCTGATAAACACTCGTTCGCTGGTTAGTCCCTTCTAGTCTTCTCTCTCTCTCTTCATCTCGCTTATCGCGCATACGATGCATCGTGAGAAACGGATACACATACAACAAACAATGCGATTTACATCGGATGTCCCAAAATACATCAAATACTACTCACCGGGGGGCCTACGTGCCCCCGCGGAAATCCAACGGTGCATCTAGTAGCAACCATTCCCTCACATTGATAATGGACACTACAGAAGTTATCCTTGGACGTTGACTTCTTATCTTCGCATGCATTAACCCCACATTCACCTGTAATTCGGAAACTCACCCTCCCGATGGATATTAGCATACCTTGCCTCCTAAGCTTACGTTCTTAGGATCAGTTGATGCCACTGATCGCGTAAGTGTCAGCACACTCCGTTTCCGATCCAGTGCAACATCATGTCATGTTAGACCATTCTGGAGCACAATGCTTCAGCAGGTCAGGAATACAACCAACTGAATTCCCATTCACAATGAATATGGAATACCAGATGACTGTTTCGCCGACACCGTGCACTTCATCAGTGGTGCTGACCACTGCGGCAAGTCACACACGGGGCCGTATACTGGTGGCGACATACCCCCTGCAATGCTCCGGATCATCGGAAACAGGACGATATTCGCTATATTAGAATAACTCCAACTCATCGATGATCCTCATTGCCAATAACATAAACAGGGTATACCGCGATACTACTCCTGCCAGAACATTGCCTTCTTAGGGCAATACTCTGCAGCCATCCTGTAGATCACACATCCCGTCAGCTCGACGCGTAACACACGCGCTTTTCCCGACCGTTCTCAGTCCGCATCACGAGAAGAACTGTCCTGCCCCTCGTCTTAATATTTACGTTCCCTCGGCTAGGCTTATCGTCAAAACATAAACAAACATCCCCTGATATACAGATATTTATTAAGCATTTTAAATTACAAGCTAACTCATTCCTTAAAAATAATTTCAGCTACGACACATTCCTAACGATATATAAAACAAAACTATTTATTTATTTTTTTTTACTTTTATGCAATCAGACAACATCTTTAATCAAACAAATGAAGACTTTACGACGTGCGATGCAACGACGTTCTTAATGCCTTATATATATTTTTAATTCGTATAGGTATATATTTACTCGCCAATCGGAGTCAGCTTTCAACGATCAGCGGACGTGAAATAGTGAAATAAATATGGAAGAAAATTCGGGAATCCCGTACTCGTAAAAAGGTCACAACTTGACGAGTTCTTTTTACGAGTATACTCTAATGTTTTCAACGAGTACGAATATTAAGTCCTCCAAACGAAAAGTACTTACAAGTATTCAAAAAAGAGTACTTTTGTACTTAAGTACAAAATTCGAGTACTTGCCCAACACTGGTACAATTTTTAACACAGTATTTTGCGTTATTTACTACTTCCGAACTCTGCAGTTTATGCCTTGCACCAACAGAACAGTGTCGTCATTTCCCACTTACTTTAAAATACAGTAATAATTCTAAAGTGTTAATATAGTAACGGAAATTAATTTTACCTCAATTTTTTCAGGCCTCCAAATCCAATGTATTATCCGCCCGCCCCTGGATACCCTCCACCTATGCCCCCGCCTCCTAGACCCCCAATGTCTCAGCCACAAATGCCTCAACCCCCACCTCAGCAAATAGGTCAGCCAATGACTTCAATGGCGCAACCTTATAGGCCACCTGTTGCCCCAAGGCCATCCATGGCACCAAGACAGCCAATGCAGCCACAAAGAGGTCAGACTTCTCCACGGCAGCCTCTTAATCCTAGGCAACCCATGATGCCCAGGCAGAGGGCGCCCATGGTGAGACCCAGGGGTCCTCCGCCCATGGGAATGAGGGGCCCAAGGCCCAGAATGAATGGTCCTCTTATGAGTCAGCAAATGGCGCAAGGACAGCAAGGCCCGAGAATGATCAAGCGATCGCCCGAGCAAATTCAGGCACTTCAGGCGAAACGGAAAAGAATGGATGTGTTGGTTCCGGATAAACATGATGATGCTGATTGTCAAGTTATTGCTGTGCAGCCTAAAAATACCGGATTACCACAAATTCAAAGTATTCAGGTAAATGAGTAAAAAATATTATTTAAGAAACTGTAAACTGGGTTTTTTAAAAAGTAAAAAATCAAATTTGTTTGATAAATTTCAATAGACAAACAAACATTTTAAATAAAAATTGAGATTGTATATTTTGTATAGTTTAACATCAGATTTAATAAAAAAAGAAATTTATTTTCAGGGAAATGCACCAGAACCCGGTGACAATAGTGTCATGCATTTATCTGACTCGATAACCTTATCAGTCCGTAATCCTCCTGCCAGGCCGGCAAGTCCGAAAAAGTCAGATGCCAAAGCTGTTGCCAACATTTTAGCAACGAGAGGCATTACTGTAACAGCAGCACCTAAACCAAAGAAGGCAGACACACCTCCTAAAAAGAATTCACCGCCTCCAGTTGCCATAAATCTCAACAGTGCAGTCAGTATTATACCTGCAAATAAAAATCTTCCAAACTCTAAGGTTTGTTACAAGTCTTCACTATAATTTTGGTCTTTACATAAAAGCGTCATGTCTCTTTCAGTCATCAAGTTCAGGAGAGAAATTGCCAACGGTTGACCTCACGGATGACACAGCATCAGATTCTGCACCCCCATCACCTACAAAAACAACACCTCAGAAAGCGCCATCACAAACGCAGAAGGTTCTTCCTTTCCAGTGTGACCTCTGTCCAGCAAAGTATCCGAATTCTCTCAGTTTAAACAAGCACCGTCAAAGCTTTCACAAAACCGGTGGATTAACCGAGTTCGGGATTCCCCTCATAGATCTGAAGCAACCTGGCCTAGTACAAAGATTGACCACTTTCGGAATATACAATTATATTCCGCTGCCGGGGGCCTCTTCAGACACAACATTTGCCCTGCCGATTATTTCCGCAAGTAACAGAAACGCAGCCGGTAACTTAAATAATATGGGTGTATCATCCATATTGACGTTAGGTCCTATTAGGAGTTTACCTAAACCTGTACAAAACCATAACAATGCGTCTAAGTGAGTGAAGAAATAATTTCTAGAGTGTAAAAGTGAATGTCGATGTGTTTTATTTTTTCAACGAGAAGTAAAATCCGTACGATTTAAATTCCGTTATAAAAATGTTTGTTTCTATACGCAGTCGGATGCTTTCAAATATATTTTTTTACTGAAAGACATTGTAAAAAGAAGTGCTAATATTTTTTCTTACATTGAGTCCAAACTATCGTAGAAGTAAATATATTGTATATACAATTTCGTTGACGAGCTTTTAGAAGTTCTTTTATACATTCAAGAATTTCTTTAATTTTTTATTTATTTATATTTTAATACCATGGAGTTTTATTGAATGTTATTCTTGAAAATGAAAAAGTGTAGATGTCTGTGAATTTTTTGAAGTGTTTGACAGTTTTATTTAATTCACCAAATTTGTTTATATGCGGAACAATTTAATTTAAAGAAAAGACACACTACAGAGAAGAGTATCTAGTTCTTTTTTATTCGGAGTTCACTTTAATTTAGAAATTTTGCATGTAAGCAAATTCGAAAGATCTGCAAGTCACAATCTATCTTGATTACTGCACAGTCTTTTGCAGTACCTTTGTACTAGTTTGAACATAAACATGTTTAGATGTAAGATTCATATTATAGACTGATCTGTAACAGAAATGTTATTATTCAACTTGCATATAATGTGCAATTTATATTTGTGATTTTATGTAAAATCTAATTTGAAATGCGAGTTTTGTTTATGATACAGTTTCATGTATTTTTGTATAAAAAGTCTAATATAATATTTCGAATTTGAAGTTTTTTTCGTGTTTGACAAACAACAAAATCAAAAAATGAAAATGCCATGACTCTGTCATGTTTTCCCAGCTGATAGGGAAGACATACCCGTATGTTTGAGCTACTCGGGTACCCGTATCGTGCTCGGATAATCTTATGAGCTCGGGTACCCGTATAAATTCGGGTACCCGTGTAAAACTGAGGTTCGGATCTGACACGGGTACCCGTATAAATTCAGGTACCCGCGTAAGTTCGAGTATAAGTTTGGATATTTCAACATAAACGGATTCACGAATTTTACATGAGTGTCCGAATGTTAAAAATAATAAAGTTTTCATCATGTAATAACAGATACGTATATGTTTTTCCGAGATTCTGTGCTGCCAAATTACAAGGATAATAACGAGTACCCGGATAAAGACATGATACCCGAGTAATAATCGCACGGGTAGTATTCAGGTACCCGATGTACCCGGGTAATAACGGGTACCCGGGTAAAGAAATAAGACCCGAGTGATAATTTCACGGGTATTATTCGGGTACCCGATGTACCCGGGTAATAACGGGTACCCGGATAAAGAAAATGATACCCGGGTAACAATTATACGGGGAGTATTCGGGTACTCGGGTACCCGATGTCTTCCCTACCAGCTGATATACTAATCTTTAAAAATAAGCAATATAAAAAAATTGAATTATATTATCCATTCACGTTCTTTTTGCATTCTAGTAGGCCGTTTTTTTTTTTTTTTCGTTAAGTTACGTACATGAATTTTGATAGAACTCAATACAAATCACTTATATCCCAGCGAAAACACGTACGTTTATTCAACGTTAATTTCACGTTGTTATGGTGGAAATAACGTTATTCGTTGAAAAATGCAACGTTGTTTTTTGGTTGAATTAGCAACCATAATTATACCACGTTTGTATAACGTGTTTTTTAACGATCAGTTTAATATGAACGTAATTATAACGTGAAATAAATATGTAATAATTTTGTCTCTTTACGACGTGTTTTATACTATGAGTAAATGCGATGTATCTACCGTACGTTGATTACCATATCTTTTCACCGTTAATTCAACATCTACTATTCTACGTAATAAATGAGAAAAAAATTAACGAAACTAATACGTTAGATAAATCATAATTTACAACTAAATTTTTAACCCACGTTTTATAACGTTATTTTAACGTATACCGAATAAATATGCGTTACAAAACGTGATGTTGACGTTAGAAAACACTTAATTTTACAGTGATTGTCTATCGTGTTCCACACCTTTGAATTCTAATTTTACTAAAAATCTCTTAAATATGAGGTTCTTCTCCATGCTTGGCAGCTTTGAAATGAAACGAAACAGGTATGAAAAGTACTGCTAATTTGCACATACGAGTCAACCATAACCTCTTTTTAAGTTGACGTAATCTGTCAAATTTTTTTAAGTTAGTTTGAATTTGATGCCCAAAATCTGTGATTAAAAATACTAAAGAACGCAATAGTCAATCAATTATACATACATATTGTCACGAATACTCATTGGGGACAGCTGTATACAGAGTGGAAAGTTTAACTGGAATAAATTCTGTAACTTAGAAGATTACGATTTGTAAAAAAATTATTGGAACAGGTCAATTTTTATTTTTAATGGCGCATATTACAAAGGGACTTTTTAGCTTTTCAATTATTTGGAGGGGTGAAACGACCCCTAACTATGTTTTTTTAATGGAAGGATATGTTGAAAAAATTGGGAATACAGCTACGTTTTATTTTTTTATTTTTCTTTAGCAGTAAAAGGTAAAAAATAAAAAAAAGAATTTTTTTACTAAAACCGTTTTTAATGCCAAAAATTCAGGAACTCCATTTTTTTATTATTTGATAAGAAATAAGCATTCCATATGGTATCGTATTGTTGCGTGCAGCCAATAGATGGCGCTGCCAATGCGCAAAATTTTTAATTGTACGTAATTACCTCACTGAAGTTTTTCCCAATAGGTGGATAGGAAGAAGAGGACCGATGACCGATTGAGAGGCCAACAAGATCTCCAGATCTTACCCCTTTAGACTTTTTTATGGGGGTATTTAAAAAGTAAAGTTTATGTGACTAAACCAAACGGCATAGCAGAACTTCAGAACTTCAAATTCTGCATGAAATTAGGAGAGTAACGCCAGAAATGTTACAAACTGTTGGGGATGGAATTTATAATCGATTAGGGTATTGCCAAGTGAGAGGTGGCGAGCATTTTGAACATCTGATGCGTTAAAATCGTTCTAGTGAAAAATTTATTTTTTATTCTTTCGCCTTTTACTGTTTAAGAAAAATAAAAAACTAAAAACGTAGCTGTATTCCCAATTGAACAAGCTTTAAGAAAAAAAATTACTCAACATACCCTTCCATTAAAAAAAATAGTTAGGGGTTGTTTCATCCCTCCAAATAATTGAAAAGTTAAAGAAATCCATTTATAATAAGCGCCATAAAAATAAAAATTGACCTCTTCCAAGAATTTTGCTACAAATGGCAATTTTCTAAGTTACAGAATTTATTCCAGTTAAACTTTCCACTCTGTATAATTGTTAACGGGGTCACTTTGCTGAACTACGAATAATGGATTAATTGCGCGGGACAGTCGATTCGGGACCGAGCGGGAAGGTGGCCCAATAGCGAAGCGTGCTCAATAAAGCCTAAAAATGGTGCGGTCGGTGGTATTTCTGAAGAGTACCTTCCTTTTTAGAGCCGAGAACCGGGACAAAGTAAGCAAGTCTTTGTTATTCCGGTAAACTACCCCCAAGTGCCTTTAGCCCATATCTGGACGGAACCGTCTACCGAGAGCTACGTTTGCCCCAACAGCTGAATTTATTGCAAGCGCGAAGAGAGCGTGACAATAATGCGGTGTTTATGAGCAGCATGTAATTTTTTTTTAATTTTCATAAAGAAATAATTTTGTAAATAATAAAGTAAATTGAGAGTACTGTATTAAATGTGTTTTGTCGAATATTTTAAGTTAGTGTAAATATTTTTAGAAATAGGCGATTTAGAATTTACATTTACAGATTTACATTTTTATAACTTTCGCGTCCTGGCATTCTTCGTTGATTAAATTTAAAAAAAATGTTAAGACGCATTTCACTTCGAAAACATTATTTTGTGTAACTAACTTTTGCATCAGCTCCTTTTTCTTGTTATTTATTTAAGTGCACTCTTAAAAATTTGAAGTGGGACACTTACGTTTTTTTCTTTTTTTTTTTGTAGATTTGTGTTTGACTCAACCTATGTGTATTAGAAGCGAAATAGTAAAAATATAAAAATGTACATTACAATTAGAAAAAAAGTTCAAATGAAATTAGCAATAACTTTCAACAATAAAAAAAATTCTAACACTATACCAAAACAGTTTCAGTGTTTATATATTAGTATAAAAATCTAGTAATTAAGTAATATTCAATAACTTAAAATGAATATTTTTAGAAATTGATTCGAAATTGACCTATCAAGTAATTTTGCGTTAGGCGTACTCAACTTCTTCAAAAATGACAGCGTTGTCTTATTTTTAAATCAAATATTTTTAGACGAATATAATCTATTAATAACGGGCTTTCGATAGTATAAAAACAAAAAGGGACATATTTTTTGTTTGGCCACAATTAAATCTTAAACTTTTGCTCCGCGTACAGTAGGACTCTCGCTTCGTTTTTCTCAAAAATGACAGCGTTGTCTTATTTTTAAATCAAATGTTTTTAGATGAAAATAATCTATTAATAACTAGGCTTTCGATAATTTAAAAACAAAAAGGGATATATTTTTTAATAACGGAAGGGTTAATGCCAGGAAAAAATAACAATACCTTACAACACCTTACACCTTGGTTATACTGTCCTGATGAGGCCTAATAAGACCGAAACGTACGTCGACAGTTACTTTTCCTTGCCAGCTAAGCCGTTATTTACTTCTTTTATTGATATATTTTTTGTTCGGCCACAATAAAATCTTAAACTTTCCGCATACTCCAGGACATCGAAAATCTAAGGTGATTTGAAAACTTGTTCAAAATAAGTTGTAATTGAAAATAAAAAGATACATAATGTTTTTTTTACAGTACTAAACGCCTCTTATTGATTTATTTGATTTAAATATAAGACAACGCTGTCATTTTTGAGAAAAACGAAACGCGCGTCCTACGGAACTAAAGTTTAAGATTTAATTGTGGCCGAACAAAAAATTTATCTCTTTTTGTTTTTACACTATCGAAAACCCGTTATTAATAGATTTTTTCGTCTGAAAACATTTGATTTAAAATAAGACGACGCTGTCATTTTTGAGAAAAACGAAACGCGCGTCCTGCGGAACTAAAGTTTAAGATTTAATTGTGGCCGAACAAAAAATATATCTCTTTTTGTTTTTACACTATCGAAAGCCCGTTATTAATAGATTATTTTCGTCTAAAAATATTTGATTTAAAAATAAGACAACGCATTTTTGAAAAAGTTGAGTACGCCTCGCGCAACATTACTTGATAGGTCAATTTCGAATCAATTTCTAAAAATATTCATTTTAAGTTATTGAATATTACTTAATTAGTAGATTTTTATACTAATACATAAATACTGAAACTGTTTTGGTATTATTTTAGAATTTTTTTTTATTGCTGAAAGTTATTGCCAACTTCATACCCGGCTTCAAAAGAAATAAACTTTTATGATATTTTCTTAATCTGTGGCCTTTTCTTCAATCAAAAATTTCAAGATGCGAAATATTTTTACATTCTGGATTTAATAGTTATTTATGTACCATTTATGAGCAAACAAACGAGGTCGATAAAGACACTTTGCTGCTGTGGTGCATATATAGTATATTGTGTCACAAGGGCAGAAAGTGAGCAAAAAAAAAAAAGATTGATGTACGGTGTTGAAGAGTAGTGCACGTTGTTGTCAGCCCGATGTTTCTTTGATTTATAGTGGTATTTCTAATTTTAAATATTTTTTTTAACTGTGCAATAGACTGGACATATAATTGTGAGTAATTTGTGATAATTTTTCCTGTGTTAACTGCCATAATTATTTGAAATTTAATTTTTAAATACAAACGGGTCGGTCTTGTGAACTTCGAACTCTATTAAACCAGTTCTTATTTACTTGGTGCAATGTCTAAAAATTTGCGCTCGAATACTGTCACGCTTGACGACGCAAGCATGCAGTTAATTATTACTCAAATTTCTGAGGCTGTATCAAAATCTGTTTTAGCAGATATAAATGCCAAGTTTGATGCCGTTCATGGCCAAATTACTGATTTAACTAATTTAAATAACAACAATTTAACTCAAATAAAGCAAATTAATCATCGCACTGATCAATTGGAACAGTACACACGCCGAAATAATTTGAGATTATTCGGAGTCCCAGAGCGTGCTTCTGAAGACACAGATGACATTGTTTTTAAAGTCATTAACGACACTCTTAAAGTTAAAATCTCTTTGGAGGATATTGAAAGAACTCACAGAGTCGGTCGTGTTAGTGATTCCGGGGAGAAACCGAGGGCGATCATTATAAAATTCTGCTCATATAGAAAAAGAGCGCTAGTGTATACCTCGAAGAAAAAATTAAAAGGTAGTAAAATGGTGTTGAGAGAAGACTTGACGAATTTGCGTCATAGAGCGTATCAAAAAGCAATTGGCAAATATGGAGTCTCTCGTTGCTGGACAAGCGATGGATCCATTTTTTGGAATGATGCAGGCAAGGTTCATAAAACTACCGCAGACGATATTAATGCTTTGCTGTTTAATTAATATAAACTTTATGCATGCTCTCTTTTATGTAAAATTATCAATTGGCATTATTATAGCCGAAGAGTTATGAAGAGCTATTTTCTATTATTATTAGTAATTCATGCATGTGTGTAAATTTCTTGGATTCATTTTGATTTTTTTGCTTTGTTCTTTAATTGCTTTTAATGCATGTATTTCATTGAATTTACATTTGTTTCTGATTCAAGATTGATCTTCATTGCATAATTTAGTAGAGATTATTTTTATTTATTTATTTTTTTCTCTTTTTGTTTTTTTTGATTTTCTAATCGGGCTGATTTTTAGTTAATGCTGTTTAAGTTAGCTGCTGTAAATGCGCAATCGCTAGGTACAGGATTTCTAGAGCTTAAAGATCTTGTTCTAAGTAATAATTTTGATTTGGTTGGGATATCGGAAACATGGTTACGTCATGGTATTGATTCTGATACTGTTAAAATTCTTGGTTATAATTTTTTACGTGTGGATAGGAATAGTCGAGGAGGGGGTGTTGGCTTTTATGTAAAAAATAGTTATCGTTATTCGATAATAGATACTGAATTTACTCCATCTCTTGAACAATTATGGCTGAATATTAAATTATCGGGCAGGTCTATTGCATTTGGGATAGTATATAGACCACCTCATACCGATGTTAATTCTTTCATTCAAGACTTAGAAACATCTTTTACTACCATTTTACCAACAGTAAACGAAGTTATATGCTCTGGTGATATAAACATTAATCTTTTCAATATAGGAAGTAATAACGTTAATAGCTTTTTGTCAATGATTGATACGTATGGCTTTACTCAGATTGTGGACGAACCGACCCGAGTCAATGCTTATAGCAGCACGTTAATTGACGTAGTTGTCGTCAGTAATTTTGACTTGATTTTGCAATCGGACGTCATTGATGTGCATTTCTCTGATCATAAACTAGTATGTTGCACTCTAGATTTTTTAGCACATAGCACATAGTTTTCCCCCGCGGCTGTATACTTACCGTAACTTACGTAATATAGATTACCAACAATTTTATGATAATTTACGCTCCATACCTTGGAATAATTTATATGATTTGATTGAGTTAAATGACAAAGTTACATTTATACAGGATAACCTCTTAACTCTATTTGATATTTTTGCTCCATATAGAACCGTTAGAATCAGTAAAGTTCCGGCTCCTTGGTTAACTGATGCCATCAGACGTATGATAAAATTGCGTAACAACGCACTTAATAAATTCAAACACTCTAAATCCATTGCTAATTGGAATCACTATAAAGATTTGCGTAATTTTATTAATAGTGCCGTTAGACGCGAGAAGAAGGCATATTTAAAATATATATGTGGTCAGAATAATCAAAAATTGACATGGCAAACACTAAAATCTTTAAATGTTACCAATTCTAAATTTCAGGAACCTCTGCCTAATGCTTTCAGTAACCCAAATGAAATAAATTTGTCTTTCTTGAACTCTGTGCGTGCAGTCAGCAGCGACATTGATTTAAATACCTTATCGTTTTATCTAAATAATCGCAGTAACAATCATTATCCGCTTTTTAAGTTTCATACGGTTACTGAAGACGTGGTAGAGAAAGGAATTTTTAGTATTAAGTCAAACGTGTGTGGTTACGATGGTATCTCTATGGAAATGATTAAGTTGTGTTTACCATTCTTAAGTAGATATATATCACTCATGTAATTAATCTTTGTTTGATCCGAGGTGAATTTCCAGAAGTGTGGAAACGTGCTTTGGTGACGCCGATTGCAAAAGTAAAGCAAGTGACATCTTTCAGCGATCTACGGCCCATCTCACTTTTGCCCATATTATCGAAAGTTCTCGAAAAACTAGCGGTTGACCAGGTTAGAGAATATATTAATTTAGTTAATATATTGCTTCCCACGCAATCGGGTTTTAGATCCGGACACAGTACTAGTACTGCCTCGCTAAAAGTTACAGATGATATACTTAGAGCTTAGGATAAAGGTGATTTAACTGTTCTTGTTCTTATTGATTATCGAAAGCGTTTGATACTATTAATCATAAAATGTTGTGCGCGAAATTACATTATTTTGGTTTTAGTGATTCGGCTATAAAGTTTATTTCGTCTTATTTAAGTAACAGATTGCAGGCCGTCACTGTGAATGGCTCCTCAGGGCTCTATTTTTAGTCCCCTTTTATATTCCCTTTACACTGCAGATTTTTATACTAAAGTTAAAAATTGTAACGTTCACTTTTATGTTGATGACACTCAGCTATATTATAGCTTCAAAGCATCAGATTTACACATTGCTTCTGATTTGATTAATGAAGATATTGAACAACTATGTCAAATTTCTGTTTCTCACTCGTTGCATATTAATCCGATAAAATCAACGGCAACTGTTTTTGGTGGGTCTAAAGATCGGCAAAGGGCCATAGACAGTTTGAAAATCACAGTTAATAATGTTCAATTGACTTTCATTGAATCTATAAAAAACTTAGGCGTTTTCTTTGATAATGATTTAAGATTTTCGTCTCATGTCAAGAAATTGATTCATAAATCATATTCAACTTTAAAGCGCTTATACATGAATAGACATTTTCTCAGCAGCTCATAGCTAAGGGCTGCTAATGCGTTTCTGCGTGTGTGACACACAACTGTTTTTCGCCTAGTCCTAAATCAAATTCAAACTTTGTTTAAAACTGATGTTTAATGAAAAATTCTGTGAAATGTCAAACCGCGCAAATGAAAGTCAATGTGTTGCTAGGTTACGAACTATAAATCGTGTTGTTATGAGTTTAGCAGCCCTAGGGCAGATAAACATTACTTTCCGTCACATTTTTAGGGTTAATATGATTTACTTTCACATATGTTAGGCAAAAAAATTTTTTCGACTACTACATACTCAACCATTTATTTTGAAATATCCAAACCTTGCAGATTTATATCTATGTTTATATCTTCGTAAATTTTTGAAAAATTTATTTCATTTACCTTATAGTACATTATAACCAACACTGGCGTTTCGATGACACCAAAAGATGTGACGCCAGCGCAAAAAGACTTTTACGTTCTGCAAACTTCGCTCATGATGTTTGTCATTTACTGAATTATCAACATTTTTTAACAATTTTCGAAAAAATATATGTAGATACATATTTACATTTACATATTTACCGCCGATTTTTCTTTTCCTATATGTGACCTTCTTGTTAATGGAGTTTAATTTACCTATGTTTACAATTTAAATAAATAAAATAATGAATTTCATTACAGTGCAGGTAATATTAAAATTGCGCATGCGCATGAAATAGGATTATACGTAAAATTTTTGGTGTTGCAGCTCCAATCCTCTTCAATATTTTACAAATATAAGTAACTACTTGTTCCTTTTCTATTATACGACGCATACGTGCAATTAAAAATAAAGTCTACTTTGAACGATAATTGCGTCTTATTACAATTTATCGTAAAAAATGTGTAAGTATTTGAATATAATTATGTACATGTATGTGTATTTCTGAACCCGTTGAATATACCAACATTATGACCGAACGCAGCCTAGTAAGTTGCTCATGATGACGGAACCACCGACACGCGAGAGTTATTATCATTCTTTCTCAACAGAGATAGCTCTAAGCAACTAATGTTGGTGGTTTTCAATAGCCGCATGATCGGAAGGCGACTGCCAACCAACCAATCATAATATCACAAATATTTCCCCTTAACGTAGCAAAGTAGGGATAGTAAAATGCGAACTTCTGAGGGGTAACTTTTTACGATTCCTCTTAACGCACATAGTAGGCGGCTGGATTCGTTACTCTGGTGGTTGGAAGCGAAAGTATGGACTTAGCGCGCGAAATTTAAATTTCAGCTTTCTTTGTATATAGATTTAATTGTTCAAACATTCATAAAAATAATCATTCTTTAACAGAAAAGTAAGTCATTTTGTCAAATAACTTGATGGTTTGTTAAAAATTATTGTATTTGATGAATTTTTGTGTGACGTTTTGGCATTACTAAAAGCCGCAATAGACGATTATAAATTAGATGTATGTAATTTATATGCTTTTTTGACAAAATTTGTAAATTTGAATGTTTTTCCTTGTTGTATAAGAATTTCATTAAATTTTACGCGTAAAAACTCTTCATGTGCTTTCTTATCATAAAAAAATATACGTTTCAATTTACGTTTTGTCAAAAATACATGTAAATTACATTTATTTTATGATTGTTCTTTGCGACCTTTACGAGTTATTAAAAGCAGAAGACTAAGCAAATAACTAAAACATAATAACACGAAAACAAAGAAAATACCGAGAACACATTTACCTTTATAACCTGTGAGCAAATAAAAATCAGATTAGAGCAGGCGGTGCAAAGAAAATGTATGTCTGTGATTAAATAAAAAGTCAATAAATCTGACAATCCATGAATGTATTACATTAATTAATTCAGTTAATCACAGACATACATCTTCTTTGCACCGCCTACTCTAATCTGATTTTTATTTGCTCACTTTTTATTTAGCTAAATAATTGTGTCTTATTTGGTGTGTAATAACTTTGATCCAAGACTTTGACACATGATTCACAAATTTTATTTGAAATTTTCCATGGAAACGGAATAAAACAAGATCGTTTACCGTATTACCAACTTTACATCAATTGTGAATTGTGGCAAAAACTATCACACTGACATCTCGTGTTTGGAAGCGTAGTAATTTCTTGGTCCGTGAGTAAGAGCCGGAACTTCCTGAAATACGATTTTTTGAAATAACTTTGCTGCTATTCCAGTTGTTATAAATTGTCAAAAAAAATATATGTTGTAGAAAAGAAGTTATATTAAACGACTGTTGTTTTAGAAAAGCGATTAGTTTAATTTTTCTTAGTGAAAAAAAATATCGAAAGCAGCACTGAAATTTTTTTAAAATAACTTTTGCTTGGAAAATATGCATTATTTTAAATTGAAAAAAATACTAGAATAATCATTTCATAATTACCTAAACGACTGTTGTTTTCTTTTTTTAAAATTTTTAATTTTTTATAAATAAACAGGCATTTATTGAAATAGAGCTTTCATATACACGAATAAACGTAGTATTCTGTACCCCGCAACCCGTTCGCCAGTCTTTCACGGACACTCAAAGGAGAAGCATGCATCTCGTCTCTTCGCCGCTACTTACGTATCGCTGGTTTGTAACTAGGATAAGATATTGGACCTAAAAATGGATGACTTGGAACCGAGAGTAATCGAATATTACCGATGTTTTGAAAATATCGGCTACGAACATTTTAGGTCTGTTTGTTATCCTGCACTGGTGTACACCAATGCATACTTTTTCGCAAAATACTCTTTAATGCAACTTCAAATGTTTATGTAGTATGTCAGTATGAATGAGTATGATTCGTATTAATAGATTATCAATGAATTTAGGCTTCATTAAAGTATATTTCGTAAAAAAAGTGTACACTAGTGCGTTCTATATTCATATTGGTGATTCATATACAGCGTGTCGCTAAATTGCGTGGACATGGTTTAATCACAGACTCCTCAAAAATAAGATGATTTAACCCAATTTATCTATATCTAAAATTGCTTCATTAAGACAGTATTCTGCTTCAAAGTTGTTGGAAAAAAGTTAATTATTCTTATAAAAAAAGAATGCTTGAACCAATTTGTATGATATTTGGCATGAGTATCTACGGGAAGTTAAGTCATATTTTTAGATGGGTTTAGTAATTTGGAGTAGACAGCTGTGCAGCTAGTGTGAAAGTTCTTAGAAAGAAGCGTTCATTGGGAAACTTTTTTGCGTCTTTGTAATTTTTGATACCTACTTCTTACGGTTTAGTCACAAAATAGAAAAATCTAAGTGGTTGCAGAGCCTCTTATTGAAAAAAATAGCCCATACACGAAGAACAAATACCTTCTACGGGATGGGGCATAGGAACCTGACGATTTTCGTAATGAAATAGCACACACAATTTGCAAAATTTTTATTTAGTGTTTGTTTTATAAGAAAGGTAACTTTATGCCATTTTTTTTAAAGAGAACATCGGTGATCTGGGCTCTACGATTTCTTACACACTGTTCTAATCTTTCTCGAAGGTTTCTTATTACTTGCTCAATCATCTGCGCAGGAATGGCTGCAATTTCGTCTCTTATTCGCTGCTGTAAGTCTTGAATAGTGGCGGGCCGAGGAGTGTAAACTTTGTTCTTAAGGTAACCCCACAATCAATAATCACAAAAGGTTAAATCGGGAGAACGAGCAGGATAAGGAACATCACCAAATCGTGAAATTAAATGTCCAGGGAACATTTCTCGCAACACAGACATTGTTCACCTTGCCGTGTGGGATATCGCCCCATCTTGCTGAAACCATACGGTGTTACGATCAATTCCTAATTGACGCAATTGGAGACGAAATTACAGCCATTCCTCCGCAGATGATTGAGCGAGTAATAAGAAACCTTCGAGAAAGATTAGAACAGTGTGTAAGAAATCGTGGAGCCCATCTCACTGATGTTCTCTTTAAAAAATAAAATGGCATAAAGTTACCTTTCTTATAAAACAAACATTAAATAAAAATTTAGCAAGTTGTGTGTGTTATTTCATTACGAAAATCGTCAGGTTCCTATGCTCCATCCTGTATATGGATATTTTATTTTTAGAAAGTCATTCAGAGTCATTAATTAGTGAACGTTTTTGCGTCTTTGCAAATTTTGACACTTGTTATGGTTTAGTAAAAAATAGAAAAATCAAAATGGCTGCTTTTTCTAATTTGTGACCAAACTTGTAGCACGTAACAAAAACAAAAGGTTTATTTTTTTAATTATTAACCGATTCAAAAAATCAGGACTTGGAAAAATATTGTTAATTAATTTTGTATCGTTTCAAATTATTTGAATACCTCTGTAATAATTTCATTGAAGGTATGTATACAATATAATTAATTTATATTAACCGCGTACTCAACACAGGTATGTACAGTCTTATTGTGATTTGATTTTAATGAAAGATTAAATATCATCGTTTAACCAAAAAATACGATTTTTCTTTCAACATATCGTATTTATTTTTGCTTCAGTTTACTTTTCAAAACCATTTTATATTATTAATATACGAAAGTGACTGTCCTGTCTGTTACAGCAAATAATAGGTATCAATATGAAATATTGAAAATTTGATTGTATCAACTTATTTAATATAATCTTGTCTCACAAGTAAGCAATTTACTAGCGAAGTTTTAGATGGTAATTGTAACTTATGTAACTTACGAAACGTAAGTTACATAAATGCGTATTTAAAATTGTGAGATGTAAATCTGTAAATAATAGATATTTTACAATAGTTATTATTAGCAAATTTCAGGTCTTTTTTCCGTTTTTTTTTCCTATCGAGAAAAATTAGACTAATCTTGTTTTGACATCAACTATCGCCTAATATATTTTCTTTTCAGCAATATATATTTTTTTAGAATTCATAAAAGCTTGTACAGAAGAAAAATATTTACAAAATAGTTTCTGAGACAGTCCCTACACCTAATTTGACGAAAATTCAACTGAATTGCTTTTTTAAATACTTTTTTTAAGAGAAATATCTAAATTTGATTTCAATTTCTGACGATAAAAAAGTGTACTGCATTTAAAGCCATCTACATATTATAGCGCGCAAACCTTACGCTGCGAGTGGTTGTTGTCCAGGATGTAATTTCGACGAATAAATGTAAGTACGCGATAGTGGCGTCAAGTGTATTGCTGCCGGGGGAAGTGGGGGTGAAATCGCTTCCCTGGTTGAGGGAGTTCCGGCTCTTAACTTAAACGTCTATAGTAACTTAGTGGTTTGTGGAACTCAAAACGTGACAAATGTAAAATTCTGACACTTTAATGTCAGACCCATCGACTATATTGTTTCTTATACTCTACGATGGCATGAAGAAAGTAAAATAGTAGCATTAAAACAAATAATTACTTGTGACTAAGTCAAAATAATAAAAATCATCAACGTTTTTCGGCGTCAATTTTCAAAAATATAACCATCAAATTAAAATCGACCATATTCACTTGGAGGTACCCACAAAAATATCACCCTAAAGCATGTTCACATGCATTGCGGATACGCAAAATTTTTATTGCGGATCGTTTCTAATTAGTTCATTTTGATTGAAATGTACATAATGAACCAATTAGAAACGATCCGCAATAAAAATTTTGCGTTTCCGCAATGCATGTGAACTTAGCTTAACACGACCTACTCTGAATGCAAAAAGAACGTGAATGGATAATATACCGTATGATTTTTAAAATTTTAGGTCAAGGGAGGTCGTGAAAGCAAAACGTATGGTGTAAATTAGCAAATACAACAGTTTATTCAAAATGATTTTTACAAAACTTCAAAATGCATTCATAATTGAACGATATTTTCCCAGTAGTGTTAACCAAAACGTACGTATGAGTTAATTTAAGCTTTATGTTTTCCTCTTCACGGCCTCCCTTGATCTAAAATTTTAAAAATCATACGGTATTATATTATATTGGCAAATGACAAGAACACATTAATTATTTACACTTGTGAAAGTAATAAAATTTAGGGCAAAAAGAAATCTCTGCCAACTTTTATTCAACTAGAGAAACTCCTTTATCTAACTATGATTCGTCGTATATAATTACGAACGAAGGAACGGTTGAAAATGACAAGAATTATTTTTTTCCTACACCCGACGACCCGACACACCACATTTCCACTTATTAGACTGTTTATCAGTGTTCCATCAAAACATCTAGTGTCTCGGAAATAAGTCAAGAATTAGAAATTTTTCTAAGTGACACATACTGTAACATTTTGAGGCTTACTGAACATTGGTTTGTGGATAACGTTATTAACTCCCTAAATTTAAGAAATTTTCGTGTTGTAAATTACTTCAGTAGGAAAGCTCATATTCATGGTGGCGCGGCGTAGCTGTTTTGGCTACAAATCATTTGGATGCCGATGGCATTAACTCTATTAGTGAATTGTCCACTGAGCTTCATTTTGAATGTGCAGCCACTAAAACCTATAACTAATATTCATTTCATAATTCTTACAATACATATATAGAAGCGTAAACGGTTAAAGTTAAAAGTTAAAAGTTATGAAATATTTATAAATAAATTAAATGATGCTTTAGAAACTGTTAGTACCATAAACAATGACTACATTATAATCTGCGGGGATTTTAACAATAATTTTTTAAAACCATCAAATGAATTACATAAATTTCAAGACTTGTTAAGTTCCTACAACCTTAAGCCAACTATCAGTGACCCTACTAGAGGTAAAAACTGTTTGGATAACATTTGTAAGTCTTACCCGTTTGAACTGAGAATGAGTACTGTGATTGATAATGGCATATCCGATTACTCTGCGCAAGAAATAAAGTTATATTACAGTCCGACATGTAAAACTGATGAAAAAACTTATATGTATCGTAGTTTAAAGTAATGAAGTAACGAGCTGTTCTTGCGTAAATGATCAATATCAATATAATATGTGATAATATTAAATAAGTATGAAACGGTCGCGGATTTGTTTTTCAAAACAAAATCGATTATTGCTGTTTAATTGTAAATAACAAACATGTGTTCAAATTCTCAGTAGAATTGCCACCGGATGCGAACCTGTCCTGACGCCGCGGTTCTTTTCAGAAGAGAATGGAGCCCCAGCGCGTGTCATAAAAATTTGTAACGTTATGCCCTGCAAATAACACTCCTGGTTCTCTGCCATCATAAACAAGTCAGCGTAACATTTTAGCTTTGCGTTGGCTCAGATTTTTGTACGAATTGGTCACACTAAATTTTAGAACATGTCAGTTATAGAAAAGAGATCAATTACGTTGCAAGTTGAAAATAGCTCCCTCTGTCTGCTTAGTGTCCAAGCAAGTACCGGATGCATTAAAATGTCAGCCTAGACACTTGTAAAGTTGAATGATGAAGAGAGAGTCAGGAAGGTTTCAAATTGCGACCGACCACCGCCGAGTCTGTCTGACAAGCTAATTGGGGTTTTCTTAATTTATGAATATGTGTACAGGAAATCTGGTTGAATTCTCTTTTAATTTTGACTTAGCGCGGTTTCTTTTAGTGCTTGCAGTCATTCTCTCATTTTTCTCATATTTCTAGCTAAATCATTTTATTTCGTTAAAATACATTGTGTTAAGAGAAAGGGCAATTAAACAAACAAAACCACGAATATATACGGATTCGCGCCGCAGGTGTACCTAAACAAATGTGTGTGTGCGGTCTGGTGCTCATATTGTGTACGCGGATAGGTAATTTGCATTTATTTGTAATTTTTCGTCACATACTTGGTATAAATCGATTAAGAATTATTTTAATTTGCATTAATCAGTGGCTAAAGAATCTGTAAAATTCAGTATTCGTATTACATTTGGATAATTTTATTTGTATTTGAGTCGGGGTTAAATCTCAACAAGTAGCCTTTACCTTAGTAAAATTTGTTGGTCATTTGTTGCAGAAATTATTAGGCCAGTTCTGTGATTTAATCAATCAGAGTCAATTGACTGTTCCCTCAAATCTATGATTTGGAAATTCAAATACAGTGTACTCTTGGAAAAACTTCTACCTTTTGGAGATATTCTCTGCCAAGCTGGAAACACGCTAACGGCTATATTTCGATTTGCACAGGGAAGTCGCCAGTTTGAATCACTGGTCTAAGGCAAGTTATATCTGCCGTCGAAACCAAGTGGGCCAGCACAATCTAACCCCCGAAATTAAGGCCAAGCTATTGCGCGTTACGAATTTCGTGAAATTAGGAGGCCGAACAATTTGAACCACCTATTCATAGCCACCTTCTTAACAGAGTTTCTCTCACACCCTGTGTGTGGACCGAAGTGTGGTCTTTGCCGAGAGATTTGCAGGTTAATCAGAAGCGATTTGCCGAGAGACTACAAGTGCCATAACCGCAAAAGCGGAGTGCCGAAAAACAGTCATTGCGCCAATAAATTAGTTAGATAGGTTTAGCCGACGAAACAAACGACGTACAAAAAAAAGGCGTACACTGTACCACATCCTTAAGGCAATTGGACGTAGTTGAGAAAAGATTCTACCCATACGACCTCAATTTATTAGTTTAGCTAGCGATAGGGTTTTCCATCACCTTCGAAAGGAGTCCCTGAAAAACTAGCGGCGATTGCTATCGATTATCTTGCAAATTGATCACCGATGGGGACACTTTGTAGACCCACTGTGTCACACTGTGCGTTGGTTGATTGAGCAGAACGTGTCTTAGAGTACCGTCTGAAGTGGCAAACACTAGTACCAAAACCAATCTAAGTTGAACTTAAATTAATTGTTAATTTAATTGAGGAACAGAGTTTTCCAACAACTATTTGCGTGTGCACCAAGCCACAAGCTGTGTGATTGAAGTCAGTTCGGTCGCTACGATATCCAAAAGGGAAATCTGTTAAGCGAATTCTACTATACTTCCTGATAACCGTAATTTAGTTTCTTTGTATTTGTTTAAAACGCAAGGGTTTTTGCGCTCATTGTATCAAATCCCGCAGTGGCTGGTACAAGGAGTTTTTACCATTTTTTACTCAATAAATAATTAATTAAATCTAACTTTCGTATTTTATTTAAACGTATTTAGTTCCTTAATCTCTCAAGCTTATTCACCGCCGCACCAAAGAACTGAGTTACAACAACGTAAGGCCAGGTGTTGCATTGACGATTACGAGCTATATTATAAATATTATCAGTTTATTGCGGATTCCCGGAAGGTCACCTCAGAATGTAAACAGAATAAGTAGGCCAGTAGAATAGTTCCTTAACGGCGGCAGTAAATTAACCAGGTAGCCTGTAGCCGACCGTCTAGACGGATAGGGTAGCGCATGCCTAACTGAAGTAATAAAACCTTTTGGGTGACCCTTTTGGAAATTCTCATCAGTAAAAGGTTAACGCCAGGAAAATACAATAAGTAAAAAAAGTAAATAGCGGCTTAGCTGGCCAGCTATTTAATTTGTTTTGTTTGGACAGTTTTATTGGTTATTTAGTTGTCCTTAAAAGTCAACAAACAAGGTGGCACGTCGGTGTTACAAGTATGACAAAGCCTTTCCATTAAAATAAAAAAAAATAAAAAACCAAAGTCGGAACAATGGATAACTTCAGGTATAAAAACATCTCCTAAAACACTAAAAAAAACTTATATCTTTTACAAAACAAACGGTAATCCATTATTAACTTTATAATAATGACTTACTACTACACTCCAAAAATAAATCGAAAGTTGTAGATATGGAACATCATAAATTCTAATAAACAAACTGATTCAGGGAAAGACTTGAAATTGATGATGGCTTAATATCAGATCTTGTTACTGTAGCTAATCATTTTAATAGGTACTTTAATAACATTTCTACTGTAAATCAAATTCAAAATTGTAATGCTGCAAATCAAATTCATTATTCCAATAATATATCCGAAAAACATTTAAAAGAAAATTCGTTCTTTCTAGGTCCAATAAGAGAAAAGGATATTTTAGATATTATTTCTAGTTTTAATATAAATTACACTCCGAGTCATGACAATATCAGTCCATTCGTGGCCAAAGAATGTTTAAAAGTCTTTAACAGTAATTATAAACGATTTCCTTTTCTCAAGGAATATTTCCAAACTGATTAAAAATTGCAAAAATTAAACCTCTACACAAGAAAGGTTCAAAACTTTTAGTTCAAAATTATCGACCTATTTCCTTGTCAAGTTGTTTCTCAAATATTATAGAAAAAATTGTAAGTATGAGATTAACATTCTTCCTAGAGAAATAACAGGTGATCAATATCTTTTCTAATCAAGTGACCTATGGAAATGAAATCATGTGTCTTTGATTAGTATATTATTTTAAATGCCACTTGAATTACATATTTATATTGCATTCCTATACAAAACGATAGGAATGCAATAAAAATAATTCAAATGGCATTTGAAATAATCAACCAAAGAAAGACATAATTTTTATCCATAGGTCACTTGATTAGAAAAGATATTGATCACGCGTTATAATCTCCTTAATCAAATCCAGTTTGGTTTCCGTAAAGGACGATCAACTACCCTTGTTATTTTAAAATTTTTAGATCTATATTCTAATTTGGACAAAGGGCACACAAGCTTGGGCATATTTCTCGATCTTAGTAAAGCATTTGACCTTGTGATAATTACTTAATAAATTACATTTTTACGGTGTCAGAGGCATTGCAGTGGTTTAGCAGCTATTTAAGGGAAAGGCAATATTATGTTGAAATTAATAAAACTAAAGGCATTTTCGGAAACTATGATCTCGGGTCAGTTCGATCAATTGGATCACTGACAGTTCATACAAGTAAATGTGTAAAATTTCTATTTCGAACGTCAAGATCACTGAACTTACTAATCGGATTAATCGGATCATAATTTCCGAAAACGCCTTAAATCTGATATGTCAATATTAAATCATGGAGTACCACAATGATCAGTTCTAGGGCCCATTTTGTATATTTTGTATATCAATGACTTTCCACTAAGTAATGCAGTAATTTTTGCAGATGACACATATCTGCTTATTCACGGGGCCACTACTTTAGCGGCAAATTCAGACCTGTTATGTACTCAAAACTTCTATTTACAAAGCGATTTAATTCTAAATGCACAAAAAAGAATTTATGTAAATTTTACGGTATCAAATGATCCAAATTACTGCTTATTAATTCGCTATAATAACAACAGCATTACACAAGTTAAATTTTTAGGTATTACTATAGGAAGTGGACAAGACACATTGATATTTTGTGTAATAAATTAGCACCTACATGCTACAAAATCAAACAGCTTAAAAGATCTGTAAGTTAACACATGCTAAGAACATTTTATTTCTCTTGCTTCACTGACATAATAGCTTGGGGTTCTGGAATAGAACTTGAACGAATTCTTATATTACAAAAAAGAGCATTGCGATTTATGGAAGGTGTTCATTGGCAGACAAGTTGTAAAAATGGCAAATAATGACCGTTGTATGCACTTTAATATGCCCAGTAGACTGCATCCCAGTGGACAAAATTAAATTGTTATCATTGTTATAATACTCCAATGGATTTTCGTTAGAAATCCCATATCATAAATTATCGTTCTTTAAAAAATCGCCGAAATACCTTGCCATCATAGCTTACAATAAGAAGCAAGCAAATACATGTGTCTTTAAATGACAAAGAGCTTAAGCGAAACATAAAAACACTTTTACTTACTAAAAGTTACTTCACTTTCAGAGAATTTTTGGAAGATGTTTCATTATAAGTAAAGCTACTTGTATCTGTATGTACATATTATTTTTAAAAATTTTCAAATTATATATAGTGACTCTTCCATAACATATTTAATTGACTATGTCCAATACCATGTATTTGGCCAAATGGATTTAAATAAATTATTATTATTATTATAATATTTATTTACACGATATGTTCACTTTTACAACGAAACTTAAACAAATTAAAACTCTGAATCTTTATTCATAACGATTTAGTTACATTACATATAAATTAAATATATTCAACAGCCTATATCTCTTAATGAATAGTTTCTGTTTCTCGTTATGTCTTTTTGCACAACAGTTCCTCGTTAAGTCGCAATCATTCATCGATTACAACTACCATTTTGTGCTTTCCATCTGTCAATACGAAAATAAAAGTGAATCTTGCTGCTTTAAAGATCTTTATGCACATTCTGTCTTTACTCCAAAAATAATTTTTTCTTAATGATCCACTACCGAATTTCTCTTGATTTGACAACTCTTTAAAGCAACAAAAACACTTTTTAGTAACATAAAGACATAACTTAAAATATTTCCGTATATAAACAGTTATAAATAAAATTGCATATTTGAATGTATAAGTCACAAAAGCCCTTTGATTTTGTTTCACTCACCAATTATTAAAAAACAGTCTTTCTTAAGTGAAAAGAGGCTTCTAGTTTTGAACGACTTGCTGTTCGAATTTCTGCAATCTTCTTCTTCTCACTTCCTCTTCTACACTAGATATTACGTTCGCTTCTGACGACGAAGTACTGGGAATATCACTCTCATTATTATCGACATCTGCACTGGCTGAAGTCGCTGAGGAATCAACAGCAGTTCCGCTTTCTGAGGGTGCAGACGTACTTGAAGTGGACGCAACTGGAGCTGAAGCTTCATTGGTAGACAGCCCACTCGATGAAGGACATTCAGTGCTAGTATTCGCAGCCGCTGTTGGTTGTGGTACATTCGGCATTGCCATTGATAAAGCTGCTGCAGTATTGTATTGTTGCATCATTATTACAGCTGCATCTAACATGACCTAAAATTAAAGATTTCAATAGAAACAAATAGACGAATGATGGAAACAGAAAGACTTGAGATTAGGACTGAACAAACCAAGTATAGAGGCAGAGGGAAAGGCAAAACAATGAAGTTCTTTTAAAGGATGATAATTAGAATGCAAGTAAAATAAATTATCTTTACCTGAATATTTCTTAACCATTGTATTCTAGCTTCCACATTTTCTCTTTCATTTCCTTCAAGCTGTCTCAATTGCTCTGTAGTTAATGAAGCCAAATTCTGTGGAGGCATGGGGGGAGGTGTCATAAACGGATTCATAAAAGGAAACGGTGGAAATTGAAAAGGTGGTGGTGGTGGAGGCGGCGCTGGTGAATTTACATCATCTTGAGGCTGAGCGTTATTGTTTCCATTATTAGGTGGAATGACATTTGGACCTTGATTTTGCTGTGGCTGCTGTTGCTGTTGTAAATTCCTGAAATTCGGATTGAAAATTTGAAACGGCCCGGGAAACGCATTCGCTCCCGGAAATTGAAATGGGTTGGGCACAGGGGGAATATTAGCTGCGGGCCTCGGCCTTTGCTCTCTTCTATCGTTTGCAGTCGTCCGCAAAATATTCAATCGACAAGTCGGGCAAGTCTGCTGGCGTTGAAACCACGACCTCAAACAGGCGGTGTGGAAGATGTGATTGCAAGGCAGTTTTTTACAACCGGTAGACATTTCTTCCCTGCATATAATGCAAACGTTGTCTCCAGCGCTTAATTCTTCCGGAGTCGCATCTGGGTATAACGTATTCATGTTGTGGATGGCCCTTCTTGATAAACGCACATCATTAAAGGCCTTCTTGAAGTTGCGTATGGTATAATACATTGGCCTGAACGCAAACAACGGTAGTGTGTAAATGCGTACCATAATAATAACGAATGTTAAATATAATACGACTTTTATCAGACCCATTATGAGCTCAGTATATAAAAGGAAAACCGCTTTGTTATCCCAGGGGGTTTCACTGTTTAAGTCGACTGAATAAAGGGCGTATTTAATCCCCACATTAATCACCATGGTCATTAAAATGGCATACTCAAAACCGAAAACTAACTGCACGGATGCTCCTTTTGAAACCGTCGAATGATATGCGTGTTCCACAAAATGTAAATCGAGGGCCCCCAGCAATAACAGCAACGATAAAATCCTTACGTGGAACAGCCAACCTATGATTGGGCTCCTTTCCATCTGCAAAGCAACTGTTACTAAGGGAGAAACCCTATTTAATGGAAACTTACGTAATCAACTCGATCTTCGGCTAACCAGTGAAACGACTTGAGGAATAAGAGCAGAGTAAATAGTGCCACAAATTTCGGATTGAAATCGTCTCTGAATACTGTAAATGCCAGGCAAGTCTCAGTTATAGCATACCACGACCTCTCCATTAAATGCTGTAAAACCAAACGAACTCGAAAGGTCTCTGGCAAAATACATCAAAACATACCTCGAATTCTGTGGTGCGCAGCTCCCCGAAAAAGATTCGCCTCATTAATTTACCGGCCAGGAAAACACATATGAAAGCTTGACAATATATGACCTGCAATATCAATGACAATAAAAGGAAAACCTAAATTGTAAATATGCAAGTACTTACAGCCATGCTAGGATTAGATTTCGTTACATACACAACTGAAGGATAAAACTGTTTTTTCTGATAGTACGCATTTGCTATTACCGCCGTCGTAAGGGCGACGCTTATGAGCGATATTCCTACCGATCGCATTTTCTATTTCGATTATGTTTAAATAATCGACTTTATACATTAAACTTTTGATTTGTTTTCGCAATACATACGTGTTTATTAACTAATGTTATCCAGCAACTGTCAAACTGCGCGACCAACGCGACCTCTAATGGCGGATTACTGTAAACAACATCGTGGATATTTCTTATTGGTTCAATTTCAGCGCGGGATATCAAGCGAGAATTTAAAAACGTCTACTTCGTAGGAGATTATTTTGTCACCATTACCATTATAGAACGATGGATTTACGTTTGTAAGATGTCCTCAAATGATATGTAGTAACCGGCAGAAAGTTGGACACTAATAAACGATAGGACGAGCGTCGACGCCAGTGAACGCGCGGCTCATGGTCCAGACGATGTGCCCAGGCGTGTCGCCTAAGACCAAAATATTTTTGCGCCTCGTGTGTGCGTTACAATTGAATTGTATAGAATCAGTTTGCCGAGTCGGCCGCCGAGCGGCCGCCGAGCGGCCGCCGCTCGTCTAAAACGAGCCTCGTGTGTCTTTGTCCTTTATGAAAGCGTCTGTATCTTCCCAAACTCATAATATGCACATAACAAAATTTGAATACCTCTGATCATACATGAAATGAAAATATTTGAAATCGGCATCAGAGTAATAGTATATTATTCAACGACCGAGTAATGATGGCTATTAATCAAGAGAATGAAAGTTTCGAATGATTAATAGCCATTACTCGGGAGTTGAATACTATACTTTTTCCACGACTATTAATGAAAATTTTTATTTCTGACAGCACGCGGTCGAAAACAAATCTGACGTTTATAGACAGTGCAGTAGAAGGGAACCTATTTGATTGTTTTCATTGGTGGTTGCTATGATACTATTATTCAACGGACCATTGAGTAATGAACCTCATTACTCAATGAAAAAGTGTTAAGTAATGACAACATTTTTAAATAGTCGTGGAAAAATAGTATATTATTCAACGACCGAATAATGACGGCTGTTAATCACGAGAATGAAATTCATTCAAGTTACTCCCGAGTAATAGCTATTAATCACTTGAATGAATTTCATTCTCGTGATTAACAGCTATTACTCGGGGGTAGAATACTATACTTTTTCCACTACTATTAATGAAAATAAGGAAATAAAATAAATAAAAATACGAAAACAAATCTGACGTTTATAGACAGTGCAAATCTGACGTTTGTAGGCAGTGCACCTATTTGTTTGTTTTCATTTGTGGTTGCTAGGATATGAGCCGTGAAATTTGAAGTTATTTCAACGGGCCATTGAGTAATGAACGTATTATTCAACGGGCCATTGAGTAATGAACGTCATTACTAAATTAAAAAGTATTTGAATCGCTTTATGCAGAAAGGGCTTAAGTCACTTTTAGCCGAAACTGCTTCTTCGCAAAAAATCGTATTTACATGTATACCATACTACACCATTTTATGCAGAAAGAGCATTAGTTCCGTTTACTAATGCTCTTTCTGCATAAAAAGTTGTACCTAGTTTGGTATATAAATACGATTCTCTGCGAAAACGCAACTTCGGCTAAAAGTGACTTAAGCCCTTTCTGCATAAAGCGATTCATTTAATAATGACAATATTATTAAATAATCGTGGAAAAATACATTTATTTTTCAAAGCACGCGGAAATATTACTTGGAAAGTTATTCAGAATTGTTATGAGATCTCAAATATGAAATCATGGCTGTGTCTACGACGAAAAAGAAAGATTTCATATTTTCTTCATCCTTCTGGCATCGACATGTATACTCTGGGATTTGTTTTTCCTTCTTCTATCAACAAGAATTTATGATCAACAACATTCATACCATAAGTTTCACTTTTTTTCAATTTTTTTTGTTCATCCTATATATATGCAGCCTAATATTAGGTTTGTTTGTTATCCTGCACTGGTGTACACCAATACATACTTTTTCGCAAAATACTCTTTAATGCAACTTGAAATGTTTGTGTGGTATGTCAGTATGAATGAGTATGATTCGTATTAATACATTATCAATGAATTTAGGCTTCATTAAAGTATATTTCGTAAAAAAAGTGTACACTAGTGCACACCAGTGCAGCATAACAAACAGATCTATTAATATTAGAGATGTACAATTCTAAACAGTTTTTCGAAATAATATATGGTAATAATAATTATTATTCAAGACGGTAAAATTATTCTTTATTGATGAGTGAATTAATTTTCACAAGTCGATAATTAAATTTTACCGTCGTGTGCAGGGTTGGGACGTAGATAATGAGGCGTATAAATACCCATTAATTACGCGTAGATTTTGTAATTATTTACGTCGCAAAAAATGAATTAACTACTGTAAAAACTACGTTGTTTTCTATTTCTTCATTTTCAGGTTATAATTAATATTATTTATACACAATATAATATCTATTTTAATGTAAAATGGATAAAATTGTTGTATACGAGCATTAAAAAACATCAAAAACGCAATATTTATTTTAAATGAACGTTCAATTTTGAGGTTAGAAATGTAACATTTCACATAAACTACGTCGAGTAAAAATTAATTAAATAAATTAAAAATAGTTTTCCCAACCCTGGTCGTGTGTAACCAGGATTGGGACGTAGATAATAAGACGTATAAATACCCATTAATTACGCGTAGATTTTGTAATTATCTACGTCGTAAAAAATGAATTAATTACACTAAAAACTACGTTGTTTTCTATTTCTTCATTTTAAGGTCATAATTAATTATTTATACACAATATAATATCTATTTTGATGTAAAATGCATAAAATTGTTGTATAAAAGCATTAAAAAACTTCAAAAACTTGAAATACGTCAAATGAACATTCAATTTTGAGGTTAGAAATGTGACATTTCACATAAACTACGTCGAGTATAAATTACATGCAGGGTGCAGGGTTGGGAAAACTACGTGTAAAAAATATTTTCTACATTACATTACGTCTAAAGGTAGTTAAATGTAATTTTTACACACAGGGTGCAGGGTTGGGAAAACTACGTGTAAAAAATATTTTCTACATTACATTACGTCTAAACGTAGTTAAATGTAATTTTTACTCGACGTAGTTTATGTGAAATATCACATTTCTAATAGTGTTGTAAATTGACCGGTAAATTATATAATTTACTTAATTTACCGGATTTTTAACCTGTTAATTGAAGGGTAAATAAAGTAAATAACAAACTGAAATAAAACTGGCTTTATTGTATTGCTTTTGACTTATCCTTTTAGGGTCCTTTTAGAAAAGACCAAACTCAAACTACCTCACAATCTTGATTTTATGAGGAAATAGAATTGTTGTTAACCTTAATCATCCAAAACTAATACTAATATTAATAAAGTTTGGAAATATTTCGGCAATTTATGGCGGCAAATTCAAAATAAATAACCACACGGTAAATAACTTAATTTACCGGGTGTTATTAACCGGATAATTAACCAGTTAATAACCGGTTTATAATCCAATTTACAAGACTAATTTTTAACCTCAAAATTGAACGTTCATTTGACGTATTTCAAACTTGCGTTTTTGGTGTTTTTTAATGCTTGTATACAACAATTTTATCCATTTTACATTAAAATAGATATTGTATTGTGTATAAATAATATTAATTATAACCTGAAAATGAACAAATAGAAAACAACGTAGTTTTTACAGTAGTTAATTCATTTTTTGCGATGTAATTAATTACAAAATCTACGCGTAATTAATGGGTACTTATACGCCTCATTATCTACGTCCCAACCCTGCCTGTGTGTAACATTCTATTTTTTTCTATAGCAAACGTTAATTTAAACAATTTCGCAAAAAAATAAAGAGAGCAATCACGTCTCAAAATCGCGTTGTATGATCATGATCCCAGTAACTAGTGTGGGTTGCTGCTATGGTTAATACGAAAATTGTTACTTTATCTACCCTTGCTGTTAAAATTCCGTTTTATCGACTGTTTTGAGTTGCTAAAAGCACACTTTAACGTTCACTATTGAAAAACATACAAATTCGTTCTAAATTCAGGTACAAATACAAAATTCGGCAATTATTTTACTACAACAAATTGCTCAGAAATTGATCTCTGATTGATCTATCTATCTACCGATAACATGGTGATAACATCCATCAAATGTACAGTTTGTTAAATGGATCTTTTTACGCACGTCATTGACAAATAATTTTTATAGGTAGCTATACTATGTATATGTACGTGGTAACTATTTATTTAGCCAAACTGTTGTACCTACGTTCTACGCTCACATTTCTCGTAGCTTGATTCAGAATAAACTATCGGCCGATAGAAAATCTGTAGTGTGCGCGGGATCTTAGTTGTTAGGGCTCGTAGTCGTGTGCAGCTTAAGTGCTAAAATTTGACAGTTCTGTGAGCCTTATATCATAAGGTTTTAAGGGTGAGGTTTGCATGGTGCACGGGACTGTAAATCACTCGTTCAGATTGAAAAAGGAACGTTTTTATATGGTTGTTTGTAAAGTAATAAAACTTACGATTTATTACTTCCCTTGAAAGTATTGATGCGTTTCATATGGATAAAATCAATGACATGTGTAAAAAGATCCATTTATATAACTGTAATTGCGTCTCCCACTTCCGTAGAGGTTCTCTCCTGTTAATTCTTTCCTCGTAGAATAAAGCAGAGCGCCATCTGTGAAACTGTTTCACAAATAGGTACGAATGTCAATTTGAAAACTTTGGAATTGCTTTCTAGTTAAATTAAATAATTTAAGCGCAAAGAAATGAATTTTCAGAAGCGATGCTACGCATTTTTTCAATTAATAAGTATAATTGTGTGAATACTCAAAATAATATTTATTTGTGCAATTTTTTTTTAGATAAACCTAAAGTTCAGAAATTACTGCTGTTTGACTCCTGTAACACGATAGCAGATAAGTACCACTTGGCAAGTGTGTTTTTCTTATTTATGAGAGCAAATTTCGACGAGAGAGACTATAACGAGAGGAACTTTCACCTTGCACTGTAAGTACATTTTATTTTGTAGTAATGAAATTCCTCCTCGTCTACTGGAACTTACAGATATTTAAGCCATGATATTAACGAAGATATTGACTGTTTTAAGGAGTGTGTACTAGACAATGTTTTATACCCCCACTATAATATTGAAGAGCACGATTTATTCATATATGAGAAAATAAAATTTTTCCTTAAAATTAATTGCAATGTCATAGTTCAACGAGAACATTGCGAACTGTTATTTTATGAAGCGCCCAATAAGATTTGGAATCGTACGAGACCAGATGACCATGCTGGCGCTATCAAAGAAATTAATTGCTTCAAATGCAACCATAAATATTCAGTTTAAAAACATTATGAATATCAACGAATTAGTTTTAATTTTTTGTTAGAAGAATCTGTTCGTTTATTTATGACAATCAACTGGTTGTCTGATTATTTCGTTAAACTAATTAAATATTTATGTAACAAACTTATAAATTAATCAGTAATTGATAATTTATTAGTCATTATTGCTTACTGAGTGTCTGAAGAAACATTTGTTAATTATTTAATTAGCAACATAAGAAATAAATTTTTTTAAGTATTCTTTAATATTTGTTTTTCCTTAAATGCCCATCATTAAATGAAAATTTAAATTTTGTTAATTTTACGTATATGTATATTCAACATTAGTTGATTTCATTTAAGACTGAAACATAAGACAAATTTAAATAATGTAATTACTCTCCTACATTTTATTCTTGTCTACATGAAAAGGCAGCTGGAATAGAAAACTATATACAGGAACAATAAGTAACAAATTAAAATATAAAAAACACTCGATAGTTTACAAAAATACTAAAAATAACCTCAAATAAAATCGTGTAGTTTAGTACGCACACAAAACAAAAATTTGATATATTTAATAAAATTGTCGAGTTGAAGCGATTACTTTGAGAGGAGTTGCTTTCCTCTCAGCTCCCATCGGCGTCCTGTTCAATCGTTTTGGCGATTTAACATTGAACGTTTTCTTTATGTGTGGATAATTCTTCGGAGTGTTATAATTTGATGAGGCAACGCTCTCATAATTACAGTCTTTAAGTGGCGATTGTGCTTTTCCGAAGCTACTCAACAAATTTGTCTCGTTTATGTTATTTTCCTTATTTATGTATTTAGTGTCATGTAGAATGTTTGTCAAATTTGAGGCTTTAATGATATTCAGTCGTTGATGCCGAGTGGAATTCGGACTCTTGCACAAGCGCTTTCTTGGAGACTTATTGATGCGTTTGTTGTCTTCTGCTTTTAGGGCTTTAACACGATATGATTGTCGCTCAGGGTTTCGCACTGCTCCTATTTTGTTGGGGCGTACGTGTGGTATTATGTTATTGGGGGTGATCGACGTAGTTCTTGATTGAGAACTGTCAGAATCTACTAAGGCATCGAATAATTTTGCTTTTGCCAAAACCATACCTGCGTTTTGACTTCTTAATCTAGCCAAAGATGCTCGAGATGATTCTTTATTTGCACCCCCATGTGGTGTCTGTGTATTACTAAAAAATCCTTCAGCACTTAACCACTTTGATTTGTCGATAGAATTTATGGAGTTCTGTGTGGACGATGGTCGAATATCACTGTGAAATGATGCCCTTGATGTTACTTTTGTTGAAGAATTTTGAGGTAAATTTATGATGAAACCGTTTTCGTCTACCGATAAAGGTTGTGGCGGTTTCCCCTGCTTCAAATTAACTTGCGAAACTTTCTCAACTTTCGGGACATGCCAGGAGTGAGTTCGATTCAATTTTATGGTTTGCTTTTCCAGTTCACGGGACCGCCTGCGTAGGCTGCCAATTTTTCTTGCACTCGGAGAACGTATTATTTTTTGTTCGGTTGATCTTCGGATTTTTAAGTCTCGGCTCAACCTTCTGGCCAAATGATCGGTTGTAGGACTTAGAGGTTCCGTCTGAACTAGAGTCTGCTCATAGGCACATTGTACGTTTTGTATGTTATTGAGCTTCTGTACTTCTTCACTTTCTAATTCGATTGAAAGTCTGCGTTCAATTGCTGAAACTCTACACTTAATTTCTTCATACTCTGATTTAGAAATTCTAACGTATTCCGGTTCTAAACTCGCACGGGCAGGTTTTTGTTGCGCCTTCAAGTCCGCGTCTGCCGCAGTTTTTTCAATTTGTACGTTTTGGTTCATGACAGAGCCACTGCAGGAATTTCTCTTTTTGTTTCTTCTAAAATTCGCCACCTGACTCACTTGGGACCATCTGCGTTCTAATAGTCCTTTTGCGCCATTACTCACGCCAGACGCAATTGATGATGTTTCACTATTTGAATTTTTTGACTTGCTTTTCAACGACCATTGCGATTTCTTGTTTTTCATGCTGAAAATATCAGAGCTTATTTAGTTCATTCGCAATTACACTGAGTATTTACCCTTTTGCCTTAGCTGCAAGCGATTTCTTACATGTGTCTGGTGGTGTACTTTTCTTTGGACTGAAAATAAGAGAAAATTTTACAAACACTTAATTTATAGGGTGAATTCTTAAAAGGTTTTAAGATCTTATAGGTAATACTTCTTCCTCTGTATTAAGTGCCAACTGATTTTTAAAATTTTTATCAACTCTTAGCTTAACTGTAGAATAACTTCAAGAAGTGCAATGACTTATTTTTCAGTTAAGCTAAGACATGCATAGTTTTCTGACTGGACTTCGAATTACACTTACGGCAAGATAAGGGGTAAAATAAAATAATGAGTCAAGCAAAGGATATAAATGTTGGAGAAGTATTTGGTTATAGCAATGTTATAGTAAGAAAAGTGTTACTTACTTTGGACTTTTACTAATAGGTGTGTATGGAGTACTCAGTGCAGAATTATGAGGCAATTTATTAAGAATTTCTCGTCTGAAAAGAGAGTATATAAATTACTAATGCACGTACAGACAGAATTAAAAATTATCTTTCCCCATGAAATGTTAAATTGTGCTCTAATCCCTTCCGACCACTGTTAGCAGTAGACGAAGAAGCAGGCGAGCAAGAAGGTAAACAGGCACCTGTCGAATTTTATTTTGGGACAATGTATTATTCCATTTAAACCTCAATCGAATCAGTTAGCGCAAATTATGTTATGTTAAAAATTAAAGCGCGTTGCAGGTATACTGTTAAGATGATTGTCACATTAAAAAAAAATATATGAATATGTTGCATTTACTTTTACGTTAGTAATTTTTTTCCGTTGATTGTTAAATATGAAAATTTACAAAGATATTTTATGAATGTAGGGTGTTTCAGAAGAAAGGTTTAATACTCTACGAGATGGTAGTATGGACAATTTTGAGTTAAAAAATTCATATAAATATCTGACTAATGGATCGATTCTGCTCATATCTGTAAGATCTGTAAGTCTGTAACTCAATTATTAAACAGTGGAATTTTGAAGTTCTGAGTAAGGTACGAGATTTATGAGTAACCCTAGATACCTAGGACAAATCATATCCTTACAGAGAATTTCAAAAATCCATTTTTAATTACAGACTTACAGATCTTACTATCCTTGCAAATATGAATAGAATTGATCCATAATTCTCATTGGTTATAGAAATCTGAAATTGGCGTGTAAATATCCAAAGCATACGCACGTCTGAATCAAGTAAAGAACAGTGAACCGTCTGAACGTGACATTGACAGTTGTTGTAATATAACACTGTTTGTTATTTGCAAGTGTTTTTAATAATGCCACATGTCTTTACACGTGCTGAATATGCCGACATGGTATGTATACTGGGTGTCCGGTAAAGAATGGGCCATACTTCAAGGGTGGCTTCTTTGGATCCAAATAAATCGATTTAGATCAATTTATTTTAGTACAATTTTGCTTCATTAAAAAGTTAAGGCCTTTCAAAGATAATTTTTTTTATTTCAATATTTTAGCAAAACTCGCTCATTTTTGGAGACATTTAATTGTAATTTGGTATTTATAGGTTTCCTGTACTGCTCAATCTGAATATCTGCTTATTTTTAACGTAACGTATAGAGGGCGCTCTAGAGACCCTGACATTCTCTTGTTTATTGTCGTACTTTTTTTTACGTGAATATTTTTAAAATATGTTTCATTTTCTTGAAACGACATTTAATTTACTTTAAAAAAGGCATACTTGTCACATGTTGCTAAAGTACACCAGTTTTGAGAAAAATGGCTTTGAATGTGAACATGTTGAACACTTACATCAGTAACGCTACTTCAGAATGAAAAGACAATTACCTAAAGTTGCACTACTTCGTAATTTACTTAAAATTGAAAAAAAAATTACAATTCCACATTTAAATCAACGATACATTACGTAAAAAATTCTTATTATGTTTGCTATGGCCGCGTATTTCACTCATAGTTTAACTTTCAACTCCAGATTACTCCCATAGTCAAAATTATAAAAACAGTTGTTCCCATGGAAATAAAGTGAAGATTAAAGTTAAACTGTAACTGAAATACGGGTCTATGTGCCTGATTCAATGTAGACCTAAAACAGTAATATTCAGCATTATCATATTCAAAGCCATTTTTCTCAAAACTGGTATACTTTAGCGACATGTAGCAAGTATACCTTTTTTAAAGTACATTAAAAGTTCTTTCAAGAAAATGAATATAATTTTAAAAATATTCACGTTAAAAAAAAGTACAGCAATAAACAAAGGAATATCAGGATCTCGAGAGCGCCCCCTATATGTTATAATAATAATAATAATTTATTTGTCTATAATATGAAAATTACAAAATTTTACATATGTGAGACATGTCGTGGAGAAATAGGCAGAACAAAAAAAAAAACAATTAATTGAACAACATTAAAATAATAGGAAATAAATTAGAATACATTATAATACGTAAGTTGAAATAAATTAAATTAATTGATCTATATAAAATTAAGTAAAATAAAATTGAATAGAATAGGTTACAATGAAATAAAATAAAGTTCATTGAAAACAGTTAATCCAAATCAAAACAAAGTTAATTAATTTGCTAATGTGTTAGAGAAAATTAAGATTTAGTGATATGTCGTTAAATCAAGTTTGACCAATTTTCTTTCTTCATGTAATTTACATATTTAGAAATTACACTAAATAACTTATTCTGATAGAAACTCATTTAAATTATAATATGCTTTGGAAATAACAAAAATCTTTAGTTTGCACTTAAAGCCTTTTATCGTCTCTGGTATATCATCAGCCCAAAGGTTTAAAATTTTTTGTAGACACTGCATACCAATAAACAAAAGGCCATTTTGACAGGTTGCTAATTGATTAAATGGTAATCTAATGTAATTTCTTGCTCTTGTATAATGATCATGAAAGTTTTTATTATATACAATATTTTCGGAAGTGATTGCGTACACTATTACTTCGTAAATGTATAGGGACGTAATCGTCATACCTAATTTGATATTGAATAAAAAGCTCTTTGCAAGAAGTCCTTGTGGGAACATTTGCCATCAGCCTGATTATTTTTTTTTTGAAGTGTGAACACTTTTAATATTTCAGCACAGTTTCCCCAAAATATTATTCCAGTACCGGACAGTACCGACTGAACCAAACCAAAATATAGCATTTTCAAAACATCATTAGACACTGTAGTCCTAAGGCGAAATATTAAGAACGCATGCGCACTTAGTTTTTTAACTATTTGGTCCACGTGTTGTTTCCACGTAAGTTTTGAGTCAAGCTCGAGTCCGAGAAATTTACAAGTTGGTGTTATGGGAATTGATTGACCGTTATATCTTACTAGAGCTGACTTCTTTAAAGTGTGGTTTTTTGGCACAATCTGTACTACCTGTGATTTCTTTGCATTCAGAATCAAACAGTTATTAAGGCACCACTGTGATAACTGTTCAACGCAAGCATTGGCGGTGACTATGGCTGTTTTTTCCATATTTTCAGATATGATAAAACTCGTATCATCAGCATAGAGCGTAACTTGCGACGGTATGGAACAACTGTTAGGAAGATCATTTATGAAAAGAGTGAAGAGTACAGGCCCAAGTATGGATCCTTGAGGGACACCAACATCAATGCATTGTTCACTTGATAAATGATTTTTAATATTGATTTGTTGCGTTCTTTCACCAAGATAAGACTGTATCCAACGATTTGGTATACCTCTAATTTTCAATATCTCCAATTTGCAGGCTAGTAATCTTCTATTAACAGAATCAAAAGCCCTACTTAAATCAAAATGTAGTGCATAAACTTTATTTTTTTTATTTAATTCTTCCAGCATGTAGTTGTAAGCCCATGCAGTTGCTAAGGTAGTAGACCTTCTAGCCCTGTATCCATATTGAGAATCGCTGTAAATATGGTATCTATTGATAAAAGAAATTAATCTTTTATTGAAAGCTTCTTCAAAAAATTTTCCTAGCTGATTCTGGATTGCTATTGGTCTATATGAAGCCGCTTTATTGCGTTCACCCTTATTTTTATAAACAGGTACAATTTTAGACTTCTCTAAAGCTGATGGATATTCACCCTCCTTGAAAGAATCATTGATGATATTGCTTAGCGGTTCATCAACTAAGTCAGAAACCTCTCTAATAATATTACCCGGAATACCATCAAGTCCACAACTTCTTTTTACACATTTCTTTCTGATTATGTCTCTAATTTCATAGTTGTCGGTAGGATCCAAGTACATACTTACTGGACAAAATTCTCCTGTGGGTTGGAGACAAGTGGGAATAGGCACATTCTTTGACAATTTTATAAAGTGGTTGTTCATTTCTTCGATATGGAATTCATATGTGTAACTTCTTCACCGGCCTCATTAATAAGGTACCATTCATTTACATCTTTATTCGACCTGCTTTCGTTAATAGTTCTCCAGCTGTCTCGAGAAATATTGGTAGTGTGTCGTAATCTGTCATCATTAAATGTCTTTTTTGCAAGTTCCACTTTTTCTTTATATAGTTTTTTTAATTCTACATATGTCTTGTGGTAGAAGTCTGAATTTAAATGTTTGTCTAATTTATGCATATCGACACACATATTATGCAGTTCTTTTATTTCTTCATTGATCTAGGGGCAAGGATTGGCTGTAGTTTAAGATCTTTGTGGCAATAGAGGAAAGGCGTCATTGAAATGAAAAAGAAAAGTGTTCAAAAATGCATTAAATTTACTGTTTACACTATCTTCTTTATAGACATCTTCCCAATTTTCCTTAGTCAGTAAATTTCGTAATATTTTAATATTTCGTTAAAATTTCTTTTATACATCAGCTTCTTAACCGTCACCCTATCTTCTGTTGATAATTCTGCCGACTGATATGTATGGTCAGACAAACAGGTGTCACCGACGTGTATATCGCAATTAATATCTGCAAATATGTTGTCAATACAAGTTGTAGAATTGTCAGTTATAGGAGTACCAGTTGTAACCTTTATTTATAAATTAAACTCTGACATCAAATTTATTAGTCTGCTTGAAGCGGAAGATTCAACAAGTGTGTTAATATTGAAATCTCCGAAAAGTAGGTGATGATTGGCCTGTTCATATAAGTTCATAAATTGGTCATCTAAATGTGTAAAAAACAAGTCATTATCGGCGCTGGGTGGTTTATAAATAACCACAATGCGATATTTTTTGTTTGCGGTTCGAACTAGGCAACTGCATAGCTCACACGTCTCTTCAAGAGCTACTGAAGAAATTTCAGACACGTTACAATTAAATTTCGCCCAAATACCAACACCACCTCCACGTTTATTCTTCCTTTTAAATATAGATATTAACCTGATGATGCTAACCAATGCTCACTTAGGCAAAGAATATCAGGATTTTCCTGCTTCAAAAATACCTCTAACAATAAATCTTTATTCCTGATGCTTCTGATGTTCAGATGAATTATTTTCAGTTAATCATTAGAAATAAACGCGTGAGGATCATGATATATTTCTGATAACGATTCTTCATTAAGTAATTGCTATTTAGTATAGTTAGTTTTTTTAATAATAGCATCTTTAATTTTCATGCTCACCTCGCATTCATAGTCCAGCGAAGAATGGTCCGTTTTGAGATTAAGTTTTAATCTTTTGTTATAGTCTTCGCAATTTATGCAGAAACGTTGTTCGTTATTACAGTTAGCGGTTTTGTGATCATGGCTACCACATCTAATACATCTTTCTACTTCTGTACACTTCAAAGCAATGTGATTATATTTACCACATTTAAAACATCTTAACATACTGAAATGTTCATAAACTTGGCAACAGTTCCAGCCGATGTTTAATTTGCCATTTCTTTTGTTCATTATTTCATTGAAGACTTCACCATTGGTTTCGACAATTGCCATAAAATTTTTCTTCATTCGTTTTATTAGTTTAATGTTAAAGATTTTAATTTTGTCTTTCAAATTATCATTCTGATTTATTACACAACTTTTTAAAGCTTCTTCATTATACTGTTCCGACATACCAATAATTTTTAACATCGGATTTCTAAGTTTCGGGATCCTTACGGTATAATTATCACTAAGTTTGTTTGTTAATTCGTCTCTCAATTTGATTACTTCATTACTGTCATTGCACGTTATCGCTATCGCACCTTCTTTCATATTTTTCATTTGAGTAATACCAACTGCGATTTTTCCAGGGTTTACTTGAGTTTGCAATTTCGCCTTTGTTTCCTTACATTCTTGCTGTGATTTAGGTTGCACGATTATTGTACCTTTAGTCAATGCATCCTTATACGTTTGTTCTCTAGTCACGATTCCCTCTTTTAAATTAATATTTTCTTTCCTGGCGTCTTCTTTTACTTCTTTTAATTCTTTTAGAATTTCCGTTCTCAAACTCTTTTCATTTTCAATAGTTGCTACGTTTCCATTTTCCATTATGCATTTCATTTCTCATTGCTCTAATCTCTTCTTTTAATAGTTTATTTTCTATCTTCAGTTCTGCTAGTGTGCGATTAATTTCTTCTTTAAAGTATATAAATTCATCTTTTATAATTTTAACAATATCTGAGGTACATTCATTACTATTACACTCAATCCTCTTGTCCTTTTCTTTATTGTTATCCTCTTTTGTCTTCTCTGTATCGTTTGTCTTAACTTCGTAGTTTTCACATTTCCAGACAGACCTCTTCATGTGGAAAATACGTAAATTATTTACTCCTCCACATATATTATGGCACAGTATTTTACATTCTGTACATTGAATTAATGTTTTAGGATCCGTAAATTTTTTCTCGCAGAAAGTACAAAAATCATCACTGTCCATATTCCAGAATTCAAAAGTTCGAGGAAGAGATAAACCAGGAAAAACGACTTTCGCACAGTATAGATACGCACGAAATTATTGGCCTCAACAATTGTCCACAAAAGTTTATTCAACTTGGAATTGAAAGAACGAACACAAAAATATCCGAAAACACGCGCACAAAAAGGAACACGTGAAGTTCGATTGACTCGGTTATTAGCTGTTAGAAACAATTTTACAGTTTTTAAGAATACCGTCGAAAAAATTTCGTACACAGCTTACTCCTTACATTTCGCGACTTAATGCCTACATGCGGATGTAATTTGTGTCTTAATAACTCACTTTTTTCCTACTGAAAATTTATTCTTTATCATAGCACATAATAAACACGTTTATTTCACGAAGGCAGCGCGTGTGTCAATGTTAAAAATAGGAAGATATTCAAATTCAGCAGTACAAGAAACCTTTAAATATCAAACTAGAATTAAATATCTCCAAAAATGAATGAGTTTTGCTAAAATATTGAAATAAAAAAAATTATCTTTGAAAGGCCATAACTTTTTAATGAAGCAAAATTGTACCAAGATAAATTGATCTATATCGATTTGTTTTAACCCAAAGAAGCCACGCTTGAAGTATGGCCCATTCTTTACCGGACACCCAGTATATGTTAACGACTTTTGTAATGGAAATGCTCTCGCTGCTTCCTAATTATTCGTGTATTTTATATCATGAAAGTAAGTAATCTATAATAAATAGCATTTGTCTTTTCTTCACCTGCTTTATCCACCTGCTAGTGATAGTGGTCAAAAGGGATTAGTCCGCAATTTAGCAATTTTATTGGGGAAACATTGGGCTAGATGAATAAAACGAAGCATATGCTTTTACTTCAGATTTTTCAATGAAAACTACAAATATTTGAAGAAAAATTAAATTCTAAATAATTTTGCCTGTAACGTAGTAAAAATTTTAATAAATAATTGTATAATCATTTGCAATTGAAAATTTTCCACGTATTTAAGCTTTAAAAGAAATTCTAACAGAAGTAAAAGAATTTGCTTCGTTTTATTCATTTGGCTCATTATCTTTGATTTTGACTTTACATTATAAAAAATCTAATTATTGTCACTATTGGTTGTATATTCTAATGATCAAGTATTGAGATTCGAAATTTTCTTATTGGTTCTGCCCTATCATATAATGATCAAAGGTAAAGTTTTCTTGAGTTTTCGAAGGTTTTTAAATTAAACTTGCCATCTAAAAACTGAATTGACTTCTAAATGATTACAATACAACCTCGATAATCCGAAGATGTGCTTATCTGAATATATACCCGCTAATCCTCATAAAAAAAACTAGTTATTATTCCAATAAGTCTTTGCTTGCACAGTTATTTATTTATTACGTATGGCACACAAAAACATGTCCAAAAGGAAACTTAATTGTTTAAAGAAAAGTGATAAAGTTATCATTTTAAAAACCTTGTGATGTAAAAAAGAACACAACAGAAACACTTGGATATATTTACCTCTTTGCATAGTGGGTTTGAAAATCGAAAAAGACTTGAAACGTTTTCGGTTCATTACTACAGAGCAGTGGTTTCTAACAATTTTTAAAGCATCGACATTTGAAAATGAAAATATCTCGATTAGTTTGGAAGTACAAAAAATTTTATCTTCCAACTGGACAGAGTGTCCTATCATATAGCTAGGAATTACCAAGAAATGGTTTGAAGAACGGGTTCTGTCGTGGCCTTCGAGCATTCTGGACTTAAACGTAATCAAAACACTTTGCAACTGCACACTCTTGATACAACCAATGGATCAATACATTATCCAAACTATTTTTGGAAAATCTTTTTAAAGAGAACAACATATTTCCCTGGATTTGAAAAAATACATAAATTCGAAAGATGTTATGGACCCGTCGGCTAAAGTTTGGTAGAATGTAAATAAGTGTATCAACTTGAGAAGAAAATCTTGGAAATTATCGGAGTCCATGAGAAGGTGAAAACTTAGTGTTTCAGAAACTTTAAGAGGAGAGAATCTTCAACAAAAAACTTCAGAATGGATGACGAAATGCGGGATTGAGAAGAAAGAACCACTGGATAAAAGAGTGATGAATAATGACATTTGATTAAATTTACAGAATTTAGAAGAAAATGAAGAGTTTGACCAAGACACAAACAGTAACTACATGAAGCACAATGAAGCAGTGTCAAGTTTTGAAAAATGAGCAAAACGGGCAAAAGCTAAGCCCTTGACTGCATTCTTCTTCTGGAGGAAATGTACAATAGAACTAAAAATATGTAGTAACAGATGTTACTAAACATAGAAAACAAAAAATTAACTGTAGGAGATATGTATTAAGTAAAATTTTAATTTAAAAAAAAATTAATGCCAAGTGGTGTAAAAATGAGTCACATCTTTTTACTAAATATAATGAATGTTGAGGGAGATGTAATGAAACTACCTGCTTCAACATTCAACAACTTCATTTCACAAATTTAATCTGACTAAATTATTGTGTAATTGTACCTTGAAATCCTGTAAATTGAATCTATTCGTTTTTAGTGTGTCAATATTAATCATAATTTGTTACAAATACAGAGTGTTTCATTGAAGATGCACCAAACTTGAGGGACACGTTTCTGACATTATTTGAAACTAAATATCTTAATAAAAAATTTTAATCGGTGAAACTTGAAATTTGCATAATTTGGAGCCGATGTTTTTATAAATACCGTAGCGATTTAAATTTCTGCCGCCGTGAAACAAGACGAGCGATTTAAATTGTTTAATGACTGGCACGCGGCTGCAAGAAGACAATAAATATCTATCGTAAACGAAAAAATTTATGAGAGGCTTTTAAGTTTGCCCTTGACCGCAAAACGTGTTAAAGGCGAACACTTTGAAAAAAGCATGCGTTTTCGTCGCACTAACATTTACGCAAACCGTAATTACATCAAATTTGCCGAGTCTTAATAATGTACGATAATTAACGCTTGTAACGGGTTTTTATTTATTCCTGAATCCAACAATTACTACAATTATGTACAATTAATAAATTGGGAAAATTAGTAACTAGAATTATTGCTTCCGCCGCGCCGGTCTGCTAAATTATTTGCCTATCAGACTGAACTTGGTCACATAAGGTAGAAACAAATTCGGAGGCGGGCAAATTACAAAAACGGCAATTACCTTACAACATGTATTCGAATAATCTGCGTATTCTCGAAATGTGTAATCGCCCATCGCACACACCAACACACCCACGCACACACACACTTAATAAACTTAAAAATGAAAACAATAAACTACACCAACTAATTACTCGTCACTGCAACGTTAATCAGAACGGAGTGAACGAACTAAATGTGTTTCATCATATTGTGACGATTGCGGTGTCAGCCTGTCTGTCGCGTCATCGCCGCCTAGTCGACGCGCCTTAGACGACTGGAGAATTCTGTCGGCGGAGTAAACTAGAACAGACCGCCCGTCTCCAGGCCATTCTCGAAGAGAGAGCCGGCATATAAAAAAATGCACGCAGCCGAACGTAAGACAGTTTTCGAAATAAATGCAGAGCTGATAGTGCAGAATTGAAGTCGCGTTATAAATTTTCGCTCGGCTGTTAACATAAATTACTTATTAGATTATAAATAAATTATTGTTTAAGTTAGTGTTAATTAGTGTTACTTTTAATTAAATAAGATTATTAACTATTTCGTGTTTTGATTAAAATAAAATTAATCGAACCTTAAAATCGTTACATTGGTGTCAGGTGCGAGGTTCGTGAAAATAAATAAACAATTAAAATTAAATTGAAATTAAACAAATTATTAAACAAAGATCAGTGTCAAAAACAAAAACAATGGCTTCAAAGAAAGTGCTGTTAAAAGACTTAAAAGTGAACGACTTAAAAACCGAATTAGAAGAGCGCGAATTGGAAATTTCCGGAAAGAAATCGATTTTTGCTTCACCAAGCGCTACTAGAAGCAGGGGAGGATCCAGAAACTTTTCTTTTTGAAATCTCCGGCGGTCCTGCAGATTTAAGTAAGATATTAGAATTGCAAAATAAATTGATGGAACAATCTGGAAATTTGGAAGATAAATTAAAGGAGCAATCCAGAAGTTTTAAAGATGAATTGCACACTAAATTGCTCGAACAATCCGGAAATTTGAAAGACGATCTAGAGAAATTAATGGAACATTCTAGAAACACGGAAGAAAACGTGAAAATTTTAGAGGAGAAACTTGAAAATAAATTGATACAACAGTCGACAGATCTGGAAAGTAAATTGCTCGAACAATCTAGAAATTTAGAAGATAAACTAGTGGTGAAAATATCAGAAGAGACGAGGAATCTGCAAGACAATGTGGAAGAAATATTATTCCAGCAGGACAACAAAATTAAGAATCTCGAACAAATCATGACAGGGTTGCGAATGTTCGGGGATCCGTCACCAGCAGAAATACCAGAAAATAATGAGATCCAAACTGTGGTAGGACCAGCGGAAATTTCTAAATTGAAAATGAAACCACCGACGTTCGATGGGAAGTCTTCTTGGCCTAACTACTTCAAACAGTTTGAAGCTGCAGCAAAAGCGAATGGATGGACGGCCAGTGAAAAAGCCACTTCGTTGAGGGGGGACGCTATCGATGTGCTACAAATGATGCCGCTAGAGGAACAAGAAGACTTCAACAAGCTGATGAACCGGCTGGAGATGCGTTACGGCCAGGCGCATCTGACCGACGTATACCATGCGCAGCTGAGAAACCGTTACCTGAAATTCGGAGAGAGTCTTCAGGAATTCGAGGCTGATGTAGCGCGCCTAGCCCGGTTGGCATATCCTGCAGCTCCTGATGATTTTCTGCAATGTTTGACGCTGCAAACCTTCGTGGGTGGAATCCGTGATCCGGACAGTCAGCAGGCATTAAGAATGGCCCACCCTAAGACATCCAAGAACGCATTGGCCTACGCCTTGGAATACGAGGCGACGAAGCAAGTTTCAAGAGGACACGTCAAGGTACGAGCTGCCATGGACTCCCAAGAAGAAGAACTCGCCAGCATCCAGGTGCGATCTGCTGCAGAGGAGCGGCCCAAGGACTATACCACTACGGAGGACGTTCGCCGCATTGTGGAACAAGTCTTGAGGCAGAAGAATCCGCTGGTGTGTTGGAATTGCCAGCAAGAGGGACATGTTCGCAGGCGGTGTCCCAAGGCCAGGCAGGAGCCTTCACGAAGGAAGCCACAGGGAAACTAAGCCGGGTCGGTGCAGAGGGGCAAACGTCGACCCGTATTGAAAGGCCCCCAAAGACAAGAGCCACGAAAGTAGTAGCCCTGCGGCGATTAACCAGCAGTGTCTTCGTGGATGCCACCATTGATGACATCCCTCACACCATGTTATTGGATACGGGTGCGACGAAGACTATCTTGAGGCCCGATGTTATCAAGTCATCAAGATGCACCGAGCCGACTAAATGGAGACTAAGGACAGCAACCGGAACATCAGCGACTGTCCATGGTGAAGTAGAGGTGACCATTACGATTGGAGCGACTCCCATCAGACACCGTGCGCTGGTAGCAGAAATAGAGGATGAGGCGATTCTGGGCATGGACATCATGTGTGCCCATGGGTTCCAATTGGATCTGAAGCGTGGCGTAATGGCGGTTAACATCGAGGAGTTGGTTCTACATCAACGAGAGGACGTGGCCGCTCGAGTTGTTCTCGCAGAAGATGTCGTATTGCCTAGCAGAACCGAGGTTATAGTCGATGCAAACCTGAACGGCGCTTTCCAAGACGGGCAAGTCATAATGGTCGAACCTAACACTGACGATCAGAAGATTGGAAAAGGAGTTCTCGTTGGAAAAATGTTGTTGACAGCAAAGAGGGAAATACCAGTCCGTCTAATGAATGTGAACTGTTTCCCTGTCAACATCAAGAAAGGTACGATCTTGGGAAGCTGTGCCATGGTGTCCTCCATCTCCCGCCAAATAGGAGCAAACGTACAACAAGAGACGAAGGTCCCGAAGAAGTTGTTGGAAATGGTCATGTCGACGGCCCAGGAACTGACTCCAGAACAGAAAACAAAAGCGAAGAACCTGATCTGTCAGTATCAAGATGTGTTCGAGGTAGAAAATGGACCTAAGGGAAGAACCGACATAGTCAAACACAAGATAGAGACCGGGGAAGAAAGGCCCATCCGTCAAGCTCCAAGGAGGTTACCATTGGCGAAGCGTGAGGAAGCAGAACGCATTATTCGTGAGATGGAAAAAGACAACGTAATTGAGCCATCGAGTAGCCCATGGGCGTCACCGGTAGTGCTTGTGAAGAAGAAGGATGGATCCACACGATTCTGCGTAGACTATCGATTGCTCAACAACGTCACTAAAAAGGACAGCTATCCTCTGCCACGAATTGATGACACCCTGGACACCCTGGCCGGTTCAAAGATCTTCTCAACCTTGGATCTAAAGAGTGGTTATTGGCAAGTGGAACTAGCGCCCGAAGATCGAGAAAAAATGGCGTTTTCCCTTGGTATGGGTCTATGGCATTTCACGGTGATGCCGTTCGGGTTATGTAATGCACCAGCGACATTCGAGAGGCTGATGGAGACGGTTCTGAAGGGTCTGTCCTGGACAACGTGCATGGTATACCTGGACGACATAATTGTGGTGGGGAAAACTTTCGACGACCATCTGAAGAACCTGGAAGGAGTATTCCAGCGGCTTCGCGGAGCTGGACTAAAGCTTAGTGTCAAGAAGTGCCACCTGTTCCAGAAGGAAGTGAATTATCTAGGCCATATTGTTAATGGGAATGGAATCGCCGTGGATCCAGTAAAGATTCAGGTCGTGAAGGACTGGCCAACTCCCAAGAATAAACACCAGATAAGGAGTTTCCTAGGTCTATGCACTTACTATCGTCGCTATGTTCCCGGATTTGCGGACATCGCTAAGCCGTTGACAAAACTGACCGAAGAAGGTCGTCCGTTTGAATGGGACCAACATTGCTAAATTAGTTTTGAACAACTAAAACAGTACTTGATAAGTGCTCCTATTCTAAGTTACCCTCTCCCAGAAGGCAAGTTCATCGTGGACACTGACGCTAGCAATGTTGGTATCGGTGGCGTACTGTCCCAGATACAAGAAGGTCAAGAGAAGGTGATTGGCTACTTCAGTAAAGTCCTGTCAAAGCCGGAACGAAATTATTGCGTCACTAGAAGGGAATTGCTAGCCGTGGTAAAGTCCATAGAACATTTCTACAAGTACTTATATGGCAGACACTTTCTCCTGAGGACGGACCATGCCGCTCTAAAATGGCTCCTCCGATTCAAGAATCCTGAAGGACAAGTCGCACGATGGATCGAGCGACTTCAGGAGTACGATTTTGAAATCCAGCATCGGGCCGGAACTAGCCATAGAAATGCCGATGCTTTGTCCAGAAGACCTTGTGCCGAAGACTGTAAGCACTGTAGTCGGCTGGAGGAGAAAGTGGCCACGACTGCGAGGACGGCCGTCGTAGACGACAAATGGCAAGATGAAGAATTGCGACGAGACCAGGAGAACGATCAGGATTTGAAATTGGTGCTAGAATGGAAAAGTAGGGAGACAAGGCCTACTTGGGAAGAGATAGCACCGTGTGCACCATCCGTGAAATCGTACTGGGCGCAGTGGGACTCCATAGTGCTGGATCATGGTCTTCTGAAACGAACCATCGAGAACCAGGAAGGCACGGAACAAAAGACACAGTTACTGGTCCCCAAGAATAGGGTGCCGGAAGTTCTGGGGGAACTTCACGATGGAACTTCAGGAGGGCATCTGGGAATCAAGAAGACTATGGAAAAGGTGCGCGAGCGATTCTACTGGGTGAACTGCAAGGAAGATGTAAAGGACTGGTGTAGGAAGTGCGTAGTCTGCGCAGCTAGTAACGGCTCCCACCGACGAGGCAAGGCTCCCATGAAACAGTATAACGTGGGAAGTCCCATTTCCACAAACGAATAGTGGAAATAAGTACATCGTCGTGGTGATGGACTACTTTAGCAAGTGGGTTGAAGCATACGCCCTACCAAACCAAGAGGCGATGACTATTGCTGAAGCTCTTGTCCGTGAATGGATCAGTCGATATGGCGCGCCCATGGAGCTCCATTCAGATCAAGGAAGGAACTTCGAATCGGCTTTGTTTAAGAACGTGTGTACTTTGCTCGGCATTCGGAAAACTAGAACCACTGCACTTCACCCGCAGTCGGACGGAATGGTGGAAAGATTCAACAGAACCATCAACCGACATTTGTCCAAAGTCGTCTCCGATCATCAGAGAGACTGGGACACGTACATTCCCCTTTTTCTACTGGCATACCGTTCGTCCGTTCATGAGACAACAGGAGAGACACCAGCGAAAGTGGTATTTGGGCGAGAGCCAAGGCTGCCCTGTGACTTGAAGTTCGGCGTGAAGCCCGGTGAGGTCCCTGCCGACGAGAACTACGTTAGCGGCCTACGCAGGAAAATGGACGACATTCACAATCAAGTGCGTCACAATATACAGACGGCCAGCGACCGAATGAAGGAGCATTATGACATCAATGCTCAGAATGGGGGATACCAACCTGGAGCACTGGTTTGGCTTTACAATCCTCAAAGACGTAGAGGTCTGTCCCCAAAATTGCAGACATCTTGGGAAGGCCCTTACAAAGTGATGAAACGGATCAACGATGTAATCTACCGCATCAGGAAGATTCCGCATGGCAAACCCAAAGTTATCCACTTCAACCGAATGGCTCCTTACAACGGAGAAGAAAATGAAGGGACAGTACAACGGACGCAAGGTTCCGAAGTAAACTTCGAAACCTTCATGTTTCATCACGCCACAGGAAGTAAGGCGCGATTCGGAGTGACAACAAAGAGACAGCAAGACCTTTTTCAAGTGTCACCAGAGTACAGTCTGGCCCACTGTGTGGCAGAAGACCTAAAGATGTCCAAGGGGATAGCCCAAGTCTTTCGGAAGAAATTTGGTCAGGTCGAGGAACTCCTAAGACAGCACCCCGTGGTGGGCAAGAGCCTGCAGATCATCCACACAGAGGCGGAACGAAGACGACACGTGTACTACTTAGTCACCAAAAAGACATCAAGCGGTAAGCCTGACTATCGCAGTATTTGGAGAGCTTTATGGAGCCTGAAGAGACAGCTGGTGGAACGCAAGGAGACGAAATTAGCTGCGGACTAGATGGGCTGGACTGGAGGGTCGTTCGCAGCATGATAGAAGTAATCTTCAACGGAACGGGAATAGAAGTTCTAGTCTGCAGTCACCACCCACAGGCAGCTGTTGGCAGTAGGAAAACCGTAGACTGCTATTTTTTCCAGACCGGATGTTGTAAAGAGGGACCAGCATGCCGATTTCGACATTCTCCTTCAAGGCTATCACGAGGAACGTTCCGAGACGAAACGTTTTTAAGAAGGGGGCAGTGTGACGATTGCGGTGTCAGCCTGTCTGTCGCGTCATCGCCGCCTAGTCGACGCGCCTTAGACGACTGGAGAATTCTGTCGGCGGAGTAAACTAGAACAGACCGCCCGTCTCCAGGCCATTCTCGAAGAGAGAGCCGGCATATAAAAAAATGCACGCAGCCGAAAGTAAGACAGTTTTCGAAATAAATGCAGAGCTGATAGTGCAGAATTGAAGTCGCGTTATAAATTTTCGCTCGGCTGTTAACATAAATTACTTATTAGATTATAAATAAATTATTGTTTAAGTTAGTGTTAATTAGTGTTACTTTTAATTAAATTAGATTATTAACTATTTCGTGTTTTGATTAAAATAAAATTAATCGAACCTTAAAATCGTTACAATATCATCTGAGGCGCGACAGTTTGTGGGGTAATAAAGTAAAAAACCGAACGTTAAGGCAGGTTAAGAATTCGGGTCGCTCTCATCTATTGTACGTTTTAAAAATATACGATTCTTCTTTCCCTTCGATTATCTCAAAACTTATTCATTAAAAAAAAAATATTATAGGAAACTTTTATTTCTTTTCACGATATCTACCGACATATCAAGTTTGGTGCATCTTCACTGAAACAGCCTGTACATATAGAATATGTGAATATAAACTGAAAGAATATTTTAACAATTGTTTGCTATTATTTTTGATAAAAGTATTTTATGTTTTTTATGTATTTTATTATTTGAAGCTGCATCAGATTTATGTTCATTTTTCAGCATTTTTTTGCGCATGCAGAATTTATATTTTTTTGAAAATACCAGATTTTATAATAATACAAAAAAGTCTATAAATTTTGTTTCATTTTTCAACTAGGCCTTCTCAATATTACTCCAGCAATGATAAACAGCACAGAAACTTAAAAGCCACGTTGTCTCATTTTCGCCCGAGCAGGTCTCAATATTGCCCCAAAAACAGTAAAACTGTAAAAAATATTTCAATTTCATTAATTTTATTATGTTAATATTATTCTACTAAGTAGAAAATCCTCGCATTGTCTTCAAAGTTTTTTGATAATTATATCGGAAATTATAACGCGAAAAATGAAAATTTTGAGAAATATCTTATTTTGAACCACTTCACCCCATATGTTTTCAGTTCAATAAATTCTTTTCTGCAACCTACTCATATCTGAATTTGGTACTTGAGTCTTCAAACATTTTTGTAGTACAAGCAACCCCTTACAATTGAGGTTACACTAACATCCTTAATGAATATTTACTCTGATTTTAGGGAAAATGAGAACCTTATCCGACTTTCAGTTCTTTCAGAATGCATCATAACCACCAGATTTAATTAAACAAAATCATAATTACTTCTTTTTTATAGAGAACCCTCCATTCTCAATTTTCCTCTTCTTACTCGATTGAGTGATGCGAGGAGTCCGTAATAAATCAGGAGTGACTGCCACCGCATTCGATACTTCATCACAAGTTTTACTGCCCACCATTTTCTTTAATCCATTGAACATCCCTGTGCATTAACAACGGTTACAATTTTTATTGTGCTGTTTCATATTACCTTACTTGTCAAAGAACCACTGCGTCGTTTCTTTTTTTTCTTCGCACCTGCAATTTCTTCATCCGTTAAAGATGTAGATGAAGATGAAAGTGCGATTCGTTCTATTATGCTTTCTGGAAGCACACCGATAGCCGATGCATTCTCAACAAGCAACTAGAAAAAGGCAAGTTTGATCATTTGCAGTTACCCAAGTGATTTGTGCTGTATACCTTAAACAACTCGCAAGTCCTCGTCAATCTGTAGGTAGTGTGCGCTGCCACTTTTTCTTCAACAGGCAATAAAGTGGGTCCGATAACCACAGCAAGGTTGTATGCATCCATTTTGTTTAATGCTGAATATTGAGCGATTTGATTTAAAAACTGCATGCAGAAAAGAATTCAATCATGCAATTTTCTTTAGATAAATAAGCAAGTACAGACCTGCATGAAGTACGCCAGGGTATTTAAATGTTCACAGGGCAGTAATAAACAGGCTAAAAGAACAGCTTCTAGATTTTTGCTGGGTAAAATCATGCAGTGTAAAAATAATTCGTGATATGGGTACGGAAATAAAGGTTCGGGTAATTCTCTGAAGAATGTCTTTAACACGCTTGCGATGTCGATTTCATGATGGTCATCACCGAGGCTGCATCCCGCATCTAAAGATAACTGCAAGCAATGTTCATTTAATAAAAATACTCTCCATATAATAATCTTGCTTACGCGTATTTCATTCTGTCGAGATTTTGAGCCCCCTTTTCTAAACAAACCTTCTGTATCAACCTTTGTCAGAATATAAGAACACAGTTCGTGGACCAATTTGGCTACAACCAGCTGTTGGCCACTCTCCAGTGTAACGATTTGCATTGGAAGATTGCGTAGGGCAGTCTTAAACACTTTCCTACACTTTGATTCCTACGAAAATTCGCTTGAAAAAAATTAATTTCAAATTTGTTGTTGACAAGCTAACCTGCAATTGTCTCGGCTTCTTCGGCCTGTATTTAATGCCTAAATTTTTTAAATCTTGCACAGCCAGATTACGGATTTCTTCTTTTTTATTTACATCGCTTAAAAACATCGTGGATGGACGCCTGTTTATTTATTAATAATTAAATAACAAAGTCTATGACACTTCATACCGAACGGGTCTTGACACGTGACAAGACCTGTTTGAAAATAAAATCACAGCGGCGCAAGCTCCGTGATTGTAAATCGCATGCTGATTGGCTGAATTTACACGCATTTTTCTCTACGTTTGAAAAGTAACCGTCGTTCTTACTGTTGAGCGCAATCTTATCTTTTTGATTAGATATATGAACTTTAATCTTAAATGCGGTTAAACGCGAAGACAGGAAAATCTTTTTATTTTCTTATCGTCATTTATTTTAAAATAATAATTTTTCAAGTATTCTTTAAAAAATTGGATTTTTTCATTTATTTTTGTTGCTAATGGTTTTAATTAGTTCTGGAATTCAAAATTGGTTTTGTAGATAGTCGGTTAGCCGATTTTGGATAATTCCCAGTTTTAAAGAACACCGAAAACTGGTTATCCGAATCGGTTAGTTGCAGTGGCGCAGCCAGAAATTTCTTCTGGGGGGGTTCTTGGGAATTTCCATCATGGACACCCATGTGGTAACTTCCAGAGGGGGGCTGATAGGCCATGGCTATATAATTGGACTGATAGTCTATATAATTGGACTGATAATAATTAAATAGTAATAGTAATATGTAGTTAAATAAGTAATAGTAATAATTAAATTCTAGAGTTGTAAAATGTCCGGACATTTATTTTTTGGACAGGACACGAATTTAAATGTCAGACACTGTCCTGACACTTATGACATAAAATTTCAAAATGAAAATCAACTTCGAGTTTTTTTAATGCAGATAAAAAACTTTTTCAAAAATATGCCGCTCCTATATTGTACTTTTAGCAAACAGAATGAAAATTCGAAAAACAAATATTATAAAAATATTATTGCACACAAACTGTAACTATCTTTTGCCAGCACCTTGTCACATTTCACGTTGTTACAAATATTAGTGGGAAAAGGTAAACAAATGCGCAACGTTTTTAAAATTAATGCGGATTTACATGTCACAGACAGTATCCATGACACTTTGATGACAAATAGTATTTGTCCTGTCCAGACAATTGTCATTTTTGACATTTGTCCGAAAGACATTTACACTCACTCACAACCCTATTAAATTCCAATTAAAAAATTAAAGTAAATTTTAACTAATATGAAAGTTTACATAAAATACAATTAACAGATTAATTATTAACATAATGGTGGAGAAGGGAGCATTTGGTCCCAATGTAACTATATTTTTCAAAGTCTAGGGTCGGGGCTCAAGCCCCCTTCATGGGCTCCCTTGATTTACAGTATTCCAAAAGGGTGAAAAGGAAAATGTATAAGGATTCAAATATACTTTTATTTATTATTTATAATATATGTTTATTTATTATACGAATGACAAACAACTTAACTTTTTTAAAGATAAATTCATTTTCCATTTTTGCCTTATCTTTAAGGCGACGGGTCACTGCGCGCGAAGCGAAGCTAAGTTGAGCGAAACTAAGTTTTTTGAAAATTAGATCCAATGTAATCTTATGCGGACGAGGCAACCGAGCGAAGGAAGATAAACATTGTTTTATATCTTTGCTATCCTAACTTCGCTTTCCTTAGTTTTAGTTGCCACGTCCGCGTAAGATTATGTTGGATCTAATTTTCAAAAAACTTAGTTTCACTTAGCTAGTTTCGCGTTCAGTGGGCCTGCCTTCATGGCTAATATGAGCCAATATTTTTCATTTCAATATTTTTTATTACTTACACAGCTATGCAACTAAAAAATTTCTGTAATCGTGATAACGGTTTCTGATAGTTATTTGTTCACAGATACCAGGAAAAATAATATAAATAATCCATCACATCAGGTTTTTTTGTACTCCCTCTGTCCCAAATTATGGTATACATTGCGGGTTTTATATTTGTCCCAAATTAAGGTATACAAATCTCTAATATTGGATTTATTTTTTTTATCTTTACTGAAATTCAAAATTAATGTAATCAGAGTGAGTTATGAAGAAAAACGTTTGTTTTATTGACCAATAATATTTTGTAATATTTTGCGATGTCAACTGCATATTGACTACACAAAATAGATACCGGCAAAATTCCCTTCGTTGCGAAATTGTTCTTTATTCATAATATCTTGAATTTTAATATTAATTACTTTGATTTGACGTTTCTTCTTTGAAAAATGCTATTTTCCGAATTTATAATTTTCTTTACCTAAACACAACGGGTGTCATTTAACCTTTTGACAATATTGAGATAAACGATAAAATTAAAATAGAACAAATTCATGCAAAGTCATCTATTAATCATCAAGAGTTCTTGATTTTGATAAATATCCATCATTAACAAATTATCATTTTATATAACCATCCATATTCAAAACATCTTTATAGAAATGTATACCATAATTTGGGACAGAGGGAGTAATACATAATTAAAGGTCTTATCTCTAAAGGGTTATTCACACAAAGGATTCCTTAAAAGTTTTCAAGGAAGAAATGTAGATAGAAATTTGAAATTTACGGAGCAGAGATATTTCAAAAGGATCTTTTCAAATAAAACAAAACTGACTTCGAGATACATTCGTTTATATCCGAAGTCGCTTATTTTAAATAACATGCTACAGTTTTCGATACGTTCTTGAATTGTGAGACCAATGAAGCAATTTGTCAAGGCTTTACCGAAAGAAGGAGATTTTTTCAAGTATTTCAGGTCAAAATTCTCAAAGTTATCTGACGCTAAAATAAAAGAAGGCATATTTACTAGGCCAGGTGTACGAAAATTGATAAAAGATATAAACTTTGTGTCAACGATAACTGATACAAAAAAACAAGCATGGAAAACTTTTACAAATGTGATTGAAATTTTTTGGGAATCAAAATAGATATAGAAGCCCTAGAAGAAATGAATAAGTTTTTTGCTAATGTAGGTACGAACAATTCTACGAAAAATTCAGATTATACATATGTAAAATATATGGCAGAAACTTGTTTCTTATACCCAACAGACAAGAATGAAGTTGTGACTGTCATTAATAATTTGAGGAAAACCGCGGCGACAGGTATGGATGAAATACCGGTGGCAATCTTACAATTTTGCGCATATGAATTGGCAGTTCCAATTGCACATTTGATAAATCTTTCTTTTCAATCGGGAGAGTTTCCAGAAAGCTTAAAATATGCTTGTGTTATGCCTGTTTATAAGAAGGGCTCGAAAGAAAACTTCACAAACTATCGTCCCATTGCACTGCTGTCCAATGTTGCAAAGGTCTTTGAAAAAATAGTTCAATTAAGAATGATTAAGTTTATTGAAAAACACAACATAATAAATAGCTCACAAAATAGTTACATAAAAGGTCGTTCTACTACAAGAGCAATCTATCAACTTCTAGAAGAAATAACTGAAAGCTTGAACAATAAAGAATTATTAGCTTGTGCGTTCATGGATCTTTCAAAGGCCTTTGACACTGTCGATCATGAAATTTTGTTAACGAAACTGGAAAAGATGGGATTTAGAGGTTTAACCTTAAGATGGATTCAATCGTACCTTGCGGGCAGGAAGCAATGCATACAAACACACCATGAGCATGGACATACCATTCGAACCAACTTAGAAGCGGTAAAGGCAGGCGTTCCTCAAGGATCCATTTTAGGACCACTGTTGTTTTTGCTCTACATCAACGATTTACCGAATTTCACAAAGTGCTCTACTATCCTGTTTGCGGATGACACGACTGCAGTGATAAGATCTGAAACAGGAAAATTAAACGAAAATATAACATACAATTTACTCTACTTCAAAGATTGGTTCGCCAAAAACAATCTAACACTTAATTTTCAAAAAACACAGTTAATGTCTTTTGTAGATATACATAGTAAAGGAGTTGAATTAGAGGATCAACAACTTACCTTCACGGAAAGTGCACCGTTTTTGGGACTCAGAATTGACTCGGCACTGTGTTGGAAACCATACATCGAGGAGCTCTCATCCAAGTTGTCCAGTTATTGTTACTGCTTACGCGTGATTTCAAAATGTGTCAGTGTAAGTGCTAGTTTATCTGCGTACTACGCGTATGTACAATCCAGGCTTCAGTATGGCGTGATGTTTTGGGGAAACTCCGTGGAATCCTGTCGAATTTTCATTCTGCAGAAAGCGTGCTTAAGAGCAGTATTTGGTATGAATAGCAGGGAAAGTTGTGTGAGTGTATATCATAAACACAAAGTACTTACCTTTCCATCGATATATATTTTAAACTGTGCCCTATTTGTGCACAATTATTATGATGACTTTTTTTCAAAATATGAAACTCATCATAAGTGCGAGACGCGAAATCAGGCAAACGCGTACTTGAGACCACCTAAAACTCATTTAACAAAACTGCAAAAAAATGTTTTATATCAGTGCATTAAGATTTACAACCACTTACCGCCAGAACTAAAAAAATTATCGCAGAAACATTTCAAAATAAAATTACGGTGCTGGTTACTCAGCAAAACATTTTATGACGTAAATAATTTTTTTGCAGTACCTGTAGTTTTAAATAAATAATCAAAATAAGAACTCTGAAAAAAAAATAATACGTATTTACAAACTTTATCTGTTTATATGCACACATTATTTTATGTAAGAATGTTGTCCCTATATTATGTGACGTGTTCTATGTTTTATACATTATGGAATAAATTATATTATTATTATTATTATTAATAAAAGTGACAATTATGTAGAAATTGTTGAAAATATGATAAGTAAATTTGAAAAACTTGAGTGTCGTATGAGTCTAAAGGTACATTTTTTTACATTCACACTTCGACAATTTCCCAGACAATTTGGGAGCATTTGGTGAAGAGCAAGGTGAAAGATATCAAAGATTTGGAAAAGAGGTTCCAATGGAAGTGGAATGTTAACATGCTAGCTGATTATTGTTGGATGCTAAAGAAGGATGATGATGGATATGAACATATGAGAAAAGAATATCGGGCACATTTCAGAATTCACCAAACTTACACGGGTAAATTTTACTAGTGAAACGCTGATCAATTCCCGAGGTGAATCAGATCATGATTAGATCAACAGTGAATTTTCAAACGATACGATCATTATGGATTTACAAATTACTTGCTTACTTACTTTTGAATGCTAAAAATGTTTTAATTTATAAATAAACAATTTAATTTAAAAAAAATACTTGCTTACTTACTTTTGAATGTCAAAAATGTTTTAACTTAATTTTTTACAACATGAGAAATACCGTGATTTTATTTTAACATGAAACATTACTGTTCATATTACTATGGAAACTAATTCCAATTTTTAAAAATGTCGTTGCATGATTGTCGTCGTTAGGGTTTCGAATGTCATATCTCATTGGTCATATCAAATTTGTCCATTTTAATTTGGAACATCTGTCAGGTGAAGAAGGTTAGTGAAAATATATCAGGAAGAATTACCTCTGAACAAGTACCTAACTAATGCAATTAACAACTTTTATAATCGTTTAGTATATTGCATGGAGGTAAATGAAGAAACTTTTGAAAACTTGTTGTAGTGTTTGTTTTGAATTAAAGAATTTCTGTTTTCCTTATGTTTTAAGTTTACTTATTTTAAACAAGAATAAACTTATCTAACGTAATTGAAAGAGTCGATATTATTTTGTAGTACCTACAAGTATATCGAAATCACTAATAACAGAACAGATTCATGACAGCTGTCATCTCATGTTCTATTTTAAAAAGGACAGTTTAATTTACAAATTGTAAATGTTACTATGGATTCGTACGTAACAGCAATGTAATATGTTAAAATAAATTCACGGTATACAGATTTGCAAAAAGTTAGGTTAGAAACAATCCACCACTTTCAAAACCTGGTGAGTGTGGTTCCTCACCGGTAGCGTAACCTGAGGTCTGTTCCAACCACGCTTTGTGACGGTTTTGAAACCGTCAAAAGCATGCACACATCAAAGTTTTACACTTGACAAAGTTATCAACATTGATCATTATTTCGGTGGACAACGGTGGATTATGACGGTTTCTTAAACGGTCAGAAAGCGTGGTTGGAACAGAGCTCTAGTATTGTGAGTCGGTAATTTTACCACGTTACCTTACGGTGTGCTTACGGTAAATTTTCAATGTTACCGGTAATTTCTGAATGTTACCTCTGTTGTCAACATAATGGAAAATGTTGTAATTTTTTCAAATGATTGACTCGAAAACTTGCAAATTGTCAATACATGTAACATTAAGACTTTATGTTATTTAACTTTATGTTATTTAAAGGAAAAAGGTATGTAGTAGATAAAATAAATAAATACTTGATACATTTAAATGGGTTTCGTTTAGAAGTTTGATTGTTTTTGACAATTTTAACAGTTGTTGTTGGAAATTAAAAAAAAAATGCCAAGGAGTGAAAGTATGATTTGGAATAAAAAAAAGATATATGATCGAAGAAGAAAACTGTAAAATGTGTCATAAGTGAGTAATGTAACTCGGATAAAAAATTATTTTTAATAAACGAAAGAATTATGTGTATTTGATATCAAATTAATCAGAAAATTCTAATTAAGTATAAAAATCTAATTTTTAGTTAAAAAATGCAGTTGGTAATGTTATGGCAACATTACCGCTATTTGAATTTGACTGAAAACTACACATTATAGTTTTTAGAGTAACTCCGTGCAATACAAACAAACAGACCAATATGAATTAATTAATTCTGAATTAAAAAGAAAATTACATTTTTTTCTGAATAAACTAATGCAAAGAATATAAATTCTAGTTAAATGATTTTTCTTTGACAAACAAATTTAAATCTGCATTTTAATTATATGTAAATATTCTTAGGGAATGTTACCAAAATGGAAAACCAAAGTGGAAGAAATACATTTAACACAAATAAAATTAAAATTAGCTGCAGGTTCTGTAGAAGAAATTAAGAAATGGATTAAAGATTATGAAGATCACACTTACAGCACGTATTCAATCCGTTTAACAGACAAATCCACTGGAAAATATGTAGACTTTAAGCAACGTTTACGTTGCCATCATAACACAAATTCAGAAGTAATTTACGATATAAGTAATAAAAGAGGATTAAAGAATACTAACTGTCCTTCAAAAATCACTGTTACACTTCGATCTGTAAAAAGTAGATACAAAGGTAGAGACTGTTCAAAAGCTCCAGAGAAATTAATGCCATGTGAAATAATTCTGGTTTATCAGCATAATCATTCTATATTCAATGTTGATGCTTTACGTTTTCGCAAAGTATGTCCTGAAGTTAAAGATGAATTAATACAATTATTTAGAGCAGGTCATTCTGCAGCGACAGCATTAGAATCTTTAAAAACCGAAATTTATTTAATGAATGATTTTGAAAAATTAGCAGACAGAAAATATTGTCCTGATTACTTTTACTGTTACCACTTATACAATAAGGAAATGCAAAATAAATTCGGTCCTCCTACAGATTGTCAAAAATTTCTAGAGCAAAAATTAGAAGATTATAATTTGAAAATGAAAGAATTAAGTGCAAAATCTGCCTTTTTTAATTCTGAGTATGTGATATGGTACGCACGTATTCATAATATAGGGTTTGAGAACTAAAGGAATCAAGAAGCAAAACATTTATTTTGAATAATTCAATTTTTAATGTATGGACATATTAATGATCTATGATAAAGTTAAATCAAAATTGTACAAACGGCCCTCAGTCATTTTCAGTAATCCTACCTACTAAGTAATTCAGTGATAAAACGTAACTAATTGTTTCTTGATATAAACATAAATAAATTTTAATGATAATGAATTTTTTCTTTGCATGAATTGCATTGTTGACTTATGAATTGAGACAAAAACTATTACTTTCAACTGTCAGTTCCTGAACCTATCAGACTGATAAAAATTTCCATCGTACACCTTTAGTCCTCAGCTCCTCAATTATTTTTCATAGAATTTTCTAATGTTCGTTTTACATTTACCTAGTTAGAAATTTTTGTTACAGCATATGTCCACCATTATTTCGTAGGATTCATAAATATATTCAAGGATCTGCGGAAATTGCATTCATGGATTCATCTGGATCTCTTGTCCAAAAAGGGAGTAGAGTTTTTGTTTTGTTAACTATCACAGTGATTGTGGCGGTATACCGTTGGGTGTATTTATTACATCGTCAGAAAGAGCTGATGTGATAAGTACAGGTTTCTCGTTATTAAAAGATATAATAGGAGATGATATTTTTGGTGGTCATAAAGACGGACCTAGCGTATTTTTGACTGATGACTCTGCTTCAGAAAAATTAGCTGTGCAACAAAGTTGGCCAAGATCGAAACATCTGTTATGTACATTTCACGTATTACAGTCGGTTATGAGATGGTTACTTAAAGCAAAGAATGGAATTAATCGACAAGATCAGCCTATACTTTTTTATGATTTTAGAAAGATCATGTATGCAAAATCTGTGAGTGAATGCAAAAGTTACTATGATACTGCTTTAAAAAATGCAAGAATGTATTCAAATTATTGTGAATATTTAAAGAGCTATTGGTAAAAGAGAAATTTATGGGTTTTAATTTTTCGTGCGCATTTATGTACACGAGGTCATAATACAAATAATTTTTCCGAAGCCGCAATGAAAATTCTCAAAGAAAAAATTTTTCAGAGAGTTAAAGCCTTTAACTTAACTCAGTTAGTGGATTTTATTATGAACAAATTTGTTCAGTATTATGAAAAACGCATATTAGATGCAGCCCATAATCGTTTAATAAAAAACATATTTGGACATAAAATACCTGTGCCACCAATAAATGTAATTTCAAAAATACAAGTAATTTCAAAAAGCGTCATTTTAGTTCCAAGTGAAGAAAATTTAAATTTAATGTACATGGTCAATTCAGAAGTATTGCTTTGTACATGTGCCATTGGAAATACTGGAAGAATTTGCAAACACATCCACTGGGCTTGCTCAGTTTCTAATTCTTCGAGCTACTTACAAGCTATAGATAGTTTGTCAATAAGAAAAAAATTATATTTTATTGCAACTGGTCGAGAGGCTCCACTCTCTTGGTTAACACCTTTATTTTCTAAAACTCCAGCACTAAATGCAGAAACTAGTCAAAGCTATAACGAAACAACCGAAGTAGGTGAAAATAAAGAAAATGAATTACCATGCCAAGAAGGTTTGAAAATGTTGATTTCGCATTAAGTAATGGAAAAAGTAGTATAGAAAGAATTTCAAATAAATTTTTATCATATTTGGAAAGAGATCCAGAAAATGTTCAGAAAGTATTAGAAATTATGGAAAACAAACTTGATAAGCTACATACGGTTGCATCTTTTTGTTCCTCTTGTGCTACTTTTGGATCAGGTTAATACATATTTTTTCCTTCTTAATAAAACTGAAAATATAAAAATAATTTTAATTTTTTTTTTTTTAGAATATTCTACAAGAAGAGGAAAAAAAATACGAATCCAACCCACCAGTATTCAGCGAAGAAAAGCACGTATAGTTAGGAGAAAGAAACGTATACGTACTGACATTGTTAATACAAATAATGTAATATAATAAGTGGAATATTATGTTTATTATTATACAATATTAATGTGATATAAATTACATTGTATAGATCGCATAATAATTTTATTTCAAGTATTTAAATTGTTAACGTCATATCTCCATGTACATTTAAATTTCGCGGAGTTATTTGAATATCCGAAAATAACCGAACGTACGACAACTTCGTGGCTACGGTACGTTTGCAAACTTGCGTGTCTATTCACATCCAATTTGATACCGTGTCATGCGCAATAGGCCGTGTACTAGGAGAAGTAGTATTGTGCGCGTTGAACGGACAGCAGCTGCTGAGTTGCTCACTCAGCAATTGTTTGTGATTGGTTCACATTAAGGTAATAGCCAATCACAAACGATTGCTGAGTCAGCAACTCAGCAGCTGCTGTTCACTGAACGCGCACAATGTTTCCAACCATAGATTGGCAACGCAGTTGACTTGGCGTCTTGGCAATCGGATATCGGATGCAATTTTCTTAAACAGTGTAAACGTAAATACATATTTCACTCGAGACAAACTCGAACAGAAAAATCAATTACAAAAATCGAATAATGTAAACTAACAGCATTTTTTGGGGGTCGACTTCATAACATCAATGATCCAATTCATCAACAGACAAATAAATACTGTCTCATGAATTAAATTTACTCTGTTATTGTTGTTTGTTCATAAATATTGTTAGTTTGTTTGTACAGTCGCAGCTAATTAAATTTTATAATTATCTATCGCAGTTCTGTTCATGGAATGGACAAACCTTATTTAAAATCAACGAAAATTGGTCAACCACTGGACCCTATTACTACGAATTTCAGACGGGCGAAGCTACAGCTCCGTCGGGCGAAGTCGGCTGGCCGGTTACCCCCATTACTCTTTTATTATATTGCGCTGCGACTGTACATAAATTTTAAAAAAATTGTGTAAATGCAAAATGTTTCGTATCTCTGAAACCGTCCATTTGCGGAAGCATGTTCATTAAGACTTTTCTGCATATTTTGGGCCATACTCCCCCCCCCCCCTCATAGTGTGTGACACTTTTTTTTAAATAGCCTGTATAATGAAATTTATTAGATGTTGCAAGGCCAACTGCAGGAGTACGTTTAGAAAAATTCGACAGAGGGAGCGTGAGGGGAGATCACGTGACGATTACCGTCATATGAGTTTTTAAACGGTTAACGTTAGATTAGGGGAAAATTCCGAATATTTTTATAATGTTCTGAGTTGCTAGCACCTACACGCAAGCTAGTGCTAAAACATAGATCTTGTTACATAGATCTTAAAACTGATGAGTTTTGATCTTACTTTTTCTATTACACAACAGTATTTTGTTGTGATTTATGATTTCTCCGTTTTCATCGATCAATAAATTATGACTACACGAAGTTACAATTACATTTTTGTCACTACTCATTTTAATTTGTATAATTCTAGATGTGTAACACTACTTTCAGATTCGAAAACATAAACCTTACCTCATAAGGTAACTTTTCCCGCAGTCTCAGAGCACGGGAACTTGGGTTTACACAATGTGCACGCTCCGGTGTTTAGAAATGTGAAACAAATCTAATCGGTAATTATTCATCTCCTTTTATAAACGGTTTGCGTACACTCTAACAATACTCTATCACTTTTCTAAACGCACCCCAGGTGTAAGTTCGATTCCCCTCTTGATGCATATGGGTTCTATGTGAGAGATAGGCAAATTACTTACGTGTCGGATTGTGTCTGGGATTCATACCGGCTCCTTTGAATTGCTTTTCCCCAGTTTGTGAGGCGAATGTGGAAGGAGAAAAACACCTTGTAAGTCGGTAATAACCGCATTCGTAACAATACATACTTATAACACCTTATAATATTTGGGATTTGTCCGAAAGATACGACCGGAACTAATGTAAATTAGTATTGTCCATGAATACCATTATGTATTTAACTTACCTAGAAGTAACTTATGCCGTGTTTAACATATTTAACATATTATGGAAAAGGGAAGTTGAAATGAGAAAGAAATTTGTTATAAAGATTCCGTGTCTCTGTGAGAAGAAGGTCTCAAAACATCCTTTTGTTATAAGCATTAAATAATCTGTGAATGCCAGCGACATTTTTTGAGTTATTGGTAACGTTCAATGTGAACGATATTTTAACTGCAAAATAATCAGAAAAGCCAGGATGTAAAACCTTGTCTTCATAGAAATCAGAAAATTTATTCATAAATATACGTATTGTGACGATTGCGGTGTCAGCCTGTTTGTTGCGCCATCGCCGCCTAGTCGACGCGCCTTAGACGACTGGAGAATTCTGTCGGCGGAGTAAACTAGAACAGAACGCCCGTCTCCAGGCCATTCTCGAAGAGAGAGCCGGCATATATAAAAATGCACGCAGCCAAACGGAAGACAGTTTTCGAAATAAATTCAGAGCTGATAGTGCAGATTTGAAGTCGCGTTATAAATTTTCGCTCGGCTGTTAACATAAATTACTTATTAGATTATAAATAAATTATTGTTTAAGTTAGTGTTAATTAGTGTTACTTTTAAATAAATTAGATTATTAACTATTTCGTGTTTTGATTAAAATAAAAATAATAGAACCTTTAAAATCGTTACAGTATTATCTAATACTGTTCCAGCTGCTTGACTAAATCGGGCGCAATTACGAATTATAGGCAGAAAGTTAATTTAATTTATTATCAAGATTACATAAATAGTAACAACTGTTTGAAAAAAACAAGAAAACATAAATAAAATCTTAAAATAACTGTGAAGAATAAAAATTGAGAAAGAAAGGTCACTGAAAATAGTCAAAAAATCACATTTAAAGTTTAAAGTTGGTTCTTGTCCGATGAAATTTGTATCACAAAATCTTTTAACCGGACACTAAATCTCGCACTATACACTTAACGTTTCACCGTCGTTCACTTCTGACGAAGCTGTCGAACGACAGTGGAACGTTAAGTGTATAGTGCGAGATTTAGTGTCCGGTTAACAGATTTTGTGATACACATTTAAAGTGATGAATACTTCTTTCTAATCACTTTTTAATCCTAAGTTTAGAAGTTTTTAATTTCCACCTGAGTTTTCTTCCATCTTTGACTTCTTATATTTTTTCATTGTACAGCATCAAGTTTCACGCAACATTCCGCAAAGCGAATGCTTTCTTCATTGCTATTTTAAAAAATAGCGAAAAATCTGTACCACGCATATTCATCACAAGAACGTTTCAAATCAGTTTTAAGGATTAAAGAATGTAATTCTCGAATTTCTTCTCCACTGTGGTCGTGTGAAGTAATTGCGGTGAGAAAGCTGCACGGATCGAAAGCTCTTTTGTGCCTCGAGAAGCCGTAGTTGTGTCTCAATTCGATGCCGACTTTATCTGGTAGAATTCCTAAAAGCAGAATGGCTCTTAATGCTTAAGTACGAAACTTTTTAGGTTACTTTGAATTTACCGCCATATTGTTATGTTGGCAACACATCTAGTGGTGTTTTATAAGTCGAAGACCAAAATAAAATTCAAGGCAAAATTTTTTGATTTAAAAATAAAAATAAAAAGAGGAAAAACAGAGAATAACAATTATTTAAACAACGACATTGAGTTACTGATGCTATTCTTTTTCAGTCGAGCCACATCCAAAACATGAATTACACTACAATTATGGCGCCAAATTCAAACTCAATCGTTAAAAAAACATTCTGGACGTAGAATGGGGGTGAAAGTGATTTAGTTTTAGAAATATTTTTCTTATAAACGGGAGGACAAATTTTTACAAAATTTTTTTTTACAGTATTTTCTAAAACTTACAGTCATACTTACCAGTTATGTAGACGTCTTCAAGATGTAGCAAAGGAGTGTGCAGTGCGGCAGAATACAACTTTTGAACTACATTTACAGACATAACGTACGCTGTACCTGACAGAAAATTTGGAAAATATTTTTTGGAATATAAGTAATAAGGAGTGTACCTAAAAACAATAAAATTACTAGCTGTAAATTGCGATAATCTAATATGCATCTAGAACTTACCATTTGCTATATTCATCTCTGATGGGATGCACATGTGCATAGACGTACCCCATCAACAAATCAGTTTGACTTGTTTCTTTTAAAACACTTACTAATGGTGCAATATTTATATACATATCATCATCTGTTTTCAATAGATATTTGATTTTATTCAGGCAATTGGATTCAATCAGTTTTAGCATCATTACTGATTTTAACGTTAAATTGTAGTACACGTCAATAAATGCCTCTTGGATGATGTCACCGTAGGTGAAGAATTCTTGATCGATTTGAGCCTTTGGGTATTTTGTTAGTTAGAATCGTATTATGACGAAATTTAGCGATTTACCTGTAATCCAGCAGTTGGTGGTATTCCTACTAAAAAGTAAACGTCGATGTTAAAAGTCGATTCAATTTTTGTTGACCCCCAAGTTTCTCGAATTGCTTGCCGTTTTTCTACGTTTTCTGGAGCGGATGTTACGATTATTAACAAGGAACACGCCTGAGAGCAGAATCGATTCGGTAAAAGTATGGTGGTTGATTGATTCGGTGAAATATATAGTGAGGTGTTCCTTTGTGTATTTTGACCCCAACCTTCAATAGCTGAAAATTTAAAAGCTTTTGGCATTTTTTGTTGTACGGTTGCGGACAAAAAATTTCGGATGTTACTGTCACTCATCTGACGTATACATATAGGAATTTCTTAACTTTTACGTCAGTAACTGTACCTCTTTAAATATGGTGAACATGACTTAAACAGCTTCCATCCACATATCGTTAGCTTAATCAGAAAAACCTGTAAGTCCCCTTTTGGGCGAAATTGGGATTTTTACAATATCTGTAGGAAAAAAATTCAACTAACACGTGGAAGAAAACCCAGTAAGTACAAAATATTAATAAAGAGCGCAATTTACGATTTCATTTTTCGCACAAGTCCCAAGTTGCTCCAGACAAATACGTAACCGTCTCTCCTGTAAAATTTTGCTTTTTGGAGCTATGGGTTTTTCTGATTAAGCTGACAATGTCCGTTTCGCTTATGTCCTCCACTCAGTGCCTTCTAGTCAATGTTTTATGTAATGAGTCATTAAATAAAATATCTATTAAGCGCTTACGATAATTGGAGCGGTACATGGATCGAGATAGAAGAGTGAGATAGAACGAATGCGTTTAATGCGTGTAAGAGTGAGAAAATAGACTAACCGAGATATACCGCTCCAATTATCGTAAACGCCTATTGATTCATGTAATGAGTCATTAGGTACATAAAATATTGATTATTCATATTATATGTATTTGATCGATTGCCGAATTGTCATTTTTAATGATACGACGTTCAATCCAGAGTCAATCGAAAACGTTATTAACTGCACTGGATAACACCTCATTTAAATGCATCGACAATTTTTAGTGTGAAGGAAGCATCAGTGGTGTAATGTCGTTCAGACAAGTGCATGTGACATCACAAAAATAACACTAATCGAGCATAAAATAGCACACAAGTTATACCATGCGATTTTTTGAAAACAGGCCAGAGTTGGCTTTGGAATCTCTAAACGTATGTCTAATAGGGTCAATCCATATGAAGTGATCCAATAAAAATATTTTTGGTTGCTTGACCATTTTAAATATTTTTAATTTTTTTATATATTGCCATATGTACTGGGAGTACAAAAATGATGTTATTAAATTTTTATCTCTACCCCTTTGTCGGACATTTTTGTTTTGCAACGCGCACCAATTAAGGAGTTTGCAGACGTTAACGTAAAGTTATTTTTCTTAGGACTGAATTATGCTAGAACACTGCAACAAAGACCATTTTATTCAGCATTTCCTCCTCTTTAATTTTGTGTCTCAGCATAAAAAGCCATATTTGTTTCCTTGTAGGTGAAAATGTTCCTTAAAGTTTGGCAACGGAATTTAACAAATGCTTTTTTTTTGGAGCCTAAGTTTATGATGAAGGGATGGTATATCACAGTTGATTTTTTAATTACAATTACATATACTACTGTATTCACTATAGCTAGAGTCATAACACTGATAATTGTGTCCTTTAACTTTTATGACTTTTTAAAAATTGAAAATTTGCGATTTTTTCAAAGTTTGAAGCATCATATCTCTGGTGGGACATGGGATAAACATCTAATTTTTTTACAGAATGTCCACCTGTATAAGAGGAAACTACAGTAAAAATTTCAACTTTGATATTTTATTATAGAAAAAGTTATGAATTTTCAAAAAATGTAAAAAAAATAATATGAGTAGATATAAAAAACAGACCACACCCTTTTTTCCCCATTTGAAATGCATTGACTTCCGGCCGAGTTTTCTGCCTCATCTGAGCCCGTGGTAAAGAGTGAGATGGAGCTCCAGAGAGAGAGAGACGGAGACAACGTAGTTCGGGCGTCCGTCCGCCAGATGCCTGCGGCGCTGCTGCTATTTTCGTTAGTTCGGAAATTGCCCGCCAGATGGCGGTGGCGTTGCGCCGTCTGAGCGTTAGTTCGGAAATTGTCCGCCAGATGGCGGTGGCGTTGCGTAGTCGGAGCGTTAGTTCGGAAATTGTCCGCCGGCTGTCGCCACCGGCGCTTCGCTGCGGAATTTTTTCCTCCGTCCTGAGAGAGATTCGAACCCCGTTCCTCGGCGTTCGTGAGGCGTCCACCTAAGCCGCTCGGCCGTCGAGGCAGTTGTTCGTATTCGTTCGAGATGTGTAATATTAACGACGCGCGCGGCGAATGATGTCTTTATATTTTTTTTCGTCGAACACGGATGCGATGCTGGTTGCGTCAATTTTTTTCCTCCGTCCGGAGAGAGATTCGAACCGGTTCCTCTGCGTTCGTGAGGCGTCCACCTAAGCCGCTCGGCCGTTGCGGCTGTTGCTCGTATCGGTTCGAGATGTGTAATAATAACGACGCGCGGCGAAGGATCTCGTTTTTTTTTCGTCGAACACGGATGCGATGTTGGTTGCGACCGGCGGTGTCCATCTGCTGACGAATTGCGAAAGGACGATCGCCGGCGTCCATCTCGGAGACGTCGCGTCGCGTCGGTGGGTTTCTGTAAAAAGGATGGCGCGCGCGAGGGCGGCGGCAATTTCGAAAAAATGGGTCCTCGGGGCGTGCGCATTTCCGCGAGCGGAGGCGGACGAAAACGATGACTGTCTAATTGTAAAACGTCTTAAATAAAATTCTAAAAATAAAAAATACGTTTTACTTACGGATGTATGTTACAAAATGCTTTATTAACACACAATATAATTACTAATTACATATAATTTAATTTTAATACATAATTACAAAATTACATACAATTTCATTTTAATTTATAATGTCCCAACGGCAACGAATGAATGTCCGTTACAAGATCGTAATGTCGTTTGTCATCTTGAGCATCTAAGGCAGTTTTATTTATGCTAACGGTTAATAATTGATGATTTATTGACCTAATGCTATTGAATTTTGACATTAATTTTTTATTATCAAACAAACAGTCATAATAATCCTGAAAAGTTATTTTTTTAATTCCCGAACGACCTACGCCCTTCAATTTTTTAAATTTTACTTCTTTTCCCACTCTGATAGTGTAAACTTTAGCTCTAATTCCAATGAACTCAGTTATTATCTGTCCGCACAGTTCGTCTTTAAATTTACCGATAACTTTCTTATTAACCAAAGGTATTCCGAAAGGGTTATCTGCGGCGTAATCTGAAGTGTCAAAAATTTTATTTGCATCCCGTTTTATAATTTCATAAATACTCGAGACGCGTTCGGGATGTTTTGGAGAGAATTTAAAAATAAAACTGTCCGTGTCCGTGTAACATACTGTGACATTAAATAAGGGCTCCACATTTTCTCTGATGTAATCATAAAGAAAACTATACATGACTGTTTTTGAAATGTCAAGGACTGCCATGCCAACGTAGATCGGTTTATCAAATTTCACAGATAATTTGTTCAGTTCAATTGCGACCAGATTCTCATTGAAAATCGTAGCTTTTTTGAAATTTGGTTGACTAATATATTTTTCAGCAGATTTCCATTTCTTTATCAACACGATATTTCTGTATTTGCGTACAGATTCCATAAGTTTTCCGAAAACCATATTCGACATGCCCTTGTAAAAATCTTTATCGAAAGCGTTCGTAGATTTTGCCCTCAGATCGCTATTTAATTTAATGTATTTTTCTAACCAATTGCTCTCGTCAAATTCTATCGCACGATGAATTGTTTTTAATTTTAAGCCGTGTTTTAAACTTTGAAGTAAAACGCGTAAATGGAGGACGTACTTCTCTTTATTACATAAAGTTAGCATTAATTTTTTGTCGTCCTTTTTACCTGTGGTGGATATGTGTTCCGGACAAAATGGAAAAAATATATGAGAATCGTGCAAATCTTCAGGATATTCTAAGTCAACTTCTAAAATACAAGATTTACCCGTTTCATCCCCGTAATACATCGAACAATCAATGTCGGTCGTACTGAGCATTTCTAAAAGATTCGTTAATTTTTCGTCACTTACCCAGTTGAAGTTGTCGCACGGTAATTTTGTCGTCATCGCGTAAGAATATAGTCCGTTTGCGTCTACGTAAATAATTTCGCTAATTTCCTTATCAGGGTCGAAATCGGTTCCCATGTGTACAGAATTCGCTTTTGCATATCGGGAACTAACTTGAGTTATACCGCCGCGTAAACCTTTTTCTATGAATAAAATCATATCGATGTCTTGTAAAAGGGGAAGTTCAATTTTTGTTGTTTTAAGAGCCGCCGAAAATGATAGGCCCGGAGCTGTGAAAAATCCACACGCATCTAACCCGTAAGTTTTGAACGTCAATTTTCTAAAATTTTCAAAAATGTCTGCCAATAGAAATACGTCAATTTTTAAATACAAGTCCGCGTATTCACCGAGAGTTTTACATTGAAAATGTTGCCAAACGTTTACGGCGTGCTGGTAATCATCATCGTTGACGTTTTCGCCATGTAATTTATTATAAAATAGCGATTTATCGGGAAGACTTGTCTCCTCCAATTTGTCAACAGAATTCACGTAATCATAGGGAAAACATCCTTTACGAGTTGCTAATTTATAAGAATCCGGATTCGGAAACGCTTTTTGTACGAACTTTATTTGTTCTTGTTTCAAATTTTTCGCTAATGTTTCAAGAGACGAGGGCATGAAACGAAACGAATCTAAGAAACGTAACTTCACATCGCCTACCCTTTTCGAGAACGATATGTAAGTTTCAGTTGTGTTTGCTAAAATTTCGACATTTTCGTCGTTTACGTTTGCCAGAGCTTCTATTATAAAGTGACTATCGTAATGAGATAAATTGTGTAAAATCACGGGAATAATATTCTTAACGCGACATTGTAAATTACAATTATTGCACAAAGCAGCAATATAGTTCCCGGTAAAATGGTCGTGGTGATAAGTTTTAGCATTATTTTCGTTAAAATTAGAATCACAAATCTCACACTTTTCGGCATTTGCATGTGCCGTAGATTCTTCAAACGTTAAATCTTTCATAGGAACGGTAACGTGATTTTTTATTATTTCTTGAACATTTGTTGCTTCTCCTAATAATTTATTTACGAACCACTCAGCAGGGTTTTCGCCGCGGTAAATTTCAAAATGATTTAGTCGATCGTCGTAAGAACAGACTGTTAAATATGCAACGCTAAAGGCTTCGTGCCGTTGATAGGCGTTCGTGAATGCTTTTTCTAAAGTATCGTCACAGGAATGAATAGGTTTCGTTAGAGCTTCGAAGTCCGCGTAAATGACAAACGGCAAAGGCATGGTGGCTGCAAATTGTTTGAATTTAACAATGTTTTCTCCGTCTTTAGGTAATTCAATTTTTACGGCCTCGTGACGCGAGCAATCTGACACATGACGATTTAATTTGTCCTTGGATGAAAAATAACACAAGCAGCGATCGCAAATGAACTTGACACGCATATTTGATGAAATTTGATACCTGCACAGTTCTGATAAATTTTTAATGAGACAAAAATGACCTACGCGTTGACTTTTCTTTAAGTATAATAAATTTACGTGACAGTTTTTGACATTTCTTGTATGATAAAGCGGACCCACGATGCTCTTGTTTTCATAACCGTATACGTTAATTGAAATAAATTTATTGGCGTTTTCGAATTTCTGTAAGTCGCACAGATTTACAGGAAAATATATACCTTTAAAATTAAAAAAATCGTATATATTTTGATGATACGTAGAAGGATCGCACGCATCTTGACCGTTTCTCGCCGGAAATAGGTGAGCCAAAAGGCAATACGCGAAGCATCGTCGGTCTCGATTTTTGATGTTCAATATGACGTTACTTTTTCGCCGAAGTTCGTCCGGCAGATCCACGTAAGTGCTACCGTTATCTTTCTTTCCTGCTCCTCTCAACGGTGTGTACTTGCAAAACGCCACGACCAGGTTCACGATTGCCGATAACGCCCAACCGCTCTGTCTCTCTTGAAATTCTGAAAGCTGATAAGAAAGTGAAAAAAAGAAAATTAATATGTGGCAGCTTATTTCGTTTTAAACTTACCTGCACCATGATTTCGTTAAACAATTCGTTTAAAATTTCGTCTAGATTTGCTCCAATGTTGATCACGTGATTTTTGGTATTGAAAAACTTATATTCCGAGACATCGGTTTGAGGTTTTACAAATTCACCGCAAAATACCAAATTTATCTTCATCGAAGGCGTTTTCACCAATTGATTTCCGATTCTAGTTCTAATCAGAGACGAGGCGTCTAGGAAAAACCTTTGCGGTTGTGTATGAGTTTTATTGATTATTACTCCGGTACGAATTCTGCTTTTAAATGCAGATTGCAGCTGTAAATTAAAAAAAAAACAAATTAGAAAAATACTTACGCATTTAATTTAAAACTTACATCCTTCCACTGAATTCGGTTGATTTTATTAATTCTCCGTTCTGTTCCGGGACGACGACTTGTTCTTAAACCTCGACCAATCGGCAACGTTTTAATTTTTAATTCCAGTTTTACGTCGAATGAATGTAATTTTGCAATTAAGCTTTCAATTTGTTTCTTATCGTGCACCGACGGACAATTTCTCATTAGCTCGTTTAATGTTTTAATATTTTTTTTGTTTAGTTTTGCAATTTTATAAGCATCTGATTTATCGGCGCACTCATCCAATAAACGAAACACATTTAAATATTCTCGTAAATCCATTTCAATGTTTAATAATAATCTAATTTTAAAATTATGTTTATAACTAAGCTAATATTTTTTTACGTTAACGAGCTGAAAAAAAAAGAGAGACTAATTCTAGTGACTTGAAATAAGATAATAAATTTTGTACTTACTTGTATTTTTAATATTTCTCAAATTCAAGGTCATAAGCCGGCTGCGGTTTACTGGCTAATTTCACCAATCCTTTGTAAATCAAGCCGCATTGCGAAGACAACACGTCACCTATCTTATCTTCGGGTATGGCTTTGTTAAATCGACGAGGCAGAAACACGACAAACTCTTGATCGAGTTCCGCCAGCAATGATTCTCCAAATTTCGTTTTTACATATTTTAAATCGGACAACGGATACTTGCGGTCGATTTCCAGCTCCGACAACTTCTTAATAGGTAATGATTTTAACGAAGTAGCACTATTTATATTCGAAATGGTATCCATAATTAACGCGCACGGAGAAAACGTAAAATGAACTCTTTTCTGTAGGGACAGATGATGCAAACTAAAGTGCTGTGCTGCAGTTCGCGGTGCATTTATCTTATCGGTAAATTGCAATGCATTGAGTAATCTACGTGTGCGCATTAGATTTAAAATTAAAAATACAGGATGTTTCATAACTCGCGGCGTAGAATTAAGGAACGTATACGGGGTGATAAAAAAAGTTAAATATTTATTTCATAACTTACAAAAATATTTAACATTTTTTATCACCGCGTACACGTTCCTTAATTCTTCACTTCGCGTTATGAAACATCGTGTATAATACGTCTTTTTTATTGGTTTAAAATAAATTACGCTCACATTTTTCCTCTCCTCCTTATTTAAGAGCGCAAGTTTGCTTTCGATCGTTTAGTCTCGCAGCGTGCGTAAATAAGTGCAAGTATATATCTGAAAATGGCATCATCGTCGTCGTTAGAGTTTCTGGAAAGTTTCCTGCAAGAATGCAGACGAAGTAGTGATTTTCGTTTTGTTAGCGAGGTGTCTTACAAGCTAAGCAGATCTACAAAAATTTCAACGGGACTCAGTGTAATGAATAATTTTGAACCGTTGGTAAAACTAACGTACAGCTCAAAACCAAAATGTTTAACGTTTAACGGCAACGAGTGGAATCAATTCATCGAATACTTTCCTCGCATCGAAGATCATCTGAAATTAAAAAGTACGAGGTGCCAACAATGTGCGGACACGAAGACGATTTCCAATTTCGAGCTTTGCGACAGTGATATCAAATTATTTTTTATCGAGTCCAAAGGTAAATTTAAAGTGAAAATTATTAAAGGCGAAACAGAAATAGAATTGGATAAATCTATGTTTAAAATATTAAGTAAATTATTACATGTCGTCGATTACCGCATCAAAAGGCTCGAAAAACTTACGTTCAACGGCTACTACAATAAAATTATAGAATTAATCGCCACTTATCTCCCGGATAATGAAAACTTAATTTCATATGCCCGTAATTTTATTATCGGAATCCCAAAAGCAGAGGACGGAAATGTGCAATGGTATTCAGAAAGTATCGATTGTTTGCTAGAATTGTTGGCAAATCACGAGGACAAAATAAAACTCGACGTGGGAAGATATAAAAACTCGATTTTAATGGGATCAACCGTCGTCGGTCAGTCGCAATGAAAACGTTAGAAGAGATACTTGAAATCGTGGATAAAATATTGGAATATAACAATCAAAATTTCGGTTTGAGCAATATCGATACGGATCTAATTCCCTACATTCCCAGATACATTTTACTGCAACAATCTACGTTAAATTTAATTGATATTTGGGAGCGATTACCCGATCGTTTGAAGCAAGATAAAGAGCTGCAGCGTAAATTACCTTGTTATTTACATTATAACACCGGCGAAACGCAGTGGGACGGACCTCCGATTTCTCTGCATTTGTGCCCCGTGTGCCTAAACAACGACGAGAGTGCGTCCGTGTGAAAATGGGTCTCCTTGCTGCCGCGATTGTTTTCGCAGTAATTGCGAACAATACGTTTTATATAAACATTAATAATTCGAACATAAGTGAGTGTTACGTGTGTACAGATTATGAAAATAGCGTTTGGCCTGAGAATTGGATTCAACTTGCATGGAAAGGTTCAAACATGTTCGACGTAAATTTAACAAATCAAGATCAGGCGTTGCTGTATTACAAACTTCGTTGTTTTCATCAAGGTCGTCGGCAAGTTGAAGACAGCGACTGGAAGATTGCGCTAAATATTTCGCACGAATATGCAGATTATTTTTTCGATTCGGAATGTGGCAACTTAACGCAAATTGATTTCAACCATAATTTGTTTTTGTATAACGATAATGAAAATACTTATTGTTCGCATGCATTTTTTGTAAGTTGTATCGCACTGTTTTTCAATATATTGTTAACGATAATTTGTATGTGCCATATAAAATGTGTTTTTTAAATAAGACGAGTTAATAAAACTATTTTTCTTTAAAAAAAGCAAATCAATTTATTTCTATACGTTCATACAATTAAACAATATTTGACAATTTAACCCAAGATTTTTCAGGAATGCCCAACCATTTCACGTAGGCTTTTCCTCCTTTTTTTCTCAAAATTTTTTCCACCAAATAAACGTCTTCGTGTTTAGCTCGTTGGAGTTCTTCGTTATAGAAGGCGCCCAAAATCGGTTGCTTCGACATGTCTTCTAGCAGGTAAGTAACGGGATTAGTAACTTGAATTTTAGCGATTTTGAACAGTTCCGTGGACCACGACGGTGTAAACCCCTTTTCGAATACTCCTTTATATTTGCTGATGCGAACGACATCACCGACACGAAATTTCGCTTTGCCCGCAATTTTAATTTTATTGTATACCGTTTCTAAAAGTGTCTTTTCATTTGTCTTGTTCACATCTTTAGGAGCCATGCCTATTGTTCTGTGCACGCTCGCGTTGTATTTGTCCACAATCGTTTGCAATAAATCGAACCATTTAAATTTGCCGCGCATACTGAATTCTCTGTACAGATTTTCTTTAATTGTCCGTATAACTCTCTCTACCATGGCGGCCTTTATCGGAGAAAATGTTGAGTAGTGATTTATTCCGTATCTATTTGTCAAATCTTTAAACTTTTGGTTGTAGAACTCTTTTCCCTCGTCGGTGTGTAAATTTGCGGGCGTCCTCTTGTCGGTATTCAATATTTCGAGCATAGCTTGAGTTACGAGCTCGCCTGTCTTCCTTTTCACCGGCCGCGCCCACAAATACTTAGAAAAGCAATCTATTACAACTAAAATGTAATTATAACCTTTATTTTCACGCGCGTAAGGAATAAATTCGCACAGATCAGCTTGCCAAAGATCGTCCACAGACTTTACAATTATGGATCTCCTCGAGAAATTCTTCCTCGCAGGTTTGTGTAACTCATTGACGACGTCACGTTTAATTTGGCTCATTGCTGTGCCCTTCACCGAACCGCTGCTCCAACTTATCTAATCTAATATTAATCAGCTTCACTTGTTCTTGAAATACGTTTAGCTCTCGTTTCAGATCGCCGAGATAGAGAGCTTGCGATCGAAATATTCCTTCGATTTTCGATTTCACGTCCGTAACTTGATTTTGTATGGTCCTAGAATCGTTTTTGATTTTTTCCTTTATCTCGTCCACGTATTTTTTATTGGTCGCGTCTCTTGGATTGATGCTCGAGCCGACGTTGCACAGTCGCTTGTTCCCGATATCATAATGTTTATCACTTGTGAGAGAAAATCCTAAACCGGGAGGTCCTCGAGTTGTTTTCGTTTTGCGTAAATATCTGCCGAATTTATCGACGCTCATTCTATTACATCGGCTTCTTTCAGTTCTTCGATGATCGCAATAATCTCGTTATTATGGCCCGTGTGTCCCGCCTGTTGAGAAGCCTTCAACAATTTCAGGCGATCCACCAGCTCGTTGATGTTATCCCAGTATATATACTGAAACGGTTTATTTTCAATTTCTAATCCTTTACCGCTCCAAGTTTTAGCGCGAGATCTTCTTTCGAACAACGGTTGAATTATACTTCTGTATTTTTCACTTCGACTTCCCTTTATTTGCCCTGCCGGATCATTGCCGCTTCTGTGAGCGTGCGTGCGATCTAGTATATGATGATAGTTCTCGAGATCTTCGTTCTTATGACCGATCGGTTGCTTTTTAAAGAGTAATTCATAAAGCCCCGGTGTACCGCTATATGTAACACCTTTAATTATCAAATCTTTTTTTTTTAATTGCACGTCGCTATCGCCGATTCGCCAAGCGTCCGTAACAGGATTATAGCGAATGCCGTACACATTGTCGTACTCATTATTGACGTCTTGTAATAAACCATCAATGTATCCTCTGGGAAGTGGATCGTACATCTTAAGGTATTCGTCTCTAGGAGTGGGAGACATTATTTGATATAAATTTTGGTAGTCGGAAAGTCTTCTCTCTTCATCGATTTCTTCTTCCTCCTCGGACGAAAACGGATCATATCCGGCAACATCTTCCGATTGAACAAAACTGGGTTGTGGAAGACTGAATCGTCGTCGTTGTTGTTGTTGTCCGGCAACAAAACTGGGTCGTTCTTGGACGTCCGAAGAAAGCGGAACAACGTCCGAAAGCGGACTATATCCGGCAGCTGCTTCCGATTCAACAAAACTGGGTCGTGGAAGACCGATTTGCTTTTGCAGTTTTCTTTCCGGTTCCGCCAAGCTATCGTCGGCAGATTTCTTTACAGGTAAGTAATTAGCGGAATCTTTTTCAGTTTTTACCGTTCGCTCAAGCTCTTTGAGAGACTTGGTGATCGGTTTATACTTTTGCGCCAGCTCATAGTCTCGTTCCAATTTACCTCTTTTCAAAGCCAGATACTTGTTTCTTATCGCTTTACTTGCTTTGATAATTTCTAATTTCATTTTCTTCTCTTTGTCCATTCTTAAACCAATTGGCCGGTTTCCGAGCAGTTAAAACCAGTTGTAAAGCTGTTTTAGTTGTCTGGTCCAGTTCTTCCGCCGGTTAATATCCGTTTCCGAGCAGTTGTAAAGCTGTTTTACCGATCAGTTACCGGTTGTAAAGCTGTTTCGATACTGTTTTAGTTACCTGGATGCGGCGACGCTTATATCAGTATGTAACTGTCAAATCCTTTACGATATCTTCCGTCTTTTATATCATGCTCCTTATCAATGCAAATGAACCCGTATTTCTTCTTCCAACACTCAGCACACATCGACTTAAATTGATCGAATGACATGTCCATGCATACGTGGTCCTCAAATATATGCCGCAAATTCGTCTCGTCTTGTTTAAATAAAATCAAAAAGTTAGCGTTGTCGCGAATTAAATGTTTAGGGATTCGGGTGTAAGTTTGACAGAGATAAAAACAATTAATCCTTTTATGACGACCCATACTAAAGTAATCTCGTATCTTATCCTGCTTATCGCAAGCGACGTCGTCGAATATGAAAACCGAATTCTCTTCTGCATCCTCCGGATTCAGTATTTCTTCATTGTCCTTGAACGCAAAGTAGTTTACTTCTTTCACTTCACTTAGAATTTGCTCCAACGCTCGATATTTCGGTTGATACAGGGACTTGGAGTAAACGTAGACATTTTCGAAGGACAGGCCGTTCGGATGGACGATCAAGGAAATCGCGATGTTGGTTTTTCCAGAATTTGACGTTCCCGCGACGAGACATCTCATCGTTGAGGGTAATAAAGGATGACGGTTCAATTCTGTCTCTTCGCACAAAAAATTCATATTCATTACGGGAAGCTTATGCGCCTGCTTGACAATTCGCATGTTTCACGTACACGCGCGCGCGCACATATATATAAATTTAACTTCTGCTTCTGTCGACCGCAGTGTCTCTCAGACCAAATGACTGCGCGTAGTGGTGCAGGTCTCTTAAATTCTCTCATCAATAAATTACCGTTCGAATTGCATCTACCCGGAGGTTATCAATTCTGCGGACCCGGTACGAAATTAAAAGAGCGCGAGCGTTTGGAACGCGGAGACGTCGGCATTAACGAATTAGATCGAGCCTGCAAAGAACACGACATAGCGTACTCCAGGTACAAAGATTTACCGAACAGACATTTGGCAGACAAGAAGCTAGAAGAGCGCGCTTGGAATCGTGTCAAATCGAAAGACGCGAAACCCGGAGAGAGAATAGCGTCTCTTGCTGTTACTTCTGCGATGAAAATCAAACGAAAACTCGGAAGCGGTCACGGCGGAGGCGGAGGTTCTCGTAAAGTGGCCTTCGGAGAAGTTGTCAGGAAGATTCGCAACAATGTCAAAAAATTCGATCGTCTGGACAATACGAACGAAGCTATAAAACTCGCGAGAGCATCGGCCAAGGTTGCTCTGAAACAAGCCGGCGGTAAGAAGAACGTTCGAAAACCTCGAGTGATACCCGTTCCGAAAGTAGGAGGCGTCATACCGTTTCTCATACCGTTGTTAGCGGGTCTCAGCGCGGCGGGTTCCCTTGCCGGAGGATCCGCGAGCATTGCGCACGCAATTGGCAGAGCTAAGGAGGCGAAAAGGAAGTTGGAAGAAGCAAGACGACACAATCGAACGATGGAGACCATCGCGCTGGGAAAGAAGGGCGAGGGATTATATCTGAAACCGTATCGTAAGGGACTCGGTCTCTACATTCGTCCACCGAAACAACAAAAAAACTAATTGATAGACTGCCCCGAACAGCCCTGACCGATTTCCATCTGGCGAAATTTGCAAACAAAAACGTGCCACATTTCAGAGGCGTCTTTATGCGTGACGATTTACCTAGAAAACCTCGTAAATTCGAAAGCGGAATAATAAATTTAGATTCAAAAACGGTCCCGGGACGCACTGGGTCGCTTATTTTAAAAGAAATAAACACGTGCTGTATTTCGACAGTTTTGGAAATCTTCCGCCACCGTCGGAAGTGATTCGATATTTCGAGGGCAGTCGAATAATCTACAATCACAAGAGATATCAAAAATTCAACGCCAACAATTGTGGACATCTGTGCTTAGAATTTTTACATAAAGAGGGCAAAAAAATACGCAGTCATGTCGAGAACGTTCACGTTGGTGGGCAACAGTAGCGTACTTTCGGCAAATTATTACCCACCTATCGAACTGGATCCCCGTTACGAATATCAAATCGGATTACTAAGTCTTTACACCTACAATACTGTGCCTAACGTTGAAGAGCGAAAGAATAACAAATTTTATTACGGTGACGGCAAGATTATCGAAATTCCAACGGGCTCCTACGAAGTGGAGGATCTGGAGAAATTCCTGCAGACTGAACTAAATGGTACGCTTTCGCTAAAACCCAACAACAATACGCTAAAATGTGAAATTAAGTGCGTGTTTAAGATCGACTTTGAAAAACCAGATTCGATAGGCCGAATGTTGGGCTTCTCGCCGAAAATATTAGAACCGAATCTATTACATCAATCGGATTTACCAGTGGAAATTATAAAGGTGACGACAATCCGTGTGGAGTGTAACGTTGCTACCGATTCGTTTTACAACGAAAAGATATCGCATACGGTTTTTGAATTTTCACCGTCCGTCGATCCCGGTTACAGCATAAACATTAATCCCAGCAACATCGTCTATTTACCTGTAAGAGTGCGCAAGATCGATAACATTACGTTGTCGTTACTCGATCAGAACGGATCGTCGATAAATTTAAGAGGTGAACAAGTTCGAATCAGTCTGGAATTGAAAAAGCAAACGTGAAGTGATGGGCCTTCGTTTCCACGACAAAAATAACGACAGCAGTAATAATATACAAAACAAGCCCGCAGAATTCATCATTCAGAAGACAGCTCCCCAAAGGTTAACATCGAGCAATATATTGTTCTTGCAAAGTTTAGGCTATAAAGTGAAAAATATCGACGGTAATGTTGCATCTATCCGAAGGACTCGACTTCGACTGACGAAGTTATCGTTAAGAAGCAATTTCACTGGTATTCTCCGACGTACAAAAATTTTAACAACAACGACGAAGTGAGAATCTTAATCAATCATCAAGATATTTACACCTATCCGCACGAAAGTTATCTGTACATCGAGGGAACTTTCAAGCCGAGCGACGAAGGTACCGGCGAGTGTCGTCTGACAAATAATCCTTATTCGTTCCTTTTTGAAGAGATCCGATACGAAATCGACGGTAAGGAAATAGATAAAGTTCGAAATGTAGGCGTGACAACTACCATTAAGGCGTACCTATCCTATAACGATGCGGAAAGTAAAGTATTACAAGTGGCCGGATGGGTGCCCTTTCAGGACCAGCATCCGACTTTATTAGATGATAAATTTATGGCATGCATACCGTTAAAATTTCTGCTCGGCTTCTGCGAGGACTACAAGAAAATCATAATGAACGCCAAACAAGAAATAATATTACTTCGTTCCAGAAGTGACAATAATTGTTACATGAGTACGGGAACGAAAACGGCAAGCATAAGCTTAGAAAAAATCGAATGGCACGTGCCACACATTACGCTCAATGACGAGATGAAATTGAAAATGCTACAGTTTCTACAAGAGTCAAAATCTATTTTCATTCCTTATCGGCAATGGGAACTACATGAATTACCAAGCATGCGCCCAACCCTTAATGACGTGTGGCCAATAAGAACGTCTACGAATTTAGAAAAACCTAGGTATGTTATCGTCGCTTTCCAAGACGCTAGAAAAGACAAACCTACTAAAAACGCGTCAGAATTTGATCATGCACACATTCGAAATATTAAATTACATCTCAATTCTGAAAGTTATCCGTATAAAAATTTAAATCTCGAAATGAGTAAAAATAAATTTGGCATTGCTTATCTGATGTACGCAGATTTTCAAAACAGTTATTACGGACGTGGCAACGAACCGATTCTAAATTTGGCGGAATTCAAAAAGAAAGCTCTCTACGTTATAGACTGTTCGAAACAGAACGAGTCCGTAAAATCTTCGACTGTCGACATTAAATTAGAATTAGAGAGCGAACAGGAATTTAAGGCGGATATGGTCGCATACTGTCTAATTATCCACGACAAGATCGTTGAATATAACCTTGCAACGAATATAGTTAGAGATATAATTTAAACAAAATATATATTATTTTATGTATTGAATTATCTGAAATATATTTTTTTAAACAATGAGTGCTTTTATTTTCCCCTCCACTCTAAACAAAAAGAGGCCGAATGCATTTTCTCGCTCAGTCTTTGCGTTTGCATCATCGAGCGGTGAGTGTACGCGAAATTATGAAGAAAAACGTAACATTTGCCAAAGAACCGACCGTTGTAATAGAATTTAACGGGAGTGATGAAGAAGAAGAGCAAGACAATAACTGGATGCAAAACGCACGCGACAGAATCCGTTTCCGTCAACGTATTAAGAAATTATCGAAAATTCTCGACCCTATTCTACTCCGGAAGCACGAATTGTACAAGAAAGAAGCAAACGTAAAATCGCTAGTTGTTGACATAGAAGGATTCCAATTGGAACGTTTTGTGGTAAAAGAAATGGCAATCAGAGACGCGTGTGGCATAGCACATTTCGTATTCGGTCCACCCGACGTTCCTTTCAATAAATTAAAAAAGGAACATAAAAGACAAATTATTTGGTTGGAAAATAATTATCATTATCTACGCTACTCTGACGGTTACATTCCTTACAGACAAGTGAAGAATATTCTTCATCAATTTACACACGGATATCAGCGAATCTATGTAAAAGGTCACCAAAAAGCAAATTTCCTCCAAGAGCATTTACCAGCGATAGAAATCGTAAACCTGGAATCCGATCCTGACTGTCCGAATTTAAACAAAACAAATTCATCTTGCCTGCATCACACAAACAATTACAGTATTTGTTCCATGAGTAACGCAAATGTAATTTGTAAATATGTATTATCAAGTTATGAATATAAGTTTTTTTCATAGTAATAAACTACATACGTAAGCAAAACGCATCTTTTATTTCTTAATACGAACATCGGTATCGTTTTCGTCCGCCTCCGCACGCGGAAATGCGCACGCCCCGAGGACCCATTTTTTCGAAATTGCCGCCGCCGCTCTGCGTGCAGCGATCTATATGCTCGCGCGCGCCATCCTTTTTACAGAAACCCACCGACGCGACGCGACGTCTCCGAGATGGACGCCGGCGATCGTCCTTTCGCAATTCGTCAGCAGATGGACACCGCCGGTCGCAACCAACATCGCATCCGTGTTCGACGAAAAAAAAACGAGATCCTTCGCCGCGCGTCGTTATTATTACACATCTCGAACCGATACGAGCAACAGCCGCAACGGCCGAGCGGCTTAGGTGGACGCCTCACGAACGCAGAGGAACCGGTTCGAATCTCTCCGGACGGAGGAAAAAAATTGACGCAACCAGCATCGCATCCGTGTTCGACGAAAAAAAATATAAGGACATCATTCGCCGCGCGCGTCGTTAATATTACACATCTCGAACGAATACGAACAACTGCCTCGACGGCCGAGCGGCTTAGGTGGACGCCTCACGAACGCCGAGGAACGGGGTTCGAATCTCTCTCAGGACGGAGGAAAAAATTCCGCAGCGAAGCGCCGGTGGCGACAGCCGGCGGACAATTTCCGAACTAACGCTCCGACTACGCAACGCCACCGCCATCTGGCGGACAATTTCCGAACTAACGCTCAGACGGCGCAACGCCACCGCCATCTGGCGGGCAATTTCCGAACTAACGCTCAGACGGCGCAACGCCACCGCCATCTGGCGGGCAATTTCCGAACTAACGAAAATAGCAGCAGCGCCGCAGGCATCTGGCGGACGGACGCCCGAACTACGTTGTCTCCGTCTCTCTCTCTCTGGAGCTCCATCTCACTCTTTACCACGGGCTCAGATGAGGCAGAAAACTCGGCCGGAAGTCAATGCATTTCAAATGGGGAAAAAAGGGTGTGGTCTGTTTTTTATATCTACTAATATGGAATTGTGTTTAAACCGCATTAAAATCAAAGGCTTTTAATTGCACAGAAAACAAATTTTTGTAAGTCAAATCTTTTGTAAGTCACGACCAAACTTAGTTAGAAAGGAGATTAAAAAATCTAACGGGATGTGGTCACTGGATGATTAATAAAAAGCAACTCCTTTGTTTAAGGTCTCAATATTTCGTTGTATTTTTTCAACTTCATCAGGAGGTTTACTACAATGGTTACAAACAAGAGTTGATTTTACCATCTAATTCGTAAGATAAATAATACTTACAACTAGAGGTGGATGAATTGGTAAACAATTAAAGTCATGTTAACATGTAATGTTGTCTCAATCAACACTTTAATGAGTTTAATTGTTGACCAATTCATCCACCTCTAGTTGTAAGTATTATTTATCTTATGACTTAGATGGTAAAATCAACTCTTGTTTATAACCATTGCAGTAAACCTCCTGATGAAGTTGAAAAAATACAACGAAATATTGAGGCCTTAAACAAAGGAGTTTATTATCGTCCAGTGACCACATCCCATTAGATTTTTTAATCTCCTTTCACAAATTTAAATTCCTGTTTCCACAGACATTTCAAAGTTATGTTTTAAAATAAAAGGAATCCACAACTCAAGTCAAAAGAAGTATATTATTATATTTGAATTAACCTACTGATCTTAACAAAATTGAGAAATAGGAATTCAAATTTGTGTTCTGTGCAATTAAAAGCCTTTGATTTTAATGCGGTTTAAACACAATTCCATGTTATTTTTACAATTTACATTTACAAAGAGCATTGTGTCTGTAAAATTGTACCCTTGACTTTACAAACAAATGACTTACAGTGGTTTGCACCGCCTATAATTAACTTTTGGATTAACTAATCCTGAGTTATGTTTCATTAGTAGTTAAATATGTTTACGAATTAAACGGCTTCATCCTTAATTATTTGACCTGTGCAAAGAAAGTTATGGTTAAATTTTAACTAGAACTTAACCACAAGCGGTGGCCGTTAGTGGCATGTGTGTATGATGGATAGTGGTGGTTGGCATAGGTTGAGCAACTAAGTTTGGTAAATAGTGATGTGTATGTACACTTTTACCATCCTGCAGGGCCTAGAACATCTTTCAAGAAGTGTGCTAGTGATAAAGTGTGGGTGTCTACTAAAAATATATTAAGAAACATATCACTCCCAGCATCTTAAACCGTCTGGGTGAACGTAGATAAAACTCGATACATTGCAGGCAAACATTTATAATTCTTTAATGCATTATATTTTTACTTAAAAATGAATATCTAACATGTAGTATATGCATACCAATTTTTATCATTCTAGCTTGAACCGTATTGGGTGCGTTTTTAAAGTGTGCGAACAAGTGTTCGTGTACTCGAACATGTAAAAAGGCGTTTTTAAATACAAATCGAACAACCTAGCTAGCGTTTTAAAATTTCCCGAGTTGTTCGAACATAGTGTTCGAGTTGTATTTTCTTGCACCTACTCGGCAGGAAGTGCACGAAGTACAGTGGCGGGAATTGAATAAACATAACCTAAAAATTCTGAAGTACGTCGATCACACAACACGATGGATACTTCGCCTTCATTAGGCGTTTACGAAAACTGCCCTACAGTGCAGCGCTCGAAGCACATTAATCACGTGATAGGGTACTCTAATTTAATGAAGTTTTCGTAAGACATTTCTATTTGGTGATGGACATTTCTATTTGTGACAGTTGGTACATGTATCATAACCATAACCTATGTAGTTCTAATTCGAAACCTAATATGAGTAATAAATTCTTTTTAAAATCTATTATTACAAATTATTAGTGATGAACTTGACGAGGATGACGATGGAGAAATAATTAAGTTATTGAATGCATTAAATTGATGTGTTCATGTATATTGTCGATATTTCTTGATGTTGTTGTGCAGAAAAAGCACTTATATAGTATGGAATCTTCTTCATTCATAGTTTAAAAATCTCAGAAATTCAAATACACTACTATAAAACAATTAACCACTACCACAGGTCATAACCTTCAAAGTCATAGGCTGACTTGCTCACTGAAGGTTTAAACCTTGTTTAACGTTAACTAGAGCTTAATTTTTCTTTTTGGTTGTTCAGACAGTGATTAAGAGGTAAAACAAAGTTTAACTCTGACATTTGCTAAACCATGAAATTCGGTCGTTTAAACTATAATTAACGTAAAAATAACTTGAAAAAAAACTTTAAACACGAGAAAAGTTTTACTTGAAAAATTTCGGTTGCTTGGTAAGTATTTGCAATAAACTGCAGGGGTTTTCTTCCTCTTGAGAGTATTAAAAATAAGACTTTTTAGTAACAAGCAATTATTATTTATGTTTGCTGACGTTTCACCAAATATATTTTTGGCTTTTTCAAAGTAAATAACGGAAAAAACTAAACAATTTATACGTGAAGAGAACATGAACTAAGACTCACTATTACAATAATTTTTACTTATTTTTATTTATTATTACTCTCATTACTACTGATAATTTGTTAACATACAAGTTCTCTTTATGATATTTAAAATTAGTAAGATGCATTGTATAATCTCTTATTCACTTCGAAAAATTCAAAAATGTATTTGGCGAAACAGTAAACATAAGCAACTAGTAAAATATTTGCTGAATACTAAAATCCTTATTTTTTCTTGTGTTTAACAGAATTAAACATTTTGTCTTCAAAAAAAATTCGTAAAGATTTGCTGTACTTGTTTTAATATATTTGGAGAAATCTGGTACCGCATTTTTCCACAACTACTACTACCACCATCTGTGGAAGACATAACACTTCAATATTTTAATCGCTTTTTTGAATATTTCTTAACTTTTTCGTACTTTATACCTTCTGACACGCGTGATAACTACTATTACGAATAATAAAGTTAAAATTTACACAGCGAAATTAGATACTAAAGCACTTCAGAGCTGCCAACATTCCACTAAACCTTAGTTAATAAATCAGTTGGTTAAAAATGACTGAACAACAGTTTGAAAGAAAACTGTGGTTTGATATTTAACCAAAAGTTAACAAATTACTGGTTTAACCAGACACTGAGCAACTCGGCCATAGAAATTTAAAAATTTGAAGTGGGGGTAAATTACTCTACGTGCTCGATCAAATTGTATCGAGCACTTCGAGCATTGCTTGGAGTACACGGAGCATGTTTTCGTAAAGCATTACGAACGCTCTGAACTACTTTTGGTAAGCGTCAATGAAAAAGAGTACCCGAGCGACTTTTCGTAAACGCCTATTGTCAGAACCATGGCCTTCTAAATGAAAAGCGAGTTCTAACTGGCCTGGGCGTTTTGAAAAATGTACATTGAATTTTTGTACTCGAGAAAACGCCAAAAGTTGACACTTTGGCGCTTATTACAGGGCACTGACGGCACTGAGTGAAGTGCACTGTCATTACTGTCAATCAAAGTAAGTTCACGCAAAATGAATTATTATTATTATTATGAATTATTATTACCGTAATACAACATAATTTATATGGTATAAATTTTACAGATTCATGCACAAATCACTTGATCACGTCGGAGTGAAGTACGCTTGCGCAATAAAGAAAAACTGTCATTTTAAAAAGCTTTCGTGTTATGAATAATTACAACAAGTTATATAAAAGGGTTTCGACTTTTGATAATGCAAAACGTGTAAAAAGGGCATTGATAATTACGCACAATGAGAAAAGAAGCTTTATTATACATGTTTCAACTTACCACAGAAATTCTGAGTACCTATATGCAGGTAAGATTTTAATCTAAAACCGTTATAGTTTAATGTTAAATTAAGTTGTCGAAATTGGACATAAATACTCCATCTTATTCCAACGTAAATAATATCCAGTATGCTCAAATTTTTACAGCATTAACATTAATTGTTCTTACACCAACTCATCCATTCACATGTGACAGAACTGTCAAGATTTTAGGTTAAGAAAGCGCCCTGTAAGCAGTGCTTGGCGGAGCACGCCTGAACTGCACTTTTGCCCAGGCCAGATAGAACTCGCTTTTCATTTAGAAGGCCATGGTCAGAACATTAGGTGCTTTCCTTTTGCCACAAATCTCATCTCACATCAGATAAGATTAGCAGGAAAAAGTGAGTTTGAATTCACATTTCGACCTCCCACCTTACAACTCGAGCACTGCCATTAGTTGGTAGCTCGAAATAACCATTCAAACTTACTTGTTCGTGCTAATCTTATCTGACGTGAAGTGAGATTTGCGGTAAAAGGAAAGCAGCTATAATAAGAAAGTTTACATGTCATAGAAATGAAGATTTAAATTCATTACCTATTTATGTAGATACATAACTACAAAAGCAACAAAAAACTAAAATTTAAGGTTATGTACATATAAATATGACCTATTAGCGTTTTTATATTCTAGCGATCGAGCAAGTGTTTGAACAATTTGGAAATTGTTCGAACATATTTGGTTTGAACAGTAGGTGTGATTTAAAAACGCATCCATTGAAATGACGAAGCCGGTTCCATACATAAAAATCGCACTGCCATGCATAGCACAATACAATGCAGTACTGCCCAACCGCATATGCACATTCGCTTCGTTATTGCTTCATAAAGTCGCAAAGCGCAGGTATGCGCAGCTAATTTTTACATATACTTATTACGTTAAGGTGTACGGAATACACCGTAAATAAAAAGAACCCGGAGGCAAGCGGAGCTCTTGTTGAAAACTCTACTTGAATGTGCGCATTTTCGTAAACTACAGTGCTTTTCTGAATACCTCATAATTCTGAATTCTGTGACACATTCTTTATTTGAAAACTAATTCCTAGTGGTTATACCTGAGCATAAAGTTTCGCAATATTTGACCCCCAAATTTACGTACTTATATTACTCCACTTTAACGTGTTCGGGAGCATCAGTCTGTCACATATTTACGATTATTTTTGTTACATAAGTATCCTCAATGTTTTAACTCTTACATCTGGCAGAAATTACACTTGTTACAGATACTTCGAAAAACGCATTTTTTCCGCTCATTGACCACTGTGCGTGGCCCGTGTTATCAATCGGCAACGTCGATTGATGTAGCTATTTCGTTTACTCATGCGGTTTCTACTATTCTATCCTTCATTTACTCACGTAGTGTTGGTCAGGCCAACAGTGTATAGTTAATGTCTTTAATAGTCATAGTCAAAGTGTCCATTGTTTCTACATGGTTTTTCAATGCTGCATGAATAATTTTTGAAGGTTTTTCGGCAATATCTTCTTCTGCCTTCCTCTTCGCACTGTTACTAACTAAAATAATAATGTCCAATTGAGAATTGCTTTCAAAATAAAAAAAAAACCGTCAAAAAGTTCGCACCATATGGGAAAAATTTGACACGATTTTTTATGTTTCTGGTGCAAGGTTTTTTTTACCTAAAATTTTGTGTTATCATTTTCGATTTCTTGATAATACAGTTCTAATAGACCCCAATTTAGCCAAAGCAGACCGAAAATTGCAAGTAAGCTAACTACTCCTAAGAGTTAAACACCAAATGCCCATTTACGGCTTCACATCTTGAACAAAACCGAAAAAAATAAAAATCTTCTTTTTTCAAAATATGTATTATGCCGCAGAAAATTTTGTCTGAGTATCAAGCGATACATTTTGCAATAACTTATCGGATCCTACTAAAATTTTGTTTGATTTGTCCAACAATTTCAAATTATAACACTTTTAATTTTCGTATTATAAATAGGTGCCATTTTTACCGACACTAAAGCCGGACTCAGACGACTGGTGTACTTGGCGAATATACCAATATTGGTATACTTGGCAAATGTACCAGCTCATAAAGGCCATTTTACGCAAAGGCGTTCACACGACGTGTACAATTTTTTTTTAAATATGCCAGCGAATTTATACAATGTTGGCGGAATAGATAGAAGAGTGCTGGCCATCATGGATAGCGGTCATTCTGAAAATGTTGTCCCTTGTGCAGCTTTTTAGTAGTAATTTGTGGATATTATTTAAAAGTAAAAAAATTAAGAAATTCAAGTACCACTTCATTACACCACTCCATTTAATTTTGGCGTATTTAAAAAAAAAATTGTACACGTCGTGTGAGCGCCTTTGCGTAAAATGGCCTTTATGAGCTGGTACATTTGCCAAGTATACCAATATTGGTTTATTCGCCAAGTACACCAGTCGGCTGAGTCCGGCTTGAGCGCAACCACAAGTATGAACTTGTCAAGTCGACTAATAATTGTGATCCCTTTGACTTGTGCCATTTTTACCGACAGACGATGGGAAATTGACCAGTACTCACCAGTGACAAATAATTGTACAAGTAATCCACTCACACGTAGGGATGGCAAAAAAAAATTATATATCGATATATCGACTCATATGATATATCATTAACCATATATCGATACATTCAATACATCGTTAGAAATATATCGATATATTCATATATCGATATATTCATATATCGATATATTTAACTGATTGTTAAAAAAAGGTAAATAAAAATAAGTCCCAGCATATTTAATAGATTTCAATTTATTAGTAAGGCAGATTTTATTTTAAAATACTCGCACAAAAATGAATAACATAAGAACTAATAATATTTACTAATATTGCTTTTCGGTGGTGCCATTACGATGTTTTATTAAATAACTTATAAACATAAGCCACAATTTATAAAAATCAATAATTTTCAAAACCGCACTTCAGAAATCAAATCGTTACTTCCGCAAGTTACAAGAACGAATGACTCACAAAGTTCTTTGATTCTTTGTGTCGGCCGTTTATAAAACCAATAATGTAATTTGTTCGGGGATCTACATAGCTAATCTTTAAAAATATATTTTATGGGGATGCATGATTGTGGGTTTCTGCAAAAGTTCAACGTAATTTATTTTCTTTACTACTTACTAGAGGGCAGGGCAGGCGTAAAATGAGAGAAATTAAAAAATATTTCAAGTAGTTTTCTGTGCCATCACTACAAAGATACCGGTAACAGATTTCATTGCTCATTAAAACTGCACAAACTAAAAAATATATCGAAAGGTTATTTGCAAAATATATCGATATTTTCCATGAATATATCGATATTTCTAATATATCGATATATCGTTGCCATCCCTACTCACACGGCATGGCAAGTATACGCCATTAACAAATGTTAGCCAAGTACACCAGTCGTCTGAGTCCGGCTTAAGAATTGTTCACTCGATCTGTCCTGCTTATACAGGCTGTTTCAGTGAAGATGCACCAAACTCGGTATGTTGGTAGATATCGTGAAAAGAAATAAAAATTTCCTATAATATATTTTTTTTAATGAATAAGTTTTGAGATAATCGAAGGGAAAGGAGAATCGTATATTTTTAAAACGTACAATAGATGAGAGCGAATTCTTAACCTGCCTTAACGTTCGGTTTTTTACTTTACTACCCCATAAACTGTCGCGCCTCAGATGATATGATGAAACACATTTAGTTCGTTCACTCCGTTCTGGTTAACGTTGTCGTGACGAGTAATTAGTTGGTGTAGTTTATACTTTTCATTTTTAAGTTTATTATGTGTGTGTGTGGGTGTGTTGGTGTGTGCGATGGGCGATTACACATTTCGAGAATACGCAGATTATTCGAACACATGTTGTAAGGTAATTGCCGTTTTTGTAATTTGCTCGCTTCCGAATTTGTTTTTACCTCATGTGACCAAGTTCAGTCTGGCAAATAATTTAGCAGAGCGGCGCGGCGGAAGCAATAATTCTAGTTACTAATTTTCTCCATTTTTAATAGTACATAATTGTAGCAATTGTTGGATACTGGAATAAATAAAAACCCGTTACAGGCGTTAATTGTCGTACATTATTAAGACTCGGCAAATTTGATGTAATTACGGTTTGCGTAAATGTTAGTGCGACGAAAACGCACGCTTTTTTCAATATGTTCGCCTTTAACACGTTTTGCGGTCAAGGGCTAACTTAAAAGCCTCTCATAAATTTTTTCGTTTACGATAGATATTTATTGTCTTCTTGCAGCCGTGTGCCATTCATAAAACAATTTAAATCGCTCGTCTTTTTTCACGGCGGCAGAAATTTAAATCGCTACAGTATTTATAATGTTACGACTTCGGGTTCACAAATTTAAACGTTATTTATTTATTTTAAAACACTTTAATGTCTACGATCATTACACACAATAAAAGTACAATAATATCGAGCTGTGCATTTTTAGGGATTCATTCTACACTCTACATTATGAATACGCTGTATAAATTATATTTGTAAATATTTTAAGAAAGTAGAGCCTATTTTATGTTAAAAATTTGCCATCATTGCAGTGTTTCAATCGATTGAATAAACAAAAGAAAATATTAAGAAACAAGAAGAGTGATATATGACTGCACTGCAAATATCAACAACAAACCGCACGTGGAAGCAACTGTTTTGATAAAACTTCCTGTTTAATAAATACACTACTAAAAAATTTTATATAGTCATTCTTAATTACATATTAACTAAATTAAATATAAATTAATTTTTGTGCAATTAAAGTTTGTTTAATGTAGCTTCGTAGATATACCAAGCCTTACTTAAAAATTTTGAGCCTTAATGAAAATACGCCTACAAAATTCAATGACTATTTTTATTTTTTGAGCATTGTATGCTACAGGATGAGTGTGCTAATGATCCACGAATTAACACTCATGCTTTTTAATGAGGAAATTGGTTAGTTTAACATTTTGAAAATACCACTTTGTATTTCTATGAACAAAAAAAAACGAATTTACGCAGTCGGTAAAATAAATTAAAAATTCACAAGCGAACTAAATAATACATTAAAAAAATTGAAGGAACCTTTTGAAAATTATTTATAGTTTTGGTTTGACAGTTTTGTGTAGAATTTCTTAGTATATTGCATTCGGTGTTTATAATGAAATTATACTTTAAGCAAATGCCTGAAATTTTTCGATCAATCTTTATTTAAAGAAAATATATAAAAAAATCTATTATTTTAATATTATTTTATTACATGACCCAGGCACGACATAAGTACACTGGATAATTTGAGGTAGGCTGATTAGATAAAATTAATAAATTAATATTACACAAGAACGAAATGCAAGAACTTTTACTGCAGTCTAATACGCAAATACATAAATTTATCAAGCATCACGCGTGTGAAAAGGAATTTTTAATGTGTACTTACTTAAGTCGGCCAAAATTCTTCGTCTGTGTATTGCACGAAGAAAAAGCAAAACAAATACGATCAACAACACTATTAGAGTCTTTTTTAGATTTTTAACTTTTACTTTTTTGAGAGTATAAAGCATGACTCTTGTACTTACATATAGTTGACTAGGAACTGAATGAAGTAAGTACTCTAAACACATTGATTATTTCCCACCAATAAAAATTCGGGAGATAAGTTTGTACAATGGATAACCTGGCTTCAGGTACCTAAATCAGTCGAAAGCTAAATTATCAGAGACAGACGATAAAACGATAAGAGTCAAAAAATATCACTGCTATATTTTGCGGCTAAAACAGCAGCAATTTTTTCCAGAACGCTTATAGCACGTTTCATAATTTTCTTTATTTTATCAATCATTGAAGTTTACTAAACCTTGATTAAAAATTTTATAAAAATTCTTCTCTTGTTTTTTTTAACTTATCCTCCTTTATTTCTACACTATTTTTAATCTTCTTTGCCTCTGGGATTCAACTCCGTTTATTTCTTTTACTTCTCATTCTGTTTTGCTACCGTTGATTTCTAATTAGTCCTTTTAATTTATCAATCAGCTTTTTCGATTCTTTAAATACAATTTAAATCTACACTCTCCTATCAATTTCAAATTAATATTTTATTATAACAAAATATATTAAAAAATAAAATATAAATTTTTGAAATAATTTTCACTTTAATCATATTATTATATAAATTTAAAGACAAATTACCTCTACGTTTTGTTTATTATTTACTCTGATTTTACATTATTTTTACATTGTTCCCATGTTCTGGGCAGTTCGTATTTTTTTGTTGGTCTATTTAAAAATCACTCTGTATATATCTAGTAGCCTTTCCTTGTGTAAAATCTGACAACCTCTTTTTGATGACCAGATGCATTAACTTTGGAGACGAGCACTAGGCGACGATATACAGGCTGTTCAAACTTAAGTCGGCACTATTGCTAACTTTGTTATTATAAAAGCTATAAATTCGATTAAATTAGCAAACTAGTAGTAATTTTCACGCTGATTATAATGACGTAGTCAAAAAAGTAATTGAGCGTCGCGCTTATGAGATAAAGTCAAAAATACATTTTTTTTAAATGGAACACCCTGTATATTATATCACCAATCGTAGAGAACAAAATTCTTAATTAAAATTATTCTTTGTTATTTTTTCGTAAATTAATAAATAAAGGAGATATTTTCATTTTTACAAAATCATCAAAGATGCCTGTGTTTTGGAAACACAACATTTGAAAATCGCCGTAATCAAATTTTTCAGTTGATAGACTATTGCTTTTGAAGTTTTTTAATTTATTTCTTGCTAAAAAAATGGTTTACCCACGTCTAGAAAGAATTTACAAAAATTGTCACAATTTTTTATCATTTTCCTAGATGCGTATAAAAGTCACAAAAATGTAGAAAAATTAAGGCAACTTCTAGTAGCGTGGAAAAATCATAAAAAATGTTTAAAAATTGTTATAATTAATACATATACATATATATATACATATATACACAGGGTGATTCAGGCAACTCGTTCGTTAAAAATTTACGGACTTCCCATTTGAATTGCTTTCTCATATTTTGGATTTATAGATTACCGATAACGATCTATTTAACTGTTATATTTTCAACTTTCGGACACTTCCGGTTATACCGGAAGTTGCTGTCAACTTTGTTATTTTAAATAGAACATCCCATTTTTTATTACTTTTTTAAATTCCTCCCAGAATTCTAAACCAATTTTATACCGCATAAGATCAAGAAAAATTAACTGTTTCCGAGTTATTTCAATTTTTTATTAAAAAATTCAATTTGCAGTACCTTGTTTATGATATTGCCATTTTTATAAAACAAAATCCATGATGTTAATTTTTGGCCTACAGTAGGCCACATTAATAGGCTTCCAGATTATATTCAATTTTATACTTAATTATTTACAGGGTAGTTAAAAAGTAATTCCAATTCGGACCAAGTTCAACTGTCCAAAAGCAATTTTTTTTTAAATGGAACACCCGGTATATTTTTATGTCATGTGATTTAGAATTAAATGTTCTTTCGTTCTGTATCAGCATTCCCTATACCTATTTCTTACCATTTATTTGCCATTGATGATTTTATCTTTGACATATCGATTTTTTTCACTTTTCAGTATTCTCAATAGTGTGCTATGAAAATAAAAGTAATTCTCATTTTTCAATTCATCAATCTAGCAACTGTCAAAAAATAGTTTAGCTATGGCTATGGCTAACCACGAGCGAGAATATTCAAACGCAGACCTAATAAATGTATTTTTTATTTATGGCGAATGTGGCAGAATTGTTAGCAGAACTTGTCGTGTGTTTAATGAGAGATATTCCCACTTACAACCAATGACTAGCACAAAGTTTAGAAAACTTCAATCAAATTTTCTATAATAACGTAAATGTTTTAGCATATTTGCATGCAACACCTCATGCTTCAATAAGATTTGCTTCAGAAAACCTGGGACTGTGTTACTGGTCTATTCAGAGAATTCTTGAAAAAATAAAATGCATGCCTATTCCATTTTATGTGCAAGCTTTTCGCCCTGGCGACGAAATATGACATGTACAATTTTGCAAGGCAAATGCAGGAGGATCAGAATTTTTTGAAAAACATTATTTGGACAGACGAATCAAAATTCAGCAGGGAGGGAGTCACAAATAGAAGAAACTTGCACTTTTGGGCCCAACAAAATCTGAAATTGATACGTGACGCAAATTTTCAAGATAATTTTTGTTTTAATGTTTTTTCTTTAATTATGGACAACCGTATTTGTTTCTAAATTTACAATGAAAATTTGAATTCAAATAAATATCTGAAAATTATAAGGGGAATTGTATCACATTTCTTGGATAATTTGCTACTTAATGTTTTAAATAAATGTTAGTATCAAATGGATGGAGCTCCGGCACATTCCAACTATGAAGTACATCGCGGTTCGGTCCAATTCCATGGCCCCCCAGGTCTCCCTATTTGTCACCTTGATTTTTTCCTATGAGGAACCATTACAAACAAAGTGTATTCAACTCCTGTGAATACCAAGGAACAACTGTTACATCGAGTTAGAGCTGCTTTTGCTGAGCTAGATGTACAGATGACAAAATCCACAACCGAAGAAGTTAATAAAAGAATTTTATTTTGTCTAGATAATAACGGAGGTTACATAGAACAAATATTATAAATGAGACCAAATATGACGGTATTATAATTCCCTATTGATTTAGTTATGTGTTAACTTGAAATTGTTAAATATTTGATTGTATTTGTTTAAACATTATGATACATGCATCAAATGTAAACAAAAATACACTTGATACCGTGTGGTACACTTAATAAATTTATGTTTAAATATTTTTCGTGGATTTTGAGAGTGATCATAGCTTAATTAATTGAGAAAAACACTTCTTTTTTTAATTTTCATAGCACACTATTGAGGAATAATACCGAAAAGTGAAAAAAATCGATATGTCAAAGATAAAATCATCAATAGCAAGTAAACGGTAACAGATATGTATAGGGAATGCTGATACAGAACGAAAGAACACTTAATTCTAAATCACATGGCATAAAAATATACCGGATGTTCCATTAAAAAAAATTGCTTTTGGACAGTTGAACTTGGTCCGAATTGGAATTACTTTTTAACTACCCTGTAAATAATTAAGTATAAAATTGAATATAATCTGGAAGCCTATTAATGTGGCCTAATGTAGGCCAAAAATTAACACCATGGATTTTGTTTTATAAAAATGGCAATATCATAAACAAGGTACTGCAAATTGAATTTTTTAATAAAAAATTGAAATAACTCGGAAACAGTTAATTTTTCTTGATCTTATGTGGTATAAAATTGGTTTAGAATTCCGGGAGGAATTCAGAAAAGCAATAAAAAATGTGATGTTCCATTTAAAATAACAAAGTTGACAGCAAAAGTCCGAAAGTTGAAAATATTACAGTTAAATAGATCGTTATCGGTAATCTATAAATCTAAAATACGAAAAAGCAATTCAAATGGGAAGTCCGTAAACTTTTAATGAACGGGTTGCCTGAATCACCCTGTATATATATATATATATAATATAAATGTTTTCGTGATGCGTGTAAAACAATTTTTTAGTAAGAAATAAATCAAAAATGTTAAATATTTTAGATTGAATCAACTGAAGGCAAGCATACAATGAAGACATCTTTCTTGTTGCTTTAATCCACAAGAAGATTGATACAAGACCTTTAAATTGTTAAAATTGCTAAATATTTTATTTGTCTGAACGCCGTGAGGGAATTAAAATTATATTTTTGTTTTTGATATATTTAAAGCAATTTTTCAGTACGGCCAATGAAAGCGTAAAGTCTAGACTATCGTTTCGGTAAACATCAATTAAATGTTCACCTCTTTGGGATACTGTCAAAGAAAGGTAACCCTTCAACCTTTGGTGAGTTGGCAAGAGGAGCTGAACAAACCTCTCAACGAATTTTATAATGTCGGATACATTCTGTAGGATAAAGTTGGCTTAGAAAAGCTAGACAAGTCAAATATAGTTGTAATCCATATGTCATTAATTATCGTTAATACTCCTATTAAATAAGTTAACAAGAATACAAAACATGGTGTCAGGCTGTAGAAGAAAGAACTGTGTTTAAAGTGCACAAAACGTGAAACAAAAAAACAAACTTTTTAGTGGAACCCAATATAAATAGTATCTGAAATTGGAACAACAGCAAAGGAAACTAGAAAAAGAACTCCAGGAGTTAAAGCAGATTGTAGCAACACTTCAAGTACACAACCCTAGGCAAAGTGAAGAACCAGTTACAAGTACTAACACCACAATGATAAATTCATTACCTCAAATGCAAAAGTTTAGCTTTGACAAGACCGATTGGCCGCAATGGATTTCACATTATGAGTGCTAGAGTCGTATCAGGGCTAAACAAAGCAGTCGAGAAACTACAAATAACCAATTTACTGTTGCAAATGGGGCCAGAAGTGGACAAATTACTAGAGAAACTCAAGAAACCAGAGAATAGTCTTACAACGTAGAAGGAGACAAGGGAATTATCCGACAACCATTTCATTAGCAAAAGAAATGTAATTTATGAAAGGGCAAAATTTAACCTAAGCACACAACAAGAAGGAGAAAATTCTAGAGAATTCATAGATAGTCTAACAGTGTTAGCAAAAAGCTGTGAATTCGGGCAACTAATGGATCAACTAATCCGAGACCGCCTGGTAGTGGGAATTAGAGATCACAAACTCTTCGAAATGTTGCAGCTAGATGATGCCTTAACATTGGAAAAAGCGATCCAGAAAAGAAAAGAAACTATCAAGAAAAGTAGATCGCGTTAACAAAGGTAAATATAAAACTAAATTTAAGGAAAGACATGCAGAAGGACAAGCTAGTAATTATGAAAACAAACAAAAATGTTCAAGATGTGGAATCACACCTAGACACCGCACCAGAGAATGCCCTGCAATTAAAGAAAAATGCAACCGTTAAAGGACATTATGCATCAATGTGTAAAACAAAATCAGTAAAAAACCTGTCTCAAGACACCGACACTAGTAGTGAGATAAGTGGCTCAAATTCCATTACGAGCGATGCAGAAGTAGACGAAATTAAAAATATAAGTGTAGTGTCAAAGCCGTGGACAATGGGCCTGATGAATAAAAACTAAGCAATTGCTTTAAGCATTGACTGATTAGCAAAAGCAAAAGCTGTAAAAGCAAATGCTTTAAGAAAAAGCAATTGCTGAATTATTATATGAATAAAAATCCTAAGCATTTGCTAGCTTTCCGGATTCGTTGAAGTAATTGTTAGTACGACTTGTGCAGATTTGCATATCTACGTAGCTAAAGTAGGTACGTTAGATTCGTTATTGAAGCGGTGCTCATTTTTAATAAAATGTCGGATACTAGTGATCGAGATAGTTAGGGGTGATAATAGGAAACCGAGTTAGACAAAAAAATTATTTTTGTTAAAAAAATTAAAAGAAAATAAAATTATTTTTAATAAATTGGATTTAAATTTTACATTTGTCTAAGTTTGTGATCTCTAGTAATTGACTAGAGTGTTGTATGTACGTAATCAGTTTTAAAATTGTCTTAATCAATTTATAATTGTTTACTTATTCTTAATATAATTATTTATATAAATTTTCTCTGTATTTTCAAGTCAATGTCAAAGGACGTAATTTTTCGTCAATCCCGAAAATTATATGTAGTGGCGGGCAAGGGCTGAAATCTCATTCCGTATAAAGAGGGCGTAATAGCAATTATCTGGCTAAAAAGCTCAAACCAGATACCTACAAACAAAGAAATTGCTACTTGGATCATTTATGATCTGATACAAATTAAGAGAGTGAGGAGAAGAAATGGAAATTGTTGATTACTGTGGTGTAATTAATTTTAGGAATTAAGACCTAGTTTGAGCATAACAATAGAACTTCTCTGTTACTCTCGTCGAGACACCTAGAAGAACATAGTGTGTAAAAATTGATAAAATTGAAAGTAAAGGATAATTCATCCCCTTTCTGTTATCATCATTTTTAACCACCCGTCCCTCACACAAGTAATAACCGATAATTACAAGGAAATTTTTAATGTTTCCCTTACAACTAAACAAGTTGCAAGGAAAATAAGCAATATGAAAGGAAAAGTGAAAAAAAGTTTGATTTAAACAAAACTGACAATAAGAAGTTTTGTTCATAATAAACGTATAGGTTTTAGAAACAGTTGCTTGGGTCAGATACGACACAAAGAAATATTTTCATTTTTTCTATAATTGACAATGTACCACCACGATTCTCGCCACTATCTTCTAAAAAATAGTTTGCAAGTCACCAAACGTTTTCGCTGTTAAACCGATGCAATCTTATATGTATAATCTTCTAGACATTCGTTATAGTTTTTCTGTTTACGAATTCATATAAAGAATTGCGTGTGAAGAATGCGATGAATACGAAATTATAACTGATTCAAGCAAATGCAAGGATGGGGCAGATGAACCTTAATAATTTTTTTCTACTTTGCGTTCACAATGGATTCATTGTGACACCAAAAACAGTTTCACAATGAAGCTCATTGTGACACAGTTTTTGGGGAAATTTTAGTCATTTTTAATTGAAAATATTTAATAGATTTTACAAAATAACTCAGTATTTATTTGTTACTTAACAATATACTCACAATGAAGCTGGATAAGAAAAATTAATAACTTGTTAATGTGACTTTTGATTAAAACGAAAGGTTTTCAGTGTTGCCACGCATTACAACTAAAATTCCCCATATACTAAGAAGATCCAATATTTTTAATATTTTTGTTCAATAAGTGACGCAAAGTAGAAAAAATAGTATATTATACTATTATCTACGACTAAAATATAATGGAAGTATTATATGTATGTGTGGTTTGTGAACAATAATGCCATGCAATATTCTCTTAGGGAATAATGACGAGGGATTAGTAGTCATTATTCCCTCTTGCTCACCAATTACAAAATTTCTCTAATCAAATAATACCATGGCAACAAAATACACAAACTCAAAACTGTCATCGTTAAACGCGTAGTGTTTGTGAATTTAATAATTTAATAATTTAGTCGTAGATAAAGTAGAGTATACTACTCGCAATAATGGCTATTATTCCCTCGGAGTGTTACTCCCTCGCGCTGCGCGCTCGGTTCGTAAATACTTTTCCTCGGGAACAATAGCTATCATTATTGACTCGTGGTATAATCTACTATTAAGCAAATGCTTAAATAGAAAAATCAATCGCTACCTTTATTCATACAACATTAAGCAAATACTAGAAATTTTTAAGGAGAATCTTTTGCTATAAGCTTTTCCTTAGTGTCGTAGCAATTGCTACAAGGTCAAGCAATTCCTAAAGATTTTATTCATTAGATATTAAGCATTTACTAGTAAATTTCAAGAAAAAGCAATTGCTTAAACTTTATTCATAAGGCCCAATAAAACTTAATGTGGCGGGTAAAAGTGTTCGTTTCGAAATAGACTCGGGCGCGGACGAAACAGTGATAACGACAAACACTTATAAAAAAATTCGTGAAAACTGTAAGCTAAAATCCACACATTAGATTAGTCGGGCCAGGAGAAGGAAAACAAACTGAATTAAAAGTGAAGGGTGTACCAGTTGCTTGGCAAGGAACTGAAAATAGAGAGATGCTAGAAATATTAAAACGTCACGGAATACCTCCCACCAGAATCACACATCGAGTTCGCAGTATTTGTCCAGTGCCGTTCGTACACGGTTCGAATGAGGACGAGGACCGCGAACCACGCTACTGCCGCATGTAAAAGTAGTGGCAGGTGATAACTATTTTCCGCATCTCTCTAGTAATTAAGTTATATGTGGTAAAAACCTACTGGGTCGACCTGCACTGGAAACGCTAAAAATTCTACAATGGCCAGAAACTAGTCAAGAAATCTCACAGCTAAGCGAGGATAACTCCAAATATTTATTTACTAAGGAGGAAGTTCGAAATATGTTCTCAAGTTTATTTGAAGGATTACGTGAAAATGTACTAATTCAAGACAAAATCCTAAAACCTAAACTACCAGACCATGATAGGATAAAAGAAAATATGAAGCAAGAGAAAGAACAGCAGAAGAAAAATTACGACAAAAGACACCGGACAAGAGAATTGGAAGAATTAGAAGAGGGAACAAGAGTGTGGATAATAACAGAAAATAAAGAAGGAATAATTACAAAAAAGAGAGGAGAACCCAGGTCTTATGATGTTGAAACCGACAACGGAACACTCCGAAGAAATAGAAGACATTTACAAAAACTTCTAACCGAAGTACCACCTACCTCACAGAAGGTCCAGAAAAAGAAAAATGAAAAGGACGAAAGAATTTCAGAGTAATGGTTGGAAGGAAAACCTAAAAGAAATATAAAAACTCCAGCTTATTTAAGTGAATGTAAATGTAGTAGAAATTAAAAATGTTATACAGGTATATGTACCCATATACCTGTAATGTAAAGGGGGATGTAGGATAAAGTTGGCTTAGAAAAGCTAGACAAGTCAAATATAAATAGTTGTAATCCATATGTCATTAAGGCCTGGTCTTTTCATCTCCAATTAACTTCATCTGGTGATTAATTCCCATAGTAACGATTGTGTTCACAATTGTTACTATGGGAATAAGCCGTCAAATAAAGTTAACTGGAGATGAAAAGACTAGGGCTAATTATAGTTAATACTCCTATTAAATAAGTTAACAAGAATACAAAACACAATCAAAATATGAATAACTTATCCATTTGAGAAACGATGTCAAACAACAAAGTTAAGCTGGGACAGGCAGTAAATATACGCAAAGTTTTAGCAGGCGCCATCTGGAACTCGATAGCAAGAATTTCAATAACTGTTAACGGTTTATTTCTAATTTCTAATGCCGGCTTCCCACGGTGCGTGTTTTCGCGGACGAGCCTGCATCGTCGCACCGCGACCGTGGGAAGGGTGTCGTTTGTGATTGTGCGTGGCGGTGCGTTCGATCCGCCGTGAGTCGGTAACTTCAAAAGTGCGATGCGAGCTCATGCGCAACAGTCCGAGTTCGTCTGCCACAATGCGGACAAAATGACCTATCTTTGTATCTTGTTCATTTTGTCGTCGCCGTCTATGATTATATACCGGGTGGAACATAAAAAAACCTTTGGTGCTGTAACTTCCTTATTTTTTATCCGATTTTAATAAATGATATGTCAAACAAAATCGTCTTAAAAACACTCTAACCTGATCTGCTGTGAATTTTCTTTTGACAACTATTTTTTGACAGATCGTAGATAACTTTGTTTTTTTAAATTGCACTATATATATTTTTGTACTTATTCTAATAAAGATTTTATTTCTGAATATAGCTACATTAAAGTGAGAAGTCAAAAATTTATTTTAAATGAAAAAAATTAAAATTTACTAAAATCAAGTAACGATAGTTTTTATTAAAGCAACTGTTCGAAGTTAATCCCATTCTGACCCTCTACACATTCGACATCTCTATTGACGCTTATTGCTGCAAAACATTTATTTCTAAATCTCGTTCTTGAATTTCGCGTATGATTGTCTTGGGTTTTTTGAAAGATACACAATTCGTAAATTTCGAACCAGTTTTCCAAACTTATCGGCATTTGGAAGTAATCTGTCAGGAAAACGACTTCCATAAAGCCACAAGGCAGCTGCAGCATTTTTGCCTTTTCAAAATATGCTTCAATCAAATCCACATAGTCTCCGTTATCCATTTTAATCACAAATGTGAGAATTTATTGTCAATAACTTTAAAAGTTTAATAAAATGCGCGACTGACAGACATCCACAGCTCACTTGTCCTTTCGCAAATGTAGAACATACCCGTGGAACATACCGTTATTATTGTTTAATGTGATTGCCTGATTTTTAAAATTTTACATTAAAACCTTAAATTTTCGTTTTTTTTCCATTCATGGTTGTTTACATTTTCATATTCAGAAAAAAAAAATCACCATTAAAGGGAGTAAAAAATAAATAGGAGTGCAATTTGAAAATAAAAAGTTGACTGTCATCTGTCAAAAACGGAATTAAAAAAAAAATTTACTTGATCCAAATTGTGGCATTTTTTAAGCGATTTTGTATGACGTATCATTTATTAAAATTGGAGAAAAGATAAGGAAGTTATAGCACCAAAGGTTTTTCATATTCCACCCGTTATGTCCGTAGTTTTCAGTGTGGAGTGGGCAAACGACTTAATTTTCGAATTTTTCAATTTTATCAAAATGAAGCATCGTTGTAGAACTTCTACACAGCGGAACACAACAATAAAAATGACACATACGATGCATAGAACAGAATTAAAACTCAATTAAGAGGCGATAATATACCTGTAAAATAATTGAAAAGAAAGGGAGACATATGTCTACTTACATGAGATAAGCAGCAGCAACAGCGATGCGACTTCTATCGTTAGGCATTTTGGGATGGCAAAAACCGTACACCAGCACGGGCCTGTACGCACCATGGGAAGAACCCAGGATGCGGTCCGAAGTGGTGCGCGGTCGTACGTCGTCCGTGATACCATCCGCGAAAACACGCACCGTGGGAAGCCGGAATAATGCTGCATGACTAAATGTATGATGTCTTATTAATATAGGTATTAACCCTCGCTTTTACTTGACTTAACGTTTATTCCGTTAAAAAAAAATCAAAACAGACACATAAAGGCAACAGCACTTTACGATCATTTTAAAATTTCAACTTTTTGATTTAATATTTTAAGCATTTTCATTTTAAGGCAAAACATATACATCGTTAAGTCAAATGTAATAGATGGTAATAGTTTAACATTTTCACGCATGATATCTGAGTATGCTCATGAGTCGTCGCGTCGCGTCAGTACTTATTTGTGCCATACAACAAGACTTAGTTTGGAGAAAATCAACACATAAGCACGAAAATTACATGTCCAAAATGAATTATGGAACAAATGGGCATCAAATTTCCCAGTGATAGAGTTTCTTTTGTTACAGAAGGTTTGGCAAATACAACAAAGATGCACTGAATTTATCAAAAGTGGATTTAACTAAAAATATCAAGAAATGTGGTGTGGAACAAAAAAGCACTGAGGCATGACTGAGGCGACGGAGTGGCATCAAAAGTAATCATCATGACCTTCTAAATGAAAAGCGAGTTCTATCTGGCCTGGGCAAAAGTGCAGTTCAGGCGTGCTCCGCCGAGCACTGCTTACGGGGCGCTTTCTTAACCTAAAAGCTTGACAGTTCTGTCACATGTGAATGGTGGATGCGTTCATGTAAGAACAATTAATGTTATTATTGTAAAAATTTGAGCATACTGCATATTATTTACGATGGAATAAAGTGGAGTATTTATGTCCAATTTCGACAACTTAATTTAGCATTAAACTATTACGGTTTTAAAATCTTACCTGCATATACTCAGAATTTCTGTGATAAGTTACAACATGTAAAATAAAGCTTCTTTTCTCACTGTGCGTAATTATCATTGCCCTTTTTAACACGTTTTATTCATAACACGAAAGCTTTTTAAAAAGACAGTTTCTCTTTATTGCGCAAGCATACTTCACTCCGACGTGATCAAATGATTTGTGCATGAATCTATAAAGTTTATACCATATAAATTATGTTGTATTACGGTAATTACAATATTAATTAATTTTGCGTGAACTCACTTTGATTGACAGTAATGACAGTGCCCTTCACTCAGTGGCGTCAGTGCCCCGTAACTAGCGCCAAAGGGGCGACTTTTGGCGTTTTCTCGAGCACAAATATTCAATGTAAATTATTCAAAACGCCCAGGCCAGTTAGAACTCGTTTTTCATTTAGAATTGTAGGATGTTTCTGACGTCACATCCCAGAACGTACACTCGCACCGATCTGAAACTTCGGCCGGACGACGCACTTTTCATCCTTTTTACTGCGGCGTTTAGTGTGTGACTTGCGCTTTAGACGTGTTTACGTTATAACGTTTGAAATTTTAAGTTTTAATGGTGGTTTTACTTTAACTTACAAAAGTAGTGAAAATGAAAACAGTAATAGGGGTTGTCAGTGTAATATCTGCGGCGATATATTTACATAATTCAACGTCCATAGTCCATATAAAATAAATGCGCATGTGCGGGGCTACGCACACCACAAGCGTTCATAAAAATGGATAAAAGAATAGGAAGAGAAGGTGTGACGTATATTTTTACGTCACACACCATTCGGAATATTTATACTGAGAATCTAAACGCACTCCTGCGCATTCTTCCGCGAGTTGATTCTTACGTGGCGCAAACAATTTAAATTTAAAATCTTGCAGTGTTTGCAGTTGCCCGAACGTGCCCGAACCAAGCCGGTAAACCAAACTACGAATAGAAGCAGCGAGACTACTGCGCATTCTTCCCCGAGTTTCCAAGAATTTTGTACGCGAAACTAGCGCCAGTGAACAGACTGTATAGATTGTGGTTAAACTTCGTTCGATTGAGAAAGGCCTCTTAATAGTCTGAACTTTCACACTCAACATACGCCGATTTTAAGCGCATAACCGGTAATTACCGGTCAAAAATATTTATAGCTAAATATGTTTAAGCTACCTGAGGTGCTGTTCAATTGCACGGATGAATTACTCGGAACTACTTGGAGCATCTCTGGAATAACTCCGAGTAGTATCTGCGCATTTGGAAAGCATTTAGTTAAAAATATTTTTAACCGGTAATTACCGATTATGCGCTTAAAATCGGCTATAATTAAGGCAGGGCTCAGGTACACAGTCCACTTTGAATAAAGGTTACTCTTGTGCTGAGCGTTGCACAATCTTAAAATTTTCACAGTAGGGGGAACACAGATTAGTATACGGGTGATCTATGACGTCGGGGAAAAACTTCACCGGTTGATTTCTATGAGTAATTCAAACAAAAAACTTCTAATAAACATGTGTCCGATAATGCTTTTTAACGGAAGTGTAACTCTTCAAAGTTGGTAACATATAACGTAAATCAATCAAAGCAATAGCGGGAGGCTTATTTCTTATTTCATTTGTTACCTATGGAAACAAAAATTAGTATCTTAACATCGTCTTGAAGCTGTAAACATTCAACATGTAATAAACTTTGAAGGGTTACTCTTCCGTTAAAAAGCTTTATCGGACACATGTTTATTAGTATTTTTTTGTTTGAATTACTCATAAGAATCAACCGGTGAAGTTTTTCCCCGACGTCATAGATCAGCCTGTATAAGAAGGCTAGGTAGTTCTTACATATTTATAATAAATAGAATAAGGAAAAATAACTTCTGATGTATGTTTACATTTTGCTACAGTAAACTGCTATACTATTCTGTGTTCCCCCTACTGTGAAAATTTTAAGATTGTGCAACCTTTGTTCAAAGTGGACCGTGTACCTGAGCTCTGCTTTAATTATGTTGAGTGTGAAAGTTCAGATTATTAAGGAAGGTTTCGACAACACTTCGTGGACGCATAAAAAAAGACCTGAAATGTGGAAAAACGTCTCATAGATTCTTCAACAGGACAACGCACCAGCACACAAAGCACTGTCTATCCAAAGGTTTTCGCCGAAGCACAGATTTCCCGTATTGAAACATATATCCACCCTACCCACCTCCATCTTCATTTGCCTTTTTTTTGTTTCCTAAGATCAAAGCTGCGCTAAAAGAAATCAGATAAGTTCATTGAGGGCCGCCGCATATTGAACCCAGCCCAGATCTAGCCCAAGGACTCGATATTTGAAAGGTAGCGCATATTGAACACAGCGCAGATCCAAACTAGTTCCATGTTCCAAAATGACTGCAAGCGAGCAACAAAAACTTCTCGATTTATAATCTGAATCTGAGAACGATTTAAGAAGAAAGATTTATTTTACTGCATTTGATCAACAGAAAAAGAAAGAAAAGAAACACAAATGCATATTTACGAAAAAGACAGTCATGGAGAGTTTCAAATATGTAGTGAAATTTCAGATAGCGTATTTAAAGAGTCGTTTCGATTAAAAAGGAGACAATTTAGAAAGATTCATGAATGAATTAACAAGTTTCATACAATATAAAAGAAACCCACGACCCACAAAACTGTGTTTGACTCACATAAATTTAAACCTAACTGTTCATTTTTCACCTGTATCTGTAACAGAGGTTGAGAAAATTATTAGAGGAATTAAATCGAATGCTGTTGGATGTGATGGCCTGTCAATTAAAATGTTAAACTATTGTATACCCTATTTATCAACACATGTAACACATATTGTAAATTTATGTCTATTATCAGGTTATTTTCCTGATTGCTGGAGTGAAGCAATAGTTCATCCACTACCGAAAATTAAAGTTCCAAAAACATACTCTGATCTTCGCCCCAATAGCATATTGCCTACATTATCTAAGATTTTGGAAAAAAACAGTTCATACTCAAATATTCAATTATTTCAAACAAAATAATATCCTTCCAGATGAGCAGTCCGGTTTTAGAAGAGGTCGTAGTACAGCTACTACCTTATTAAATGTAGTACAAAATATAATCGATGCTTTGGATACTGGAAAAGCTACGGTGTTAACTCTCCTTGATTATTCAAAAGCATTCAATTCTTGGTCCCTTGTTATACATTCTTTACACATCCGATTTCACCAAAGTTATAAAATATTGCACTACTCAATTGTATGCCGACGATACACAATTAATATACTATAATATATAATATATATATATATATATAATATTTTCTTCCACCGTATAAAGTGAGCCCCACATGAAGGAAATTCACGGTTGAATGTTCTAACCTTACAGATTGAAATTCTGCAAAAAAAAGTGGTCCTCACTTTGTACGTGCCATGCTCAAAATTGTATATTTTAGTTCGGCGCTTCTCCGCTTGAGGGCGCTGCTGTTGCGCGTATATTTTGTAACCGTGTTTATCTCACTCTTGCATTGTACGATGTGCTCCGCATCAAGTGAGGACCATATATTTGGCAACAGTGCGTTGGTATCTTTTCAAGGATCGGTATCGACTGTTAAGACACGTCCAGAAAATAACTGAAGAAAAAGTCCATCATAAATATACATGGTGTCCACCGAGTGCCGCGGTCTTCTCTACCGTCTATAGTATATAAGATTCAAACGAGCCAGGATGTCACTCAGTCAGCGCTACTTCAGAAAATTATTTTTAGCTATACAGAGTGTTCACTAACTGAGAGCCATACCAAAGTTATATTTTTTTAAATGGAACACCCATTATATTTTTACATATTTCGAAAATACGCATAACGAATAGGGAACAACCAAAGATTTTGGAAGTTTTACTTAAGAGTTTGTAAGATATTGAAGTTTAAGTGTAAAAAATTGCCATAATATGAGTGCTTATATCGTTGTTATTTATTTACATTTCGTCTTGAATTTTTGTAGATATTCAATACAATATTTTTTCTACAGAAATTTCAAAATTACTTCGACCTATCAGTTATTATGTGTACAGGGTGTTGAGTTTTGCGAAAGATAATTTTTCTCAAAATTTTCAAATGGAACACCCAGTATATCTAGACTCTCGTGAAACACGTTTTCATAAGCTTTCATAAAACGCCAAATATATTTGTCTAAACTGAAGAAGTCGTGAGACAAAAATTAATAATTTTTCTTTCTTTCAATATTGACGTTATTTAGTCTTTCCGACCGGTTTTTCTGTTTTGATTTGCTGATAAAACAATGAATATGTTTTATTTTTTGTTCAAAGTACATAATTGAATATGTTCCTGTTAAACTAATTACTATTTTTCTTTATTTTGAAAATATTTACATGTCGTTATTTTAATAACATTTTTACTCTATTTAATGTTTCCTGGCGTTCTTTTCAATCTCTTTCAATCTTTGGAAAACTCTATAATCCAGGTGTCTTCTCATAGGATAATGCTGCGAATATAATCTTGATGTCAAAAGACAGTTTTAGTTGCCTTTTCCTAGTAGGTATGTCATGTCACGTAACTCTTCATTATTAGAATGCATTTTGTTATCATAAAAAAATACAAAACTGTAAAAGTAGTGTTATCTACTAATTGAATAATTGTTCTGTCAATTAAAAATTTATAGCAACTGTTTTCCTATTTTCTAGCAAACGGCAACGTGATTTAAAATTTTATTTTTTAAAATTATTATTATAACGTTATTTAGATATTTTCAAAGTAAAGAAAAATAGAAATTATTTTAACAGGAACATATTCAATTACTTTGAACAAAAAATAAAACATACTCATTGATATATCAGCTAATCAAAACAGAAGAACCGGACAGAAAATCTAAATAACGTCAATATTGAAAGAAAGAAAGATTATTAATTTTGTCTTACGATTTCTTCAGTTTAGGCAAATACATTTGGCGTTTTATGAAAGCTTATTAAATCAGTGTTTCACGAGAGTCTAGATGTACTGGGTGTTCCATTTGAAAATTTTGAGAAAAATTATCTTTTGCAAAACTCAACACCCTGTACACATAATAACTGATAGACCGAATCTGTTTTAAAATTTCTGTAGAAAAGATATTGTATTGAATATCTACAAAAATTCAAGACGAAATGTAAATAAATAACAAAGATATAAGCATTCATATTATGGCAATTTTTCACACTTAAACTTCAATATCTTACAAACTCTTAAGTAAAACTTCCTAAATTTTTGGTTATTACCTATTCGTTATGCGTACTTTCGAAATATCTGAAAATATACTGGGTGTTCCATTTAGAAAAATATAACTTTGGTGTGGCTCTCAGTTACTGAACACTCTATATAGCCAAAAATAATTTTATGAAGTAGAGCTGACTGAGTTACATCTTAGCTCGTTTGAATTTTTTTTTGATCTTATATACTGTGGACGGTAGAGAAGACCGCGGCACTCGGTGGACACGCTGTATACTGTAGACGGTAGAGAAGACCGCGGCACTCGGTGGACACGCTGTAGATATTTGACGTGCTTTCGAACTTTTTAAGCACAGAGCAAATCTTCGATCAGAAAAGGAGTTTTATAGTTGTAAATACTAATTCTTTCAACATTCGCTATTCATAGAAAAAATAAAGTACGTATGGGAAATGTACCAAAGTAGTAGTTCAATTTTTTCGAAATTTATTTTAAGAATTTAATCATTTAATAACAGGTGATCAATATCTTTTCTAATCAAGTGACCTATGGAAATGAAATAATGTGTCTTTGATTAGTTTATCATTGCAAACGCCACTTGAATTACATATTTCTATTGCATTCCTATACAAAACGATAGAAATGCAATAAAAATAATTCAGATGGCATTTGAAATAATCAACCAAACAAAGACATTTTTATCCATAGGTTACTTGATTAGAAAAGATATTGATCACGGGTTATAAGGAGTTATATATTCATGATTGTTACAAACGAATCTATTATAACTCTGACATTTTTTAGAATATTTTCTGTCCAAATTTCTGGGGCATTTAGAACATTCACCACGTTTTATTTCTTGATTTTTGTGCGGATGACTCTGTGATGTCGAAGCGTTTTCTGATGTCGAAGCGTGTTTTGCGTTTGTTCCAGTAGTAACTAATTCTTTTCCTAGTTGCTTCAAAAATTCGCGTCGTTTGTAACCAGTTCTTGTTTTCCATTCATCGTTTAGATGAACCCATATAATGTAAGTGTTCAATGCACTAATATCTACTAGTTATAAAAAACTGTCACCGGCCATCCAGGTGTATACACCTGATTTTGTTCTATTGTAATCAACAATTATTTGCGGCTTTTCTTTTCATCTTCAAGAACTTCACCACTGTCATGCATGGTGAATAGCAAAGTAACAATTTCTCCCCTTTCAGGACAGTAAGAGGCTAACATGGCTTTGTCTTAATAAACAAATTTTGTTGAATATACTTCCCTCCTACACGTAGTCACTAATTTCTGAGGAAGTTCTGGTTTATTTTTTCGAATTGTACCTAGCAAAGTTAAAGTTTTCTTTTCCATTTCCTTTGCAAGATCTAGGCTTGTGAAAAAGTTGTCAGTGGAAACATTTCTAGCTGATGTTTTACCAGTATATATTTGGCAATTGTAAGCATATAAAGTTTTACTGTCGCATGCTGCCCAGATTTTTATGCCATATTTTCCTGGCTTAGAAGGTATGTACTGTTTGAATGGACACCGACCACGGAAAGTAAGCAGCTGCTCGTCGACGGTTAGATTTTCGTGAGGTATATATGTATCATGTAGTGTAGGTAGCCATAGTAAAAAAAAAACTCTAGTTGGCGATAATTTATCTAAATCTCGACTTTTTTTCTTCGGATTTCGGCATTATCAAAACGCAGAGATTGAGAAATTGTAGTAAACCTGTGCTGCTTATAGTTTTGTTGAATATAGGGCGCCCATCTTCTACATTCCACTAATTTGTAATTCCTTCGTTATGATATGAGATTTGTGAACTCCTGCCAATATCAACAATTCAGAAAAACGTAGAAACTCTTCGGAATCCAGAATTCTCCATAAATCTCCAATCTCCATGCTTGAGTCTACCTTCGGCATTAGTCCACTGAACGACGTGGTTTACAATATTATCTAAAAGTACTGCAAATTGTGTCCACGTTTCGTTTGGCGTATCTAGTAGGCCCTCCTTCTTGATACATTACATTTCATAGTTGTCGTCGTCCCGTTCTAATGTGTTTGTGGATCTAAGTGCTAATTTTCAAGCTTATTTTTCGACCTGCAGTTTCTAAAAAATATTTTTTCTAGAACCGTGCGTAAAGTAGATACTTTAAAGGTTAATTTTAGTTTGTAAAGTGTCACTTTTTACGCACTAGTGCGTAAAGTAAAATGTAAAATGGATTTTTTTAAAAATGCGTGCGTTAAGAAATAAAAAAAGATAATAGAATAGCATATTTAATAAGTGGGGTCACTGGTAACCTCAATGGTATTGCGTGTGACTTATTTATTTTTTTGTAAAATTATGCAAACTACAAAAATTAGGCTTTTAGCTAGAGTTAGAACAGATAAAGTTAGGAAAAGTCAAATTTGGTAAAGTTTTTGAAAAGTAAATTTCAATAAAAATTATTATATTCATAATCACGCATGGGGTCTTCAGTGACCCCATGATAGTATGAGGGTTAAATTCCAGTATAGAAAGTATAGCGGTATTTTCTCGTTGACTAATTTGTACCTTCTCGCGTGTAATAGAAAAGGAAATTGAAACGAGAGTTCCGTTTAAATGATTAGCCAATTACGTTGCAAAATAGAGAAATTATACTCAATACTATTCATCTTTGATCTATGTTTTTCTATCATATTTAGAACCGTAAGTAGCCTATTTTTCTTTCTATTAGGATTGATTAAGAGCATGGGTCAGTTAACTTGCTTTCACTTAGTGAAAAATAAAATAGAAAGTCAATTAGCCCCCCCAGTGAACATTTTCGAAGTGTTTTTGGTGTTTTATGCACCACCTTTTTTAACTTTTGCGCCGCTCAAATAGCTGAGAAAAAAATAAAGTAGAAAGTTAAGCCCCCCCCCCCCCCCCCGGGAAAATTTTGGAAGTTCTTTTGGTGCACCTTATTGCACCCCTTATGCACCATCTTTTTTAACTTTTGCACCGCTCAAATAGCCAAGAAAAAAATAAAATAGAAAGTTAGTTTTGTTGCACCTTATGCACCACTATTGTTAACGTTTGCGCCGGTCAAATAGCTGAAAAAAAAAAAAATAGAAATAGAAACTTAACTACTCCCCAGTGAATTTTTTTATGAAGAGGAAATAAAATATAGACTTGGTTAACCCTCCCGTACAAGTTCTTTCAAAAGTTTTTGATTTTGTGTTGCATCCTTTATGTACCCATATGTACCACTATATTTGATTGACTTTTGCACCGCTCAGACAATTGAAAAACTTAGCTAGCACCCTCTTACCTATCGCTCTTATTTTAAGTTCTTTATTATATGGAAAAGGAAATAAATTTATATCAAACAAAACTATATTTAAGTACTTGAAGTTTATCATTTATCAAAAGTGAATAATAATAAATTTAACTATATTAAAATTAGTCTACTAAATTTAGAAAGTTTTTTGAGAAGAGAATGTTGTTAAGAAAATAATTAAATTCAAAATGAACTACAAAATAGAATACAATAATCATTTATAAATATCAAAATGTAGGAAAGGTACTGCCCTGTTAAGCGAGAAAGACGTACTTCTCTGTTTCATTTTCTTGATGAGTACACATTTAAAGTATCATTAACATATTTTAGTATCATATAATTAATTTTGAGATTGAGATAAGCCAAGTTAAAAACGGTGATGATACCCAGCAGGTAATGGATGCAATAAGACGCAACAAAAAAACTGAAAATTTTTGCTGGGGTGGACTAGCTAACTTTCTATTTTTGTGTTCTCAGCTATTTGAGCGGTGCAAAAGTTCAAAAAAAAAGTGGTGCATAAGAGATACAACAAGATGCACCAAAAAAAGTTCGAAAATTTTCACTGGGGGGGGGGGGTAGCTGACTTTCTATTCATTTTTTTCTCATGCATTAGGGGTGCGACAAGGTGTACCAAACGACTTTTTTTCCCTGGGGGGACTAGCTAACTTTCTATTTTTTTTTCTTTTTTCTCAGCTATTTGAGCGGTGCAAATGTTAAAAAAGGTGGTGCATAAGGGGTGCAATAAGATGTGACAAAAAAAGTTCGAAAATATTCACTGGGGGGGTGCCAACTTAACTTTCTATTGAATTTCTTTTTCTCAGCTATTTGAGCAGTACAAAAGTTAAAAAAGGTGGTGTATAAGGGTGCATTAGGGGTGCAGCAAGGTGCGACAAGAAAACTTCGAAAATTTTCGCTGGGAGGGGGGGAGTTGACTTTCTGTTTTATTTTTTTCTCAGCTATTTGAGCGGTGCAAAAGTTAAAAATGGTGGTGCATAAGGGTGCATTAGGGGTGCAACAAGGTGTACTAAAGAAACTTCGAAAATTTTCACGGGGGGGGGGGGGGGGGCTACGGTTAACTTGGCCCCTCCCAGTGAAATTTGCCTGCAGTTTGTCTTGAAGGGAAAATTTAAATTTATTTTGATGGTGCATAAGGATACAATAATTTGGTGTAAGAAAACTTTGAAAAACGTTACGGGGGGGGGGGGGCAAATTAACTGACCCTGAAAGCACCGCACTGTTTTGGTTAGCGACAACACGACCCAAAGGTGTCATAAATTTCTTTATTGACGAGCGGCTTCCTTTGAATAGTCGAAATTGTGGAAAATCTGTGATAATCTGTATGCTACTATACTGCGCACTTGGTTTATAGGAACGCGAAAAATGGCAACGTTGCATGGACCTAACTTTGGTAGTTTCACATCTTTATACACGCATAACGGACCTCGCATTGTTGGGATTACGAAATGTATATTCGGTCCTCACTTTAATAGACAAATAGTGCAGTCCTCACTTTGTACTGATATACGCCGGAAAAAAAAGTTCGTCATCTTTCTTAATTTTGGAGTATACTCGTGCGCCCTCTATTGCCCTTGCCAAACTACGGTTACAGTAATTTACTAGCGTTTGTAGCATCATTCCTTCTAGTGGTCCTCACATTGTACGCACTACGATGAGACCTCACTTTGATAGCTGGCCGTAAATATATATATATATATATATAATATATAATTAATATAATATAATAGCTTTGATCCTAATAAATCGTCCGAGGCAAATGTTCTAATTAATCTGGATTGAAAGCTTTAGAAAAAATTTCATGCGAACATAATTTAATAATTAATCCTCAAAAATCACATTCTATGTTATTTGCATCTAAAAAACATATGTCTCTTTCCACAGAATTAAAAATTACTATACGGTGGCAGTGTTATTGAATTTAAATCCCCGTGTAAAAATTTAGGTGTACTGTTTGATTCATCATTGCGATTTACTTCACACATTAACAGTTTAATTTAAAAATTTTATTGTAAATTAAAAGTACTTTATGCTTCCAGAGGGATATAATATAATAATCTTTATTCAGTATTACCGTGAATACAGTTTTGAAACGTCAAACATAAAATAATATATCACAAACAAACAAACAACAAAATGTAGCAAACAGTTGTCAAAGAAAATACATGTAAGTGTAACAAACACGTGAATTAGAATATTATAACCAGCTGATCCAAAAAACTTTGTACAGAGTAAAACGGGTTCGTCTGTAAATATTTTTTTAAAGTATCCTTAAATTTTGTATCTGACAACATCTTAAATTCTCTGGGTAGATGGTTGTATATGCGCAAAAGTTGAGTTTCTACATTTCTTTGAACACACGTAAAGGTTGTTTTAGGCGCGCGTAGAACTGATTTTGAGCACAGACGCGTGTTGTACAGGTGGTCAGTTTCATAGTGTTCGAACAGTTCACCATAGTTACTTTTTACGAGACAAGCACATGGAACGATGTAAATACAAGGAACAGTAAGTATCTTGTAATTTTTAAAATAGTCCACGCATGATTCTCTTTTTTTCAGATGGAATATGCTACGCACACAAGATTTTTGGAGTCTGAAGATCCTTAAGGCTTCCACCGAATTTCCCCAGAAAATAATGCCATATTGTATCCGTGAGTATACGTAAGCATAGTAGGAACCAATAGCAGCTTCTCTGTTTACAGATTGCGCAATAGTACGTAGTGCATAAGCGAAGGAGCTTATCTTGTTTGCGAGGAAATCAACATGCGGTTTCCAATTTAGAAGTGAATCCAACATAATTCCCAGGATTTTTGCTGAGCTTTCGCAGGTGAGTGACGAATTTCCAAATTGCAGCTGAAGTGGTTCTTGTGATTTTAGACTAAATTTTATAGCTTTAGTTTTTTCTATATTAATTACTAAACCATTTTGGTTTGTCCAGTTTTCAAGGCACGTCATTGAGTTGTTAAATTCTTCATGTAGTTGATCCTTACTTGATGCTTTTATAATAATCGTTGTATCATCCGCGAATAATCCTATCTTATGGGGCAGGATATTAGGTAGATCATTAGTGTACAGAATATAAAGCAGGGGACCCAAAATTGAACCCTGTGGGATGCCCTTATTTAGGATTATTTTATCCGACTCCAACACAACTCCCTCTTTTTGATCCATGAAGATTACACTTTGTACCCGATTTGAAAGATACGACCGTAAAATATTGTTTATTGTACCTCTTAAACCCATTCTCTTAAGTTTCTCTAGTAAAAGTTCGTGACTCACCATGTCAAAGGCTTTCGATAGGTCGATGAAAACTCTGAGTACTTCCTTCTTTTCAGTTAGAGCGCCGAGAATTTCGCATAAGGATACGTATATTGATCTTATTGTAGACCTTCCTTTTATATAAGCATTTTGACTCTCGGTAATAATGCTATATTTTTCAGTGAAATTTAAAATTCTCGCAAGAAGTATTTTTTCAAAAACCTTTGATACCACAGAAATAATAGCAATGGGTCTGTAGTTCGATATTTCCGATTGATCACCTTTCTTGAAAATGGGGTTAACATGGGTTCTTTTCAGGCAGTCAGGGAAAATCTCTAAGTTGAAACACATATTAATTAGGTTTGCCAGGACATTGCTTAAATGTGAACTCCATTTCTTTAATAGTTTTGTCGGAATTTCATCTGAACCAACCGCACTGGTGTCCTTCAACGATTTTATTACAGTCGCAACTTCCTCAGCATTTGTCTCATATAAAAACATAGTACTGTCGTTAACTATTACATGTTCCAAATTAATTAAGTTCAATTTAGTGCTGTCCATATGACCTACAGAAGCGAAGTAATTGTTTATGTTATTCAAGTGCTCAATTTTACTATGTTCACCTTTATCGATGACTGCACGTAAATCTTTTTTTGGTTTCAGATTCTCAACTGTCAGCATTTTTACCACGTCCCAAGTGCCTTTTGTTGTATTCTGTGCATTCATGATGTAATTTGAAAAGTAACTTTTTTTCTTTTCATTTATCAATTTTTTATAGTGAGCACAAAATTCCTTGTAAACCAACCAAGATATTCCGCCATTTTTCCATTCATCATATAATTGTCTTTTGATTCGCGAGCTGTTTTTTAATTCTTCGTCAATCCATTTTTCTCGTACATTTTTGTATTTGACTTGAAAAGTTTTTCTTGGACATATGTTGTTCATTATTGAAAAATGAGTGTCTATAAATCTGTTCATACTTCTGTTTGGATCTTCATAATCTAAAATCTCTGTCCAATTTATTAATTCCAATTCATTTACATATTGAATTACAATTTACGTAGGCTCTTATGTGAATCGCTTGTGCTGTCGGTTTTAAACTATTGTGACGTAGTTTACGGCACTTGTCTTCTTAAAATTGATAAAAGTCGTATACAAAAGATTCAGAACTGCTGCTGTAGATTTGTCATGAACGTCAATAGACGAGAACATATTAGCCGTAGACTAAAAGATTTGAAGTGGTTAAATATGGAAAGGAGGAATTCACTGCATCTTGTTACTCTTGCCTATAAAATAATTAAAACTAGAGGCCCTTGGTATCTGCACAGGAATTTTATTTTCAGAAATGCCATACACGACGTAAATGTTCGCTCATCTTTTCTTTTACATTTGCCTCCTCATTCTACTACTCTTTAGAGTAGATCATTTGTTTTTAACGCCGTCAAACGATTAAACACTTTGCCACGGAAATGGTGGGATTTCTCGGTGGAGCGTTTTAAATTAGAGTATAGATCTCTACTTTTTGATGAGCAATTGTAAACAAAACTGTTTTGCTAATAAATATTTTACTTTAATCTTAATTTGGATGTCAAATTAGTAGTTTAGGGAATTTATTTAGTAGTCTCATTATTTAATTTTTTGTCGTGGATATATTTCTTAATTTTTTTTCATTAATATTTGGTTAAGTTTAAGAATAGCTTTTAAGCTAAACTTTCCCAAATAAAGAAGATTTATTATTATTATTTTTATTAAATATACTTTAATGAAGCCTAAATTCATTGATAATGTGTTAATACGAATCATACTCATTCATACTGACGTACCACACAAACATTTCAGGTTGCATTAAAGAGTATTTTGCGAAAAGTATGCATTGGTGTACACCAGTGCAGGATAACAAACAGACTGAGTACTGTCAGTCGCCCTGTATAGCGAAGTTACATGAACATTCCGTTACTCGGCCACGTGCGTTTCATTTGTACGCCATGAAACAAGGGCCTGCACTACGCAATACTGAATTGTTGCCGACACCCTCTATCCTGAAATGAGTTAATTCTGTTCTTCTATAGACCCCCCTCTTGATATCTTACATGCGCTGAAAACGCTTGCACGCTAGCCAGTCCTTCGTGGCTCGTTGTAGGATGTGCACGTGTGGTGTCATTTTTATGGTTTTGTGTTTTGCAATTAATTTGGCTGTAAACGCCTGAAGATGAATATTTACGGTACTTTGATTACCGGATTTTAAAAATCGTCACCCTTGCATTTTTAAGCATTGTTTAATGTTTGTCCAAGCCTAATCCCGGCAGTTGGAGAATAGGTAAATATGGCGTGTATTTGGGCGTGGTTCATTTATTTCGTTACTATGATCATCACATCTTTGGCTACCCAAAGAGCTGGTTTTGATTTCGGGGGCCCCTCCATCTTGAAGTTACCACAAGGTCAGTGCGGCAACGGTTACATTTACCGCCATTACTCCCCCGTCTGTCCGGACTTGAACTCACCTAACCGCTGTTGGTGAACTGCGTCGTGAGAGGTCGCTGGTAATTGCGATATGCCGCGCCGCCTTGATTTCAGTGGTTCTCCACCGGATTCGTTATTCTACGGACATTGACGACGATAGTTGCCGTTGGAGGCGCGAGGATGTAATCAAGATCGGATTATTTTGATTTGAATTGCGGTAAAGCACGCTTCTAAATTCTTTTGAAAATTAAGCAACCGTTTGTTGTCGAGGTTAGTTAATTTTGTCTTGACTTTTGTAACGGAAAGTCAGTACCGAGTTTTCGGGTTTATTTTTTTGACAACCTCTTTGCGATTCTTTATTCTGATTTCAATTTTATAGCGTGCTAATTATTATTTATTATAAATAAAGACAATTGTGCCGTATTGGGGAATTAATTGGGGAGTTAATTGTCTCTGTACATTTGGGGCTACGTGCGACCCCCATATCTCCAGAAGTTAGCCGGCTGTACTGGAGATCTTAAATTGCCCTCCTGCAATTTGCTGCCATTCAGGTAGGTAGCACTTACCTTTCCAGCGAAGTGCAGAATGGTCCTAAGAGGCTTAGTTTTCACTTCATCAGGTGTCAGACTCGCACTATTTAAGTGACTAAGCCACGTATTTACAAAGTATGTGTCAGCTGTTTTGATTTTTGATTCACATAGTCTGCATATTACATTTTCTGCCAAGCCCATTTTGTGAAGGTGATACCTCACCGGGCAATGGCCAGTAAAGAGCTCTGTATTAGTCTTTAATTCATTCTGTGTTAAAAGTAGAAGCATTTGAGCAGACTTAATTAATAAATATCTTCGCCTGTCCTTGACGTAGAACATTCTTCCAGTAAGATATTTTCTTCCTTTCTATCCACCTTTCAGTCTCTTTTCTATACTAAGTTTCACTCAGACCACAGTAGGGTTCAGAACCTATGGGAGAAGCCTCAGTACCAGTACAAGCAAGTTTGTCGGCTCATGGCCAGGAATCCATTTAGGATTATTTTACTGCCCTTAGCTAGTTCTTTGAGGAATTGCTTACATTCCCATATGGAAAAGGACTCGGTGCAGGATGCCTTGAGTACCTTTACAGTTGCCTGACTATCAGACAGAATAAATATCTTTTTGACCTTTGTGTTCCTTCTCAGACATTTCTGGGCATATAGATTTATTGCAAGTGTTTCAGCTTACATAATTGTTGGTGTAGTACCTAAGGCTATTGATGCCTGGTACTTTGTATCGTAAATACCTATGCCTGTCCCCTTTGTAGTCTTTGATCCGCCTATGACCCAGACGGAGACATTGTTGCCTAACTGTGCTATTTTGCTTTTAACCATATGGCGGCTAGTAATAACCACTTTATAAGACATAAGGTATATCAAACTTAAACACTTTCGGCATCATGTTTGAAGGTTTTTTTAATATGTCTGGCTGCAAAGATGACATAGAACTAAGCTTACCATACGTCCCGGTTTAACCGGGATTGTCCCGGTTTGAGGCATTGGTCCCGGCGTCCCGGCCGGTTTGATATTTTGTCCCGGTTAACGATTGTATAAACTTATATGTAACGGAAAGGTTAGCGCCAGGAAAATACAATAAAAGAAGTAAATAGCGACTTAGCTGGCAAGGAAAAGTAACTGTCGACGTACGTTTCGGTCTTATTAGACCTCATCAGAACAGTATAACCAAGGTGTAAGGTGTTGACACTTGGAGATAGAAAACAACAAATGAAGCAACAGATCAGGAGACCGAATGCACATTTGCTGCAACCACTGCAAACCACCTTGAGTATTCAAAAACGCGAAAATTCTCTAGGTCAAAGGTAGTTTTGATCACCTTTGAGTATTTATTTTCTCAAGGACGCTCAATCATTTTCGATCGCATTGTATGTGTTGTTCTTAGGCAACTTTAAAACACGGCGTACTTTAATCGCCCTTTTTCGCACGCTTTTTAGTTTTAAAAACAGAGATTTTGATGCAGGTATAATAAAAAAACATTTTAAAGTTAAATCACTGTGACATTTCTTGAAATATTTGTTTTATTTATCTTTTAGTAAAATTTAAGATTGTTTACACAAAATTCTTTATAATCTAATTTACATCGTATTACATTTGAAAACAGGAATTCTTCTCACCAAATAGCAATAAAAAATCACAGTTTAACAGATTTCAGATTTTTCCTTTATGTTAATAATACTTTATAGCTTAAGTTAAATTCTAATACTTTTCGCATGAAATATTCAAGATGAATAATTATAAACAAGGATCATATTGGCCACGCACTTCTAACTTGACTGTACTCGCCGTCCCCACCTTGTCTAAGGATACGTTTATGTTGGAGCAACGATGAAAGGCATAAACGCGACGACACCAGGGACGATAAGAGCAAAGCGCATAATTCTTTCTTTGATGTATTTATATTGGAGATGTGAGAATATAGTTTAGCGATCATGAGTGATTCAGAAGACGTGCAACTTTTTCAAGTACTATTCAGTGGTATTTTCTGAATAAACGTAACAAACGTAAATATTGTGTGCATCCTATTGTAAGCTCGGCCGAAATTACCAACATATATTTTTTTCAGTATTATTAAAATGTGGTAATGCGTATACATAAATTTAAGTAATCAAAACGCTGACCGTCTCCTTTGGCTACTGGGTACCGTTAGCTACCATCACCTCCCATTGACATTATACGTTCATGCAACAATGACATGTGTTTATAATCATTTGTAAGAGACAGCAGTTATTTACTCACCGGGGACTCCAGTCCCCTGGCCCCAACAGTCTGCACCTACTCAACCCCTTGGTCAATTCACAACTCAACCTAGTGCCTCTATCATCGCTTCTGATGATATCCAACCTTGGGCCTTTATTATCATATCTGTTGCTCTTTCATAAACTATTGCTCTGAAATGTTATTTTCAGAAACACAAGCCACATGCAACACAGATAGCCTTAATGACATGCAAACATACTCTACCCTATGTCTTTGTCATCTCCGACCCGTGGATTCTCTACCACCAATCCACTCTTCCACCAGGTGCCACAAATCAACGTCAACGTGGCATCCCAGCAGGTTACGTCCCCTCCACCTGGCACGTAGGGGTGGTGACAATTTAATAACCTTAGGGCTCCTAATCCGCTGCACCGGCTCCCTAAGGGGTCACCATGGGACCGTGAACAGTACGTCGTTCACTCTCAGTAGCGCTTTCCACCTTGTTAGTACGATTTCCCTTACGAAGTAACCACTAATCGTGCAAGTGACGTCACAATCCCTACCCCAGTCGACCTACTGGCCGACGGCCAGGTAATGCAGCACCTGCCACGACAACCGAGCCTCACCCGGGGAAATCGCTTCATTCATACAGCATGCAGGAAATACTTCAAGCTAATTCTCTATGTATCATGCATTAGATACAATTAATAACTTATCTCTAGATACCGCTTTCCTGCTTCTACCGGCGTACTTTCCGAACACACCCTGTATACGCACGCCAGTACAGTACACGCGTACTATACAATTAACGCGAGTTGTGCGTTGCAAGTGCGAGTTATAAGTTGCGAGTTGGCCAACTTTAAGCGCGTGTATTAATTAGGAATTACTTTCCGCACGTTTCTATCATAACGCGTGATCAATATCTTTTCTAGTCAAGTGGCCTATGGAAAAAAATTATGTCAGTGTTTGGTTCATTATTTCAAATGCCATTTGAATTATTTTTATTGCATTCCTATCGTTTTGTATAGGAATGCAATATAAATATGTAATTCAAGTGGCATTTGAAATAATGAACTAATAAAAACACATGATTTTATTTCCATAGGTCACTTGATTAGAAAAGATATTGATCACCTGTTATTAATTAACACCGCAAACTCTTATTAATGCGCCTATCGATTACGTATCATAAACTCGATTATCCCGATTTCCAAAGCAAACCTTTTCTGCCCGAAACTCTTTATTGTTTATATAATCTCAAGAGGACCCAGCATACCACCGCGACAGTTTGGGTGAACGTAAACAAAACTCGATGCATTGCGGGCAAACGTTTATAATTCTTTAATTCTAAACGCATTATATTTTTGCTTAAAAATGAATATCTAACACTATAAATGTTAAACGCCGCAAATTGGGAAAATGTCATCACTTATATGATGATTTAAGAAGCCATCCTGAAAAATTTCAGGAGTACATGAGAATGAAAATAGAGACTTTTGACTATATTTTGACTAAAATAAATCTATTATGGTGATTTTTATCACGTTGATCGCACAAAGGTGCTCTGATGAACACTTCACTAATTAATTTATCTACGTCCATCGCGGCTAGCAAGTGAAGAAATAGAAATGAAAGTATATCGTCGCTTTTATCGTTATTCGGCTAGTGCGTTTAGCTTAGCATGCATCTTCAATATAAACAGGAACATACATGTCTACTGCTGGGTTTCATAAAAGTCGATTAAATTTAATCATTGATTAAGAATAATCATTGCTATACCTTCAGCACATGTAACCATAGCAACGTTTACTTTTAACGCTTGATTAAACTTAAGTAACGTTTGTGAAATCCACCATCAGTTTTGTTTTTCTTCGCTTTGCTTTCATCGTCGCGGTTATCACTTATTGTTGCTCCAACATAAACGTACCCTTAAAGCACGGTGAATTGAATACTAACGGTGGCAGCATTTAAGCGAGGTAGCGAACCAACCGTTACGTCATCGCATACCCACTTCTCCCTCTAATACAACTGTCAACCGTGACAGTTAATAGGTCCGTTTGTTATCCTGCACTGGTGTACACTAGTGTACACTTTTTTTACGAAATATACTTTAATGAAGCCTGAATTGTTTGATAATGTGTCAATAAAAATCATACTCATTCATACTCACATAGTACAAAAACATTTCAGGTTGCATTAAAGCGTATTTTGCGAAAAAGTATGCATTGGTGTACACCAGTGCAGGATAACAAACAGACCTAGTATTGGTTAACAATTGTGTAAAAGGAGAAGCGGGTATGCGGTGACGTAGCGGCTCGCTATCTTGATTGTCGAAATGCTGCCACCGTTAGGGTGTCCTCACAACGACGCCTGCAAGGTCGCCTAGAAGGTCGCTGGTCACTTGGAAGGTAGACTAGCCGGAATGAAATATGCGCACGTAGACGCCTGTACCTGCTCGCGGATCGTTGAGCACGTGTAAGCTTTTAGTCTTAAAATGGATTACGATTCTAATAGTAGTAGTGACAGTGATGATCTTTTTTTAATGGAGAGCAGTGCATTAAAATGGTTTTTAAAACAAGAAGTTGAGAAAAGATTTAATGTACATCCTATTAATGAGACCAGACATGAATTTGGAGAATACCATCATCTATTCAAACAACTGCGCAATTATCCCGATCGCTTTTTCTCATATTTAAGGATGAATTCTGAAACTTTTTATTACATATTGAATATGATAACCCCCAAACTACAGAAACACAACAAATCTATTCTGATGATCAGGATGTGCCTGATTCCAGAGAGGCGGTCTGCTGTGTACCAGACTGATTAATTTTTCCACATCCATACCGCTCGTTGGTCGCTGGAAGAATATAAAATGTCATTCTTGCAGCGACCAGCGTCCTAGCCCGCTATCAAACAGGCGACCGGCCCAGCTTCAATGTGCGGTACTCCGTTTGAAACTACGGGTATAAATCTTGCATCTAAGCGACCAGCTAGGCTAGCCGCTACCTTCCAGGCGTCGTTGTGAGGACACCCTTAGTATTCAATTCACCGTGCCCTTAAAGGCCGATTTATAACTCGATCTTAATCGCAATCGCAATTTGAGTAGTAATCGCAACAAAGTTGAAAGATACGGTTTCCTGTGTTTAATTTATAACCCAGTCGCAACCGCAATCGGAATCGTAAGGATCGTAAGAAGTTCGTCAACTTTCATCTGTTACAATCCGATCCTTATGATCGACCAATGGAAATGCATCGATAATCGAATGAATCCGATTGTTTCCGATGAAATAGTAATTTAGGCGGGCAATCTGGCCGGGATCTCAGCTGGCCATATTTTGGTGTGGTATACGGTTTGGTATACGTGTAATAAATTAATAATAGCTCCTAAATTCAGAACACCAATGTCATATTACACTGTCAGATGTCAAAATTAACTTCTTAACGGCCAGATGACAGCAGTTTTACGACGCCGCTTGCCGTCAGTTATAAAATAGCCCAAACAAAATCCGTACGATTCTTACGGTTACGATTACGACTAAAATTGCGATTGCGATTAAAATCGAGTTATAAATCGGCCTTTAAGGCAGCAGTGCAATCGGTGATCGTATTTTACGGCTACATTTAAATAAAGTTTCTCTCAATATAAGGCTTTGCTGCGAGATAATCGAAGACGATTTATTTTCGAAAATCTAAAAAAGCATTTTATAGTTACCGCAAATCATGCAATTCTGTAATATATTAGTTTTTTTTTTTTTAGTTATAAATTGCGCGCAAATGATCAAAGTAGCCATCGCAACAACAAATTAATTTTAATTAATTAATAGCATTGAGCATAACAGTGATCTTTTACATAATTTTTGAGAAAACACCTACGCCTATGAATAAATTAAATCAATCAGGTTATTAAATAATACTATGTAAGCTTTGTAAGTTATAAAAATTATCGTTGTAATTATCTGTTGCTAAAAATAACACGGGCGTGATGTTTCTATTGCCACCGACGCGACGGTTCCTTGCACACCTTACGTAATGCAGTTTTATACAAATGCTCACTCCGCTCACTCTACTCGATCCTCCCACTCTTCGATCTATTGTTCCTGTGTAAACTCTGAATAGCAAGTTTTCGTATTTTCTCCGCAGGAAGTGACCCCAAATATGATCCCTGATTATCAATATTTTAATATACCATGTGATCGAAAATAAAATGATTCAGAATAGACCAAGAATATAAAAAAAAAATTGGTAATAGCGCCTGTCGAATTTAAAAGCTGTACTAATAGTGACATTTTAATTGTTTCAAATGTTCGAATTGAAATACAAAACGTTCATTTCAGAAATAGTGAAAAACTGGATCATAGTCTACTCTGAATCAATTTATTTTCTATACTATGTATACAGGTTATTTCAAATTCGATGGTATCCCTTTTATGTAGTATGAACTAAACAATCCTTCTCAACATCACAGTTACGAGAATAACATTTTTATGTTTTTAATAAACCGCTTGTAAGGCAAGATATAAAAAATAAAGCTTTTCTCCCTATTTCAATTCGAGGACTTTTCCATTCAACTGAAAACTACTCTCAACATTTCTTCGTTTTAATGCCTTCGTAAAGCTCCGTCATTTCTTTGGGGGTGTAATTATGCGACGTTATAATTGACTTGTAAAGGCAGGGATTGGATTTCTGTTTATTCGGATGGAAGCCTGGATCGTCTTGTGGTATCACTCCAGCAAATTTCGCTAACATACCTAAGGAATAAAGTGTTCTTGAAAAATTAAACTGATATAGAATAATACGTGCCAGTAATATAAACGTCTTCCAAAAAATATAAAGGAATTTGGGTTGCTGTTCGGTAGAGTCTTCCAACTACGTCTACTGACATTACATAACCAGATCCGGAAAGAAAGTCTGGATAATATTTCGCAGAATATACGTCTGTTGGGACGTACCTGCAAAAAATGCAACCTAAAAGGTGTTCAAATTTACATAGAACTACTCACCATTTGTTTGTAGGATCTCGCTTAGGTAGAGGATTAGAGTATTTGTGTCCGAGTAATAAATTAGTTTTACTCCTTTTGTTTAATGCGTTTCTTAAAGGTACCATATTAACATACATATCATCGTCAGTCTTCATGAAATACGTGGTTTGATTTTTACAGTAAGTTTCGACCATTTTAAGCATCATCAGCGATTTCGCGGTCACATTTGTGTAGGTGTCCACAATTTCCTCTTGAATAACATCGTCGTATGTCCTGTACTCTTCTCCAATTTTTTTCTGCAATTTCACATAATTGATTCGAAAATCAAAACAATCTGATTAGCCCAACTTTAATTTCTTTTTCTATTTTCTGTGACGAAGCAATTTACGTCACATATTTACAGCTTACGTGATTTAGTGACCTTAAATCAATGGCTCTCAAACATTTTATTATCTTTACTTTTTTCTTAAATGAAAGGTCGAACCCAAATGTTGTATTAGACTTTTCTACTCGTTTTGATGATATATAATCAAAACGTCATTAAATTTCAATGTGACGGGTCACACTTTTTTGTCCGCAAGTTTACGTCAGCAGCCAATGTTGACATATTAAAGTAATTATCTGACTTAATAAATATCACCTGACATGTTAAAATTATTATAGTTGCTAACTTTAGCATATTAAAAACATTTTGTCTCAATCAAGCTGTTGCTCTTGGTATATTAAACTAGGCGTCACTAACTATGATACATCATTTTCCATCATATGAAGCATAAGTGCAATTTATTATTATCATACAGACACACTGATAATGTAATTTATGTTTCGCTAATTAATAGCTTTACGAATTTTATTATAGATATCAGTTGTCTACGTTGATGTATTGAAGTCATTAATCGAAAGATACGTCACTAATTAAAATTGTTATTCAGGTAACAACAACAAATAGCAAAAAGCTCAAATTTAGATTATCTTGGATTTAATGCTTTACGTGGCGTCAAAAATATTGCGATGTTTTTGGACCGCCTCATTTCTTTCACAATTCAAAATATACAATAAAAAGTATGTAAAGTTCATTTTTTTGTTATATTCCGATCGTATAGTATAGGAACTGTGCACGTGCGAAACCAGCGCCACCAATATTGTGCATTAGTGGTATGAAAACACGAATTGTTTCAAATTATTAGTGTACAGGGTGGATCAATTTCGATGTCTCTTATGGGGATCTCTGTAACTATAAGAGATAAAAAAAACTAGTGGCCAAGTCTCGATCTCTTTTTTAGAGATAAAGTCAATAGACTAAACAAAAATTGGCTATCTTCTTTTGTTTTCGAGTTATAGGCAAAAATTGACATTTTCGACTTTTCGTCAATAGCGCATATCTCGTTTATTTTTACAGATATTAAAAAACTGTTACGACATTATTAGGACACTTTTTGGAATACAATTCAGTGGTGTAGTTGGTTTCTTGATATTTAATAAAATTTTCGAGTTATTACATAAAGTTGTATTTTTTTAAATGGAAATCATAGTAGGCAATGTCACCATTAAATAGAGATTTTTTTTCTGTTTTCAAAAATATATACTTTGTTGGGTTTATTTCTTACAATTAATAGAAAAAAAACGCCTTTTTTATTATTCTTGGGTGCATTCTATTCTTAGTAGGCTGGTTTCAACAAAGGCAACAATTTTTTTGTTTGTTTTTATTAAATATCAACTCTTGTTCAAATATTTTGACAGTTGCAGTCACGTAAAGAGAAAGAAAGATAGAACGAGCATCCTCTAACAGTCACAAAGATTACAGCAATACCGATACCATGTGGTTTGGGTCAAGTTCGAAATTATGTAACTTCATTTAATATTTAAGTTTTTTCGATCATATATGCATTTTATGGGATAATGAACTAAATTAAATGTATAATTTAAAAACATCTTAAAAATATGAAATTTATTGCCGAAAAAGTTAAAAAATATTGAAATGTAAGTAGATAATAACCACAACTCGTGATATATCACAATAAATAACTTAAAATCCAGAAAATAATATCACAATAAAATCACAATTTAAACACTGCCGCGCTAAAATACGCAGACAACTCATGTTGTAACCCAACCCAACTATATCGGCGCTAGCTTACGTTCATCGCAATACCTCTTACTCTTATGCTACCCAATCATCAAATCTTTGTTAATATTTAATAAAAACAAAAGAAAATTGTCGGCTTTTGTTGAAACTAGCCTACTAAAAAAATAATGCACCAAAAATAATAAAAAAGGCGTTCTATTTTATTAACTGTTTTTGAAAATAGAAAAAAAAATCTCTATTTAATGATGACATTTCCTACTATGATTTCTATTAAAAAAAAAACTTTATATTATAACTCGAAAATTTAATTAAATATCAAAAAACCAACTACACCACTGAATTGCATTCCAAAAAGTGTCCTAATAATGTCAAAACAGTTTTTTAATATCTGCAAAAATAAAGCAGATATGACTGATTGACGAAAAGTCGAAAATCTCAATTTTGGCTTATAACTCGAAAACAAAAGAAGATAGTCAATTTTGGTATACACTGTTGACTTTATCTCTAAAAAAGAGATAAAGTCAACAGTGTATACCAAAATTGACTATCTTCTTTGAATTCAAGTTCAAATGTACAGGGTGGATCAATTTCGATTTACAAAATTTTGTAATGTATTTCAATACCAGGAAGCTCAAGTATTATGTATTACAATCGTAAATTGTCATAAGAGTGATATTATTCCCATGCAATGAGTCTCAAGAAATATTTTCTTATCACAAATTCACAAGTTACTACGCTAGGCGGTGCTGAACGCAGAGATGACGCCTATAGAGTTAAAAAAATATACGACGAAACTACATGACAAAAGCCGCAAGACTGTTTCACGAAAGTTAGAAGGAAATAATTATATAAAAAAATTCTTTGACTTATCGATCGATCGGCATATTGTAAAAAAAATGAACTGTACCTACGACCCCTTCATCTCATACTTTTGGCTGTAGTGTACATATCATGTCAAAATGAAAAATGTAGGTTATGCGAAGGAACTGAAATTAACTTCCTTACCAAATTTTCTTCTCTTCTTGATTTTCACAACTTACGGTATTTAAGAACCACTTATTTCACACTTAAACTTCAATATCTTAGAAAAAAATTGGCGTATTTTGGCGACGTTTTATAAACAAATTGGCATCATTGTCTACAACAAATCTGGCAACCCTGATTTAAAATTTGTTTGCCATTTTCAATATGAAATGGGTCGCCGAGTGGCTCAGCGGTTAGCCTAGATGACGTAGACTCTCGTACAAAACTAACTATACAAATCGATGGGGAGTTGCGTCATTTTGACGTCAGCGTCATGTCGCATATGACTCGATGTCGAATGATTTCAAGAATTGGGCCCGCCTTAATAATATTTCCCCTAGTTTTTCAGGACTTTCCATTTACAAGCTGACGGATAAGGACCTTATTGTTTGTACTAACTTGTAATGTTTTGTTAAACGTCCGGCCGACCATAAAATAAACATCAACAAAGAAATTCGAGATATTCCGCGCCGAGCCCCACGTTTTCCTAATTGTCCGGCGTCTTTCAAAATTGCCAGCCGCCGAAGCCACTATTATTACCAGAGATGTACACTCTTTACAAAATCTTTTCGGCACGGTTATAATCAGTCGATCTGATAAAATGTGAGTTGTTAATTCTTCGGAAATATAAACGGGTTGATTCTGCCTAAAATTATGTTTAAAACAATAAGGGAACGTTTGTGGATTTATTGTTTATTGCTCACCAACTTGTAGAATTTGCGGACAGTCCTCTCATGCTTGTTATTGCCTCATCTACGTCTGAAATAAAAAAAAGTTTCGCCCACGTCGAATAAAAAATTGTTTCTTGTTACCTGAATATGTGTAGAGAAACAAATTCGATTTTCTCTCGAATGTAAAAACAACAAGAAATACAATTGTGGAGAGACATCCACATAAGAAATATTTTCTTACAAAATGCGTTTTGTAAACTATGAACTTCATGATTTCTGAATGTGTACTTAGAGATAGACGGAACCAAACCAATTGATAACAAAGTATTTCGCTTGATAATGACTGATAACAGGTAGTGTCCGCATGTCTTTCATAACTTCTGTGGTATTCACTTCATACCAAGCATGTGTGTTGTAAGAGCTCAGTAAATTCTTTGATTATTTATCAGTAAGAAATGAGTTCACTAGTTTATTTGGTATTTCAAATTCTTTATTTACACACAATATCTAATAAAAATAATAAAATGTAAGAATTAAATATAAAAAACTCGTGGTTAATATTACCGAGTTCTTGAGAATCTTAAAATATTTGCCAAATTGTTAGGTAAACATATTTGATCTTATTTATTTGTTAAAACGTACAAAGTGCCATGCAATAGAAAAATTTGTGATTAAAAAAGTTCTGACTAATTGGCGGGTTGTTTCACCAAATAACCCCATGAAGCGTATTCTTTCCGTTCGTTTTGTTCCAACGGTCCCCTGTATACTTTTATCTGCACGCGATCTGAAAATAAACACCTTCCAGTAATTAATAATTTATTTAAAAAAAAAAGAAATTCTAAATACCCTGGTTTGAGGAGGATAGCCGTTCTGAATCTCTACATCCTGAAAAAACCATTTGAACAGTGCACAAAAGTAAAAGTAAAATCTAAAAAAAAATATTATCACTAATCAATTAAAGCAACTGGGAATTAATTACACGTACCAAGTGTAACGTGAAAGACAAGTACATTTTAATGCAGTGTATTAACATTGAACTCTAAAAGCATTATTTCAGAATACGTCGGGTATTTATATATTGCAAATAGGGGACAAAAAAACACTGTTAAAAATGTAAACCGGAACATCCAAAAGTGCCGTCAAGAATGAAAGTGTGCTTATTCTTGCGTGAATGTATGTGTACCTCGTGAAAGTAATGTTAGGCTTTCTTGAGATTGCTAGTAATAAGCCATTGAAGTATGTTTTCCCTTCCTTCGCCATCAATCGCACTGGCTTCTACTATTTTGATATTCTGCTGCACCTCTTTTTGGAGTCTTCGAATCTGCATCATCAGCAAAGCTTCGTTCCTCATTTGCCTGTAGCTGACGTCCATCTTCGTCAAAACTAATAGAAACTGAAAGTTTTAAATAATTTTCTCTCGTTATTATTTACTACTACTTCTATCAAATTTAAAGTAGTGTAATCGAAAAAGAAAATCATCTAGGGTTGCGTTCCATTTCGGGCATACGCTACTTGCATATGCAATCAATGCGATGCGTTCATAAAAGCGTTTAGTTTTAAATTTGCTGTTGGTGCGTCAAATGAATCGGAACGCTTAAAGGTACGGTTAGATCGGACATTTATTGCATGGCATTTATGTCGGAGAGTAATGTAAACAGTGAAGATTTTCTGTCGGACATATTTCAGTAGTAGGTAATTTACACCCTCAAACTAACTTTGTGTCCGACATCTGACTGACACTTATGTCTAGATAAAAATTTCAGATCTAACCATATCTTTACATACATTTTTGTTACAGATGGAAGAAGAAAATATATTTCTAGCAGTGAAAATGTTCGCAGATTTTGATGACTTAATTGAAGACGTTGATTGAAGATACTAGTTCAGACTCTAATAATGATGAAGAGGAAGAAATGTATTCATTTTTTATAGGGTTTGATAATAGGTCTGTTTGTTATCCTGCACTGGTGTGCACTAGTGTACACTTTTTTTTACGAAATATACTTTAATGAAGCCTAAATTCATTGATAATGTATTAATACGAATCATACTCATTCATACTGACATACCACACAAACATTTCAAGTTGCATTAAAGAGTATTTTGCGAAAAAGTATGCATTGGTGTACACCAGTGCAGGATAACAAACAGACCTAGTTCTTCATTATAGTTATACAAAAGTAGAAGTAGAAAAGATTACTGATTATGTTAAAAGAGTTGTTCCAGGGTATTCTAGAGAGGCATTTAAAATGCACTTCTGGTGAAATGTTAATTTTCTTCTCTTGGTTATGAAATTTATTTAAAAAAAAAGTTATGTTGTTAGTGCCGTCCTTTTCGATATGTCACGTTTGATAAGTTTTGGAGGTTAGGTTTTTTAAAAACACTAAACGGCTGCTTTAATCAGAATTGTTATTTAAACACGGATTGGCTTAAAACAATGTATATTCATGGTAAATGAGAAAATAAGTTGGTAGTCTTACCAACAAGCGCATTTCTCCTGGAAATCTGATGAGAATATCTTCTGTTTTCCAGCGGACAAAATTACAAAATACAATCATATTTTGAATCTTGTCCTCATTTGGCGCATACACAGGGTTACCTGTTACCCGAATTATGGGTAATTTAAGCAACTTTGCGGGTAAAAATAATACGTGAGTAAAAATGGGTATTTTCAAGGAAGAAAAAAAAATTTTTAATTGTTGATTGATGACTTGTTAGTGATGTTTACCAACTTTACTATTGGCAACAAAGAAATCACTAAAGCCAAAAACTAAAGTAACTAACTAACAGCCATATCCACATTGTCGATCAGTGCTGCCAACTCTACCGATAATTCAGTAGATCTACCGATTTTGAACTCTTTTGAACTTTTTTTTTAATTTTAATTTTTTTTGTAATTTTATCAATTTTCTTTATTTCTAGATCGTCTTTTGTTTTATTTTACTTAAAAATTGCACAAATGTCAAATCTTAATTTTAGAAAGTTTTGTTTATTTAATGAGAATTTTTTAATTTTCGTTATTTTTCATAATTTTATAAATTTTCTTTATTTCTCGATCGTCTCTTGTTTGGTTTTTCATAAAAAAATGCATAATTGTCAAATCTTAATTTTAGAAAGTTTTGAGAATGAGCATTTTTTAATTTTTATTTTTTTGTAATTTTATTTAATGAGATTCTTTTATTTTTGTTATTTTTTTGTAATTTTATTCAATAAGATATTTTTAATAGCCCGTGATTCGGACCTTGTTGACAGCAAGAATGACGACTGGAAGAAAATTAGTAACAAAAAGCATAAGCCACGAATGAAAGACTTTTTAATCGGAAGTAGAACCGACAATAGCTCAAACGAATTAAAATCAATTCCAAAAAAAGCTTACTTATATGCTTCCAAATTCTCACCTGATATAACCGCTGATCAACTTCAAAACTTTCTAATAAAAGAATTTCCAGAAGTCGAATGTGCTACGGTAAATCACAACTACCAGGCAAGTTTCGCCTCATTCAAAGTTACAGTTAATTTTGAAAACTTGGAAGAAATAATGAACCCCAAAATCTGGCCAAAGGGAGTTAATGTGTCTCGTTTTTTTCACCCGAGAAACAAGATGAAATCCCCGAGGTAACTGACGAGTTCCAAAATCAAAATAAGCTCCGCATATGCCACCTAAATGTGCAGATCCTACGCAAGAAAATAGAGGAAATTAATTTGTTACTACAAACATTAGAATTCCCAGAGATAGTTTGCCTCACTGAAACCTGGTGCACTAAGGATGAAATCAAGGTCATTAAAATGAATAACTACAACCTGGCCGACTTCCACTGCAGAGAACATTCAAGAGGAGGTGGCATTGCGATCTGGACCTTAGTGGGCAGTGAAGTAACAATGACAGCAGGTGACGTAAACTCCCGCCCAATTGAATACTGTTATGCTCGAATTAAGCTCAAAAATAACATTGTAAATGTAGTATGTGTATATAAATCCCCTAACTTTGATATCCAAACCTTTAACATGAATATTGAAGATATAATTTTTAAAATTGCAAACAACAATCAAGTTATAGCCCTATGTGGAGACTTTAATGTCAACTTTGACACTAATAATTTAGATATCAAAGCTAAAAATTTAATAAGCATGTTACATTCATATGGTCTTACTCAATACATTACTGAATATACCCACATACAGGGCGACTCTAGAACAGTTATTGATAATATTTTTTGTAATGTGGTTGATGCCAAATCGGAAATAATTTACTGTGACTTATCTGACCATTTCATGCAAATGATCCTCTTAAATAGTTTCCATAATAATAATAATAATAATTCACCAAATATTAAGGGTAACTTAACCGACCCCAAACAACGCTTTGCAAACAAGAAAAGCATACAATACTTCAAGTCCCTACTATCAGCAAAAAACTGGGACGAAATTCTGCAGAATAACAATGCTAATGAAAAATTCTCTTCTTTCAGCACTGAATTTAATAATATAATTAATTTAGCATTCCCCCTGAGTAACAGAAAAAGAGGTAGAAGTAGACAACCAAGAAATAAGTGGATCTCGAAAAATATAATTGACATGGGATGTTTACTACGGGATCTGCATAGGATAATTAAGGTAAATGGAGACCAATCACTCAAAACCCTGTATAAGAGTATACAAAAACAACATAAGAATAATATTGAACTAGCAAAGAAATCATCCAATGACAGATGGTACAATAGTATGCCGAATAAATCCAAAGCTGTCTGGCAAATCATTAAAGGAGAGATGAACCTGGAAAAAAAGAAAACATACCCATCCAGCTTTTTTGACGAGCATGGAAATAAATGGGAAGCAAATGAGAAAGCCGCTGAGGCTTTCAATGCATACTTCATTAATTCTGCAAAAAATCCAATCTCCAGTGATCCACAAACGCCCAAAATAGACCAAAATAACCCAACGATCTTTTTGACTCCAGTTACAGAGGAAGAAGTAGCTAAAATAATGAAAAAAGTGGCCGTAAAAAAGTCAGCGGGTGCCGATGGTATACCCTGTAAAGTTCTATCATATGTTATCCCTGAAATTACCCCAATATTGACTATATTAATTAACGACTCTTTTGTAAACGGTGTATTCCCTAAGGAATTAAAAACTGCTGTAATAGTTCCAGTTCATAAAAAGAAAGACACTTTGGATATTAGCAACTACCGACCAATTGCTCTGTTAACAGTGTTTTCAAAAATCTATGAAACCGCTTTCGTGAACAAAGTAAACAGCTTTCTGAACTCAAACAAAATATTGAACGAGCGCCAATTCGGTTTCCGAAAAGGGAAATCAACAAATGATGCTATTAGTACATTTTTAAGCGTCGCCTTAGAATGCTTGGAAGATAGAAAAAATGTATGTGGAATATTCTACGACTTGACACGCGCATTTGATAAAGTAAACCACAAACTTCTTCTACATAAGATAAATTCCTATGGAATCCGTGGGACTGCAGAGAAGTGGCTCAAATCATATCTCACTGATCGTTACCAAAAGGTGGTAATCAAGATGAATGGAACCGAATACTGCTCAAATCTCCTACCAGTCACCCAAGGGATACCCCAAGGTAGTATCCTTGGTCCCCTGCTTTTCTTACTTTTCATCAACGACTTGGATACCTACATTACAGCAGATTGTATGACGTTATATACCGATGATACCTCGGCTCTCATCTCCGCGAACACAGTACCCAAATTAAGCCACGCGGCCTCCAAGTGTGTGGCGGACATGGAAACTTATTGTAGGAAGAACGACTTATCATTAAATAGAGAAAAAACTGAACTTGTACTCTTCACTACGATGGATACTAATTTTAGTCTGTTTGTGAAGTCCAATAAAGACTGTCTACGTCAAGTTGAACTGACCAAGTTTCTTGGAGTCGTCGTCGATAGAAATCTGAAATGGTACGATCACATTTGCCACCTTCAAAAAAAATTAGCCACAAACTGTTTTGTGTTATGGAAATTAAGGCACTCGGTTAATACAGAGGTACTACTTTCCTACTATTACGCCAACGTAAATTCTGTATTATCTTATGGAATCATATGCTGGGGTAATTCATCTAAGATAAATGAGGTACTTATAATGCAAAAACGAATAATAAGAACTATCATGAATAAACACCCACGTCATTCTTGTAGAGAACTTTTTAAAGAATTAAACATACTTACTATTATATCAATATACATCCTCAACGCTGTTATTTATGTGAAGAACAACTTATCGGAACTTTCGCCTCCACAGTTACAATACAATCTAAGAGCTTCACGTAATATTAAGGTTCGTCAACATAGGCTCACACTTACCTCCAGGAATTGTTCTGTTATGCCTACTAAGTTATACAATCATCTACCTAATGAAATTAAAACGATCACCTCCCAACCTATATTTAAAACCAAGGTACGGGAATACTTATTAAGACATACATTATATTCAGTTGATGAATTTTTTGCTCTAATTTTTAACCATCATCTTGTTAAATAAGTATTGTAAAACCATGTATTACGTTGTATATATAACACTTAGTATTAGTGACTAACGAATGTTATGAAATCTTTTTTTACTTAGGACAACTATTGTTGTAACTTAAGACTAACCCAATACATGTATAACCATGTCTTATGGAACCAATAAAATTATTATTATTATTATTATAATATTTATGTATTTTTTTTAATTTTATAAATTTGTCGATCGTCTTGTTTTTTTTTTCGTCAAAAATTGCACAAATATCAAATCTTAATTTTACAAAGTTTTATTAGATATGTTCACCATGATGTTTGCAGTAATAATTTAATTAATATATATGTGATAAGAAAAGTCTTGTACTGCAGTAAATATGTTTTAATCTTTTCTAGACCGGTTTCGCATAAAGCATCATCAGTAGAATTACAACAACCTTCAAAATAAAGAATTATAAGAAAATTAAATACTTAAAAGTAATAAAGAACTTACAGAATCTTCTAATCTAATATATAATAAGCATGTGTAGAGTATTCGAAAAATTTTTGTAAATGACAGATTTTTTTTTAAATTTTACATATGTATTTGTCGATCGTCTTTTGTTTTATTTCACATATGTATTTGTCGATCGTCTTTTGTTTTATTTCACGCCAAAAATTGCCTAAAGTTCAAATCTTAATTTTAGAAAGTTTTGTTTATTTAATGAGATTTTTTAAATTTTTATAATTTTTTGTAATTTTTATAATTTTTGTAATTTTATAGAAAGTAGAAAGTATTGTTTACTTAATGAAAATTTTTTAATTTTTATTTTTTTGTAATTTTATTTAATGAGATTTTCTTTATATTTGTTATTTTTTTTAAATTTTATTCAATGAGTTTTTTTAATATATTTTTTTTTAATTTTATAAATTTGTCGATCATCTCTTGTTTTATTTTACGTCAAAAATTGCACAAATATCAAATCTTAATTTTAGAAAGTTTTGTTCATTTATATAAGAAAATTTTAATTTTTATAATTTTTTGTAATTTTAAAGAAAGTAGAGAGAATTTTTTAATTTTTATTTTTTTGTAATTTTGTTTAATGAGATTTCTTTTAATATTATTATGTATTTTTTTCTAATTTTATTCAATGAGATTTTTTTTATTTATTTTTTTTAATTTTATAATAATTTTATAAATTTTCTTTATTTCTCGATCGTCTTTTGTTTTATTTTGCGTCAAAAATTGCACAAATGTCATGTCTTAATTTTAAAAAGATTTGTTTATTTACTAAGAACTTTTTAATTTTTAATTTTATAAATTTTCTTTATTCCTCGATCGTCTTTTGTTTTATTTAGCGTCAAAAATTGCACAATAACTGTCAAATGTCTTAATTTTAGAAATTTGGACCCAGCTTTGTTTATTTCATGAGAATTTCTTTTTTAAATGATTTTCAAAAATAAAAATCGCCCGAATAAAATCATGATTTTAATTAGCTCAACCGAAATTCAGAGACATCTATCGGAATTTTTCACAACCGTCTTCCGAAATGCATAGCTTGGTTGGTTGGCAGCACTGTTGCCGATTGCCGCCCACGGTCCCACTAGATGATTTTTAACCTGAGAAATCTGTCGTCCATGTTTGTAAAGCCCCCCATACACTTGCAAACTAACGTTGCACAAGTTGTTGTGCAAACAAGGTCACCCATATACTATCGCCCATACACTATACGCAATATTATGCAAACTCCAGTTGCTTTTGTCGTGTACCTACGGAAACATGCCGTCTATTCCTGTATGCATCGCTCTTTACCTTCCATACTTCCGGCAACTGACGGTATAAATCAATAAACTCACTCAAAAATTATCTATTATTTATAAAATTGGCCAATTTAAAAATACTACCTTCTACTTACAAGCGTAAAAAGAAATTGCAGTTATTGCACAATGTATCGCACAAAGCCCATACAGATACACGACGCAATAGTTGCACAACGCCACTCGTTGTGCAATTAATTTCAAACAATTTTGAATTTCTGCAACTAGTTGCACAGCACGTCCAACACCATACACTATACAAATGTTTGCACGACAGCCTCTGTTGCGCAAATTGTTCGCAGGTGTATGGGGGGTTTAAGTTCAATAATATTAGGTATTCAAAAATAAATTTTGTACCATTTCATTCATTCATTTCAATTTCATTACTAATGTGGGCAGATGTGGGTAAGAGCGGATTTTTTAAAATTGGAAAAGGGTAATCGGCTTAGAGTGAGTGCATTGGCAACACTGTATATACAGGATCTCTTAAAATGAGAGACCTATTCAAAATTTTCGGGGAAGGGAATATACAAAAATTCTAAAAATTAGTACACTGCTCCAGAACTTTAGAAAATACATCGTACCTATGTACTTCCAAAACGAAGATGTAACTGTACTCCATTGTATACTTCATTTTAACCAAAGGGATATTTTCGCGACGGATGAAAGACGACGTGTTTTAAACAACAACGTTTTCGTGAGTAACTATAACGTCACGGTTACAATTTTTGAACGCGGTTACTGTAACACATGAATGAACCTTTCGACCTGTGTACATTTTCTGCATACATGGTTCGATTATTTTCGGCTAGTATTGTAATTTGGTTTACACGTGTGCAAATTTGTCACCTATTGTCACCTCTTTTTCCAAGTACCACAGAGATATATCAACCAACACGCTTTCGCGACTACTGTAATCCATGACGTAATCTTTAAACCATGCTTTGAACCGCGTTAGTCACGAAAATATACCTTTAGTCACGAAAATATTCCTCAACTGTTAAGCAATAAGCACAGTTGTTAAATGGATTTTTTACGCACGCCATTTTAAAGCTTAAATGCAGGAAAAAATTTCAATTGCAAATCATTATTCCATTTCTTTAAAACTTTTCTATGTTACATGTAGAATTATTTAGAATTTCATTTTTCTTCAAATATTTCTAGTTTTCATTGAAAAATTTGAAGCAAAAGCATATGCTTTGTTTTATTTATCTAGCTCAATAGTTACACCTGGTTACACATAAAAATTAGTTTCAATAAGGACTGTTCATTTTACTAAATGGACACTAAATTAGTGTTATAAGCTTTAATTTTTTTCCTGAATTTCACTTTATTTCATTTCTAAATTATAAAACAACTTATATCAGTTCATATTAATTATATAAAAATCAAATATAATCAAGAACGATAGAAATTTCGAACTTTTACTGGAATACCAGCCATAAGCCTTTGCACAGTCTCCGCTGAAATTTTTCGGTTAGCTGCACCCCACATTTGTTTAAATTCTTCAATTGTTTTAGCTTCTCGGCCGTCTTTTCTCGAGTATCTTTTTATAATAGTCCAGTAGCGCTCAATGGGGCGAAGCTCAGGACAGTTTGGTGGATTATCCAGTTGTTCTTTTTACAAAATCAACATTGTTAGAGTTCAACAGTTCCAACGTCGTACCAGAGTAGTGGGCAGATGCCAAATCGGGCCAAAATAATGGTGGAATGTTGTGCCTACGGTAAAGGGGTAGCAAACGTTTTTGTATGCATTCTTTCTTATAGACGTCGCTTCCCATCGTACCGGTCGTAAAAAATGTAGAACTCTTAAGCCCACAAGAACATAAGGCTTGCCATACAAGAATTTTCTTCCCAAATTTTTCTGTTTTAATTGTTCTCAAATTATCAGGTACATCTTCTCCCACAACTGTGCATTATAAAATTGAGACCCTGGTAACGTACTGCTGTCCATTTTGACGTACGTTTCGTCATCCATAAGGACGCAACGAGTTTTGCTTTGAATCAAAATCCTGTACAACCTTCCGCAGCGTTTCTTCGATCGAATTTTTTGTTCTTCGCTTCTCTTCGGCATTTTTTTGTTTTTTGTAAGTTCGTATGTTATTTCTTTTTTTGATATTTTGTACAGTACCTACGCTGACACCTTCCTTTTTAGCTATTCCACGTACAGACATATATTTTTCTGATTTTAATAACTTCACAATGTTTTTCTCGGCTTTCGCATTTTCCGGACCTCTTCTGCGCCGCGATTTGGATAAATCATCAAGCGTGTGATGCTCCCCAAATTTTTTGATTATTTGAAAAACCGCCGACTTTGAACATTTTGCAATTTTGGCGAGTTTTCGTATAGATAACTTTTCTGAACACCACTTTTGCACAATTAGTTTTCTGACTTCGATATCAATTCGCTTCATTATTGCGAATCTTTGACAACTGTTGCAAACAAAAGTCACAATTGACAATCGTCACTTGGCTGAAGCTATCAAGGCCTACTACTAAAAAAATTATTGCAATTTGGAAATTCAGCGTAAGATTAAAAGCGTCCGTTTAGTAAAATGAACAGTCCTTAGTACCGTTTGTCAATGACGACGTGCGTAAAAAGACCCATTTAACAAACTTTACGTCATAGGTCACAAGATTAAATGAAGACCTGATATAAAATCTATGCAAAAAAAATCTACTATTGAATATTCGAATACAAAAACAACTCACTTTAGATTTATTCAGGAGTGGATGTGCCAACACTGTGTACAGTAAAACACCCGCGGCAGAAATTTGGCACAAATTTGAAGTATCCACCACGTATAGGACTTTCTCAACGCTGTTGAAATATTTCGTCCAAAGAGGGGCCATACACCCACCCAACTCTCTGATTACTATCTGTTCGTTGTTGTGTCTTATTGTGAACATGTTCGTACCGACAGTCGGCACGGCTGTCGTCGTTTCATCCACGGAATTTACATTTTGCAATTTCCTTAGGAGCAGAGTTTTACCGGAGCCCGTTGGACCCAAGCACAAATACATTCTTGTTTTATGCAGGGTTGCTTGGCAACGTGACAATATCGACCATTCAATAGAAAAAAAAAATCGCAAGACGCGCTGTATAAAATGCCTCGGTTCAGTGATGGAATATAAAGTTTCAAACTCTTAAACCTACGACGAAAAAAAATTAAGTCTTTGTTATTAAATTGGCAACAATTGAATATGTGAGATTAAAAAGGGCCCAAGTCCAGATTGTATATGTCTATTATTTTGGTAAAATTTAAATAACGTTTTGATCTGGTTATGTGTTGTGAAACACAAAGAAATTTAAGATAGTAACAGGTGAAGGAAAAACTTTACATATAAAAAAAAAACAACTTTCGAAAACCTTTTTTCTTCAATTTCTCATAATCATTCGAGCAGGACTTGGGCCCCTTTTAATCTCACACATTCATTTGTTATATTCAGTGTTGTCTTGTGGAAAAGGAACAACTGGCAACATCGTTGGTTCTAGTTGGACATTAAACTTTATATTTTACTCAAAACAAGCAAAGTTTTTGAGTAAATACTCACTTACTGAACTAAACCGAGTTTGTCTCCAAATTGGGATGTCAAATTTAAGATATTTGATGAGCTATCCCTCTAGTTCTGTGATTGAGCGAAATTCATGCGGACGCGTACATTTCATTTCTTATATTTATTTGTTGTGTTTGGCATACACATAGGCCCAGTATTTCATTCGGAGTTTAACTTTAAGCGTCGTTTTATTTCTAAATAATAATAAATAAAAATAAAACGAAGCTTAAAGTTAAACTCTGAATGAAGTACTGGGCCATAAACTGTTAACATCTAATGATTTAGAATCTTTACTTATGATGATGACTATATTTGTTTTATAATATTAAATAAAACAATGCAATTAACTCGAGATATATATATTTCTAAAATTTAATAAGTACAATACGTGATGCAACAACTATAGTGTTGGCATTACTTCATAATATAATAATAATAAAAATGGAATGTACCTATACAGTATTAAAGTCGATAATCTTACAACAAGCAATTACAATTAATAATACCATTATAGGCCACAGTCGGACGGACAGATTTAATTATTCATTCGAGTTCGAAACTTGAAAGGCACTATAAAAATACGGAACAAAAAGAAAACTTAAAAATTTTACAATCGAGCAAATCGAGCAAAAAGAAGGCATCAAATAAAGAAAAAGGTACACAAAGTATAATAATAATTAAAAAAAAAGAATTATATACATTTCTTTTAAATTAAACTGTAAGTAAATTCGTGTAAACATGACGGTCTAAAAACATTCACAATCAACAATAATAAAGAATTTTCTTTTAACCAGACCCTGTAATGTTACAGACTATATTCTCCGGAAAATTACAAGACAATAAAATTAAAGCTACGAAATAGCAATATTTTCCTGTTCTTTTGTTTACATGATTTGGAATTAATTTATAAATAAATATAAGACAATACGAGTAAAATACTGAATTAAAAATAGATTAAGTTCTTTCCGTGTAAAAACTTTTAAATCAGTATACAAATGTATAATAAATATTCGCTTTAAAACAGTAAGATGTTATAAAATTCAAACTACAGATTAAAAATATGGACGAGAAACAGACTATTTTCTCCCAATAATTAAATTAATTCTCAAAATATCAGATAAAAAACTGTATATAAAAAAATGGAATGTAATTAAAAACTGCCATAAATTTAAGTACTCTTAATGAATTCTAATAAGATTTATACATGTCTTGAGCAGTTCCTTAAAACAATATACGTTCCCTCTTGTTAGTAACATTTCGCTTCCTTTACGAAAAGAAATTTTGAAACATACTCTTACAAACTATAGCACACAAAGTGTTAAATAACGTTTACCAGAACAAACCGCGTAATTCTTTACAAATGTAAAATTCCATCATCTCTGGTCGAATGTTCCTCCAACGTAACGCCTGTTAAATCGACGATTTCATCCGCATCGTATTTATCTTCCGGATCAGAACCCGCAGTCGTCACTGACTGCTGTGATCCACTTGACAGCTGTGAATTCCTTCCGAAACTGTGCCTTCGCACCGGTGGCCCCACAGTTCTCTGGTTTGCTGGTTTTACGGTTATAATTAAATTAGAGCTGTTCGCTACCATCATGTCCGTGACTTGGTCTAACGTTTTTCCGTTCACCTCGATTCCGTTCACCTCAAGGACTTCATCATTTACAGCTAATAAACCTGTCGATTCTGCAAGACCACCAGGTACTAATCGAGATATAAATATTCCAGGTATTTTTTCAAGACCTACAAATAAATGATTAGAATTACAATGACTGGTAAATCCCAGGCAGAAATTTTAATCTCTCGACTTTTGAATTAATATTTTGTAAACTTAAAATTTAAATAAGCATACGTACCATTTTGTGTAACTCTTACACTTGTACCATCTCTAATGTAAAAGCCAAGAGGTTTGTCAGAACCATGTTTTAACAGTCGCACCCTTCTACAAGTTTCTGGCACTATATCGACATCTATGATAGCAGACACCTGTCGAAAGTCATGCGGATTAGATATAGCTAAGGTCTTCTGCCTGGCAGGGGTGCCACCGAGGATACTAGAAATTAAATTTTTGGGTTTTATTGTTCCATAACCGTTCAGTTCTTCAAGGCTGTCTCCTGTAATTACAAATACATTTCAGATGAACGATACATAAAATTCGCATTGGATGTTTATGTGACGTAATATAAAAAAAATTGTAAATATGCTAAACATAACACTATAAAGAGCTGCAGTACTAACTAACACTTCAATTCATCAAACAGTGATGTACATTATTTTACATTCCAATACCATAGAGAGGGCACGAAAATCTTCTAAGACAAAGTCAAGACGCTAGATGACAATTATTATAAAAATAGGTTTATCGAAGGCAAAACTAAAATAATTTGATAATTTTTTTTTGTGAATCCATAACTTCCAGAAGATAGAAGAATTAAACTTTCAACTTTCAAGAACTTTCCAGTACAGTTCCAGTACCTTCCAGAGTGAGCGCAAATCTTCTGGAATCATCGGGACGCTAGATGGCGAGGCAATTATAAAAATGGATTTAACGCAGGTAGAAAAAAAATGTCAAAAGATTTCTTTTGTGAAATTATTTCTTATAAAGTGCAAGTAAAATATTACAACTCTGCTTGATTACACCGAGTGATTGGTGAAATCTGGACGATTTGTCTTAGCCTACAAATTAGGATTTTTTAATTTGTATTTAATTTATTAGTACTAATTTGTACCGTGCATTCAATTAAATTCCTAATTAAAGTAGGCTACAAAAAGATAAAAAGAATAATAAAACGACGCGACGTGGCTAAACGTCCGGCGGAACCATGCACTTTATTTCGAAATTCCGCCGTCCGGCGGATTTAAATAATCTTAGCCCACAATTCCGCCGAAAATTTAACTGATTTGCACACGTACGGCGGAACACTACTTTAAAAAGTAATAATACCGCCGAACGGCGGACTTTATGGAATAAAATGCTTAATCCGCCGTTCTGTTGCTGTGATGTTAAAGTAGTTCACTATTCTAACAATTAACATTATATTATAATATGTTGATGATATTTTTTTAAATTTATGTCATGATAAAGTAAATTATATTTTAAATCAATTCAATTCTATTCATAGTAGGTTGCAATTTACCATTGAAAGAGAGAATAATAATAGCATAAGTTTTCTACATGTAAATGGTAATTTACTGACAAATTGGTATCACAAACCCACATGATCATTTAGATATAGGGCACTTTTCAGAATTAACCGGTTATTCTACCGGTAGACATTTTCAAATTCTAAAATCCACTGTAAAGCTATAATATGTTATTATAGCTATAATAAGTTAATAACTTATTGTAGGTAACATAACATATTATAGCTTTACAGCGCAGCGGCGAATGCAAGCAATTCCACAAGTGCGTAATTGCTTTACAACTTCAGTTTTGTACTATACTTTATCTACGACCACAAAAATTACCTTCAAAGTAATCAGCAATGACACTTGCAATTTCGACGACTGTCAATCTAATGTGACGCAGCTACGTAGATCTAATTGCAAATATGCGTAAAGTAGGTGCGTTGTGCGTTTTTCTTACTTTACGCACGACGTTTGTAAACACCGGCTTACTAAGTTTATGGTCCGTATTCATAAACAAAACTTACGCTATGCGTTCACCAAAACATTGCGAATATGTGTTTATGCGCTGCTAAGATCTCTTTTACGGAATGTAATTCATAAACTGTTGTTAAATCCTTGTTGGTTGTGCGTCCATTACACGTGAAGTGTGTACATTTCATGAATTATTAGCGAATTATTATCGAGCGCATAGCGTAAGTTTTGTTTATGAATACGAGCCTTAGGCTAAACATATTCATAAACAAAACTTAGGCTATGCGTTCGATAATAATTCGTTTGTAATTCATGATCTGTACGCATTTCAACATGTTGCAGACGCACAACCAATATGGGTTTTAGTACAGTTTATCAATTACTTTCCATAAAAGAAATCTTTGCAGTACATAAATGGATATTCACAATGTTTTAGTGAACGCATAGCGTAAGTTTTGTTTATGAATATGGACCTAAGTCTTGTACGTAATTTGTCATTTACAGTAGTAATCGTAGATAAAGCTGATTTACAGTATATTTTTTATATTGCATTAATATTAATGTATGAAAACAAAATAGCACTAGGAATGTTTTTAAAAATATATTACTGAGGGTCAGTTTCATAATGGAATGTTTTTAAAAAATATATTGCTGAGGGTCAGTTTCATAATGGAATGTTTTTAAATGTTTTTAAAAATATATTACTGAGGGTCAGTTTCATAATGGAATTTAAAGGAGACTTTAAAATTAAAGTCATATAAGATGTGTAAACAAATATGTTTTCATATTTGTTTTGACATCTGAAAGTAATTTTCACTTAAGCTAATTACTCGTAAGATATGCCTTTCAGATTTCATGGCAAGAAATGATAAAAAGTCACTCAGTATGTTTTTAATTAGTATTGGACATCAACGACGAACGTAAATGAACTTGAAAGTCGTCTTTAGAAAAATGTACACTGCAAACATAACTAGTATTTGAATTCCATTCACCACTTCTTCGACAAGCAGTGATCCAAATTTCACGTCTTTTGATGTCTTTTGGTAATCGGTGAAAAGAGATTTTCAAGCTCTGATCCTTCGTTTTTGTTTTTTCCCAAGTATTATTGCAAACGGCAACGGCACAATGCATTCCAGGCATATTTATATTGTTTAAATATGCGAGAAACAAACTGGCATGAATTCGCATACACCAAAGTCAACAACAAAAATAACGGTATAGTTAAACGAACAACAGCAACTGAACAGAAAAAAAAACACTCCAAAAACTCAGGAATAAAGAAAATTCTCATCAAATGCCTTTAGCGAACAACCAACATTAACTGTCAATCAAAATGACAACCGTGACAGTTAATGGTTGCTTGACAGTTAATGTGTTAAGCCGCGTTCACAGCACTTCGTAGTGTCGCAAGCGACAATACTCCCACAAAATAAATTTTATCCTGAAAATCTGTCGCTGGGTCGCCGCGGCAGTATTCTTGACATGCGCGGCAGTATTTTTTAAAAACATAATATGATGAAGGTGCGAGCGTATTAACAATTTATTGTCTTGTATTTTTAAAATTATTGTATTGAAATGAAAGTGGTGGAGATTATTTTATATTTAGCATCATATTGGTGGTGGAGAAAGAAACAGATCGCAAGTAAATCACGGAAAAAAAGTTTGCTTAATTTTTTAAATAAATAATACTTCGTTCTATAAAAATATTTTCATTAAGAGGCCTATGGAGGTCCGCCATATTGGCAAAAATTTATTTTTCAAATGCTGCTTTTAAAACGCGTTCGATTTAAAAATTCTAAAAGTAGATCAGTCTGTAATAATACTATCAATGTGGGAAAGTCAATAATTATGGAAAATGTTTTATATTAACAAAGTAAAATTATAAAATTTTAAAACTCACTACGGAAAATGACTTTCCCACATTCTACGTAAAAGACTGATCATATTTGCTTAAAAAAATATACGAAATTATCATTCCTAAAAGTGCAAAATGAAAAATACGTAATATCAAAATTTGCTATGTAATGTGCTGCCATCTTAAGGTTGAAGGAAAACTAACTCATGTCAAATAAATTTGGCAACGTTGTTATCGTAAAACTGGGTGCGTTCCGACTTGTCGCTATGCTTTTAAACTTATTACCTTTACCGTTCCAAAATTCTGAGGGTGTTAGCCATTTAATTGAACTACATATATTTGAATTTAGAAGCAAACGCCGGATCTGAAGGGTTATTTTTTTTATATTTTGCACCCCACCTAGAGATTTTATTTTAGGAGATACCGAAAGACTGTAAATGCAAAGATTGTAGGATTTTATGTATTTTATCTTTTAGAGTTATTGCAAAAAAAAAGTGCATCGCAAAGTATAATATTTTACGAACGATTTGTATTGATAGTGATAGATTAAAATAGAAGTCTTCAATGCACCACCTACATCTATTAAAAACACGAATTTAACACGTTTCAAAATTTTAGTTAAAACCTTTCTACGAGAAAGAAATTTTTATCATATAAATGACTCGAAGTGTGACAATTAATGCTCTTATAAAAATTAAGAAGGCGAAATTTGCTCTGAGAGAGTTGGAGTAACGTCACTATTTAACCCTAAAGGATTACTCATTCCCTGTTCGCATATTCGCATGTTGTGACGGATGATGGAATAGTCATAAATTGTCTGAAATATTTCGCTGTACAAAGTTTATGACCACCACAATCGCTTGACAATAAAACACTGGTCAATATGTCAAAGTAAGACACTAACGACCAATTTTTTCTTGGTCGCGACTATACATAAATATTTAATTACGAAAAATTTCTCTAAATTGTTACCACTGCTATGATAAAAAAACTAATAGGACAAGACTTTTTAATCTGGATAAAACTACTACCGATCGTAATTTGAAATTGTCATTGACAATCATATGTACTTAAAGTAAATGTTGTTTTAAAAGCTATAGGGTAATAATTGCTTGCATAGTTACACGAATTCCTCAGAATTTCGGCGTTAACAAAAATACGGTTACTAACTTGACAATGAAGTAAGATTTAAAATAATAAAATAATGGAAACGCATAGCTGCTGGATTTTAAAGTTTTTTTTTAAGATATCGATAGTACGCCTTTCTTAATTTCATTTTGTACGGTCTGTTGCTTACATCACATGTCGGCAATTGAGCAATCCTATTGGTTAACTATTTGTTCCAATGTATTCCTTATTCCTATTTGTGCATCACTCTCAACTTTTTTTTGAATATTAAGAAATTTTAAACTGAAATAACTTTTAATATAATTTTCGTCTACAATTTTTTTTTCGTTTTCGGTAAAAATATTTTATTTTTGTTATTTAGAATCATTCAGTGAGCGAGTAAACTGTAACATGCTTTCGTTGTGAAATAAGTTAAAAATTGATTTTTTGATTTTTCAAAAGTTGCAACAATATTACTAATAAAATGTAGAAAATTATGCACAATTTATTTCCTATTTGTATATTAAAAGATAAGTGTAAAGATGTTATCTTGAAATGAAAACTTTTTCCTAAAGTAAAAATATTGAAAGAATTTCTAAGTAGTGTAATTAATAAGACATCTATGTATTACATTTTAGTTAAATTTAATATCAATTTAAATTTCGAATTGAAATTAGTATCGATCAAATTCTGTTTGGTTTTCAAATATCAGAAAATTATTTATCAAGAAAATTGACTTAAAGTATAAGCTACTTTTCACAAAACGAAATGTGGAAGTTATTTCATTTTAAAAGTTATTTATTATTTGAGAAATTTCAACGAACAAAAAGTGTCTTAATTACGAATATTATTTAGTTAAGAATTATTTAACTACTGGCGTATTTCGCAATTTATTTTTCGATATAAGAATAATTTTTATTCAAATCTTATACTTTTGAATTTCGCGCGTATATAACCAGCAAACTTTTCTTCCTTTATTTCAAAATATAAGAATATTACCACGACGCGACGTTGCCACTATGTTAGATACGATGAATGTGTGTGAACTTATACAAGACGAATGTAGATCCTGTTATCCTTGTCCTTCAACTATTGAGCCTGATTGGACTAAACGACAATTATTTCAATTATAAGAGAGACGTGTTTTCAGTCATGCGGGGTTTGGGGGGAGTACTGGTGGCTTTCGAGTAGTTGATCACGTGATCCATAGTCCTCTTAATATAACACTAAGCCCACAAAAATAATATGTATACGTAACCTCACTTAATTCACGCGACACGAAGCTGTAGTTGGAAAAATCCAACTTCACAGCGACAGTAAACAAGACACGAGGCGACAGAGGGGAATACAATGACGTACATTTACGCAGGCACGCGATTGGTCGAAACCGTGTCGCTCGCGACACTACGAAGCGCTGTGAACGCGGCTTTAGTGAGAGAAGTGGGTATCTATGGTGGGTATGCGATGACGTAACGGTTCGCGACCTCACTTGAATGCTGCCACCGTTAGTATTCAATTCAGCTTAAGTCCAAAAAAACATCGTGTTTTAAAACATCTATAATAATTTTAATAGTAACTCAATTTTAATATTTTTACTTCAAGAAAAAGAACGTTTATGTGATATTAACAAAATTAATTATAATGTTGTGTAGGAAAAAAAATAATGTGTAAACTATGGCGGTAAAGTAGTTTTCCGCCTCGGTCTACAATATACTATTAACGAAAAAACATTTTATTAAATTGCTTTTAACTACGACCCCTACTGTAAATGACGAATTAGGTACAACACATAAATTACGTAAGCGGGTGTTAATTTTTGTGGTCGTAGATAAAGTATAGCACAAAACTCGAGTTCTAAAGTTAAAAGTTAAAATTACGCACTTGTGGAATTACAACTCTCGTTATGTAATATACTATTAACTTGCTTAATTGAAGAGTCTCCAATATCGTTTATTAGCGTGTAATTACACATGCTTTTTAAGCTAAGTAACACTATATTAAACAGACCTGAAGACTACGCAGATTGTTGGTGGCTGGCAGTTTTTTCTGCTGAATTTAGAAGTGAAATATTTCAAGTTTTAAATTTGAGAAACGAGAAGTTTTTTCACTACAAAATCTTTAATTATTTCTTTCTAAACCTGTTTCGCCTAGTCGGCATCCTCAGTAGAACATTTTATTGTAAAAATTAAAGATGATACATTATAATACTTAAAAATAGTAAAAACTTACGTTATCTTCTAAATTCTGGTATTTACATATACAGTGTGGTGATAAAGTAACGCACCAAGCAGAAAAACACCCTTAGCGTTGACTTTTTCGAAAAACGCTCGGACAGGTCGATTTTATTTTTAAAAAAGACATCTTTTACAACCAATTTTAATTTTATGTCAGTTACCACTTTTGCGCCGTGACGTCATCGACATTTTTTTTAAATGATAACCTATTTTTTTGAAAATGTCATTATAAAGCACCCATTTTTCTGAGTACAAAAATGTTAATGAATCACCAATGCATAGGAAAATTTTGAAGAAAAAAATTATTGAAAAATGGAAATGTGATTATTAATCTGAATAAAATTTCAACATAAAATAATACTTTCTTGTAAAAATATAACAAAACTTAATAAAATTACAATAAATGTTGGAAATGTCCTCTACCAACCACTTGACAGTGACCAGCTCGTGTGTAAACGCTGTTAATTATTTTTGCGATGGTTTCACGGCTAATGTTATTCATTTCCGTCCTAATTTTGTTTTGTAAATCTTCGAAATTTTGAGGTCTGTTCACGTAAACTCGACCTTTTAGATAACCCCACAAAAAAATCTAGGGGAGTTAAGTCGGGTGAGCAGAAATGAAAAACATTAGCCGTGAAACTATCGCAAGAGTAATTAACAGCGTTTACACACGAGCTGTCACTGTCAAGTGGTTGGTGTTTTTATAAGAAAATATTATTTTAGGTTGAAATTTTATTAAGATTAAAAAATACATCTCCATTTTTCAATAATTTTTTTCTTCAAAATTTTCCTATGCATTGGTGATTCATTAACATTTTTGTACTCAGAAAAATGGGTGCTTTATAATGATATTTTCAAAAAAATAGGTTGTCATTTAAAAAAAATGTCGATGACGTCACGGCGCAAAAGTGGTAACTGACATAAAATTAAAATTGGTTGTAAAAGATGTCTTTTTTAAAAATAAAATCGACCTGTCCGAGCGTTTTTCGAAAAAGTCAACGCTAAGGGTGTTTTTTCGCTTGGTGCGTTACTTTATCACCACACTGTATGTGTAAAAGTGAACAAAATATTTCTCTAAATGACTGAAAATGTAAATTGTAACGAAGTGACCACTCCGTTACTATTTTTGTACATAGTTAGTTAAGTTTTGTATATTATTTAGTCTGTATATTTAGGATGCCTTGCGCAGAGATGCATAATTTAGGTGGGAGTTCTCAGGGAGTGGGACTCCCCACCACGCGCAAGCCTTTATAAGCGCGCTCGGAGCGTGCTTGAGGGAGTCGCTCACCGGCTCGTCCAGCCGATGGTCGTGGCTCCGCCGCGCTATCAAGCCACCGGACGTGGCTTGAAGTTAGTGACGCCCCGGGCATTCCGAGTCACCTGAAGTGGCTCGAATGCAGTAGTTCGCGGAGTCATTCATCCGTCGATGTTTTGACTCAAACGCGTTTAACAATCTGTGCTACGTTCGCGTTACCTGCAACCGCTCCTGTTTTTATCCTGACCTTCCTTTTACCGAGTGCGGGTGTCTCGCACTTCCTTACCATAGAACGGGAGTCTCGTTCTCTCTCTCCCTTACCTAAGTGTGGGCGTCTCACACATCCTGATCCCTGAGTGGGAGTCTCACTCTCTCTTACCGTGTGCGGGTGTCTCGCACTTCCTTACCAGAGAACGGGAGTCTCGTTCTCTCTCTCCCTTACCTAAGTGTGGGCGTCTCACACATCCCGATCCCTGAGTGGGAGTCTCACTCTCTCTTACCGTGTGCGGGTGTCTCGCATTTCCTTACCAGAGAACGGGAGTCTCGTTCTCTCTCTCCCTTACCTAAGTGTGGGCGTCTCACACATCCTGATCCCTGAGTGGAAGTCTCACTCTCTCTTACCGAAAATACCGTCTCACACATCCTGATCCAAGAGTGGGTGTCTCACTCTCTCTTATCCCAATGCGGGTGTCTCGCATATCCTGACCCGGAGTGGGAACGTATGCACAGTGCGTTACCGACCTGCGATTAGTGTCCGTAAGACACACCGTAGTTTACCGTTGTCCTCGAGACACACCGTATATTACCGCTACCGAAAATACCGTCCGAGAGGTTAACATTTCGTTTACCTGTACGTGAGTGTTACCGCTGTAAAATATCCCAATTTGTGGATACGTGTATATATGAACTATTTTGTAAATAAAACTGTATTTGCTAAGCGATCGACGCTTTTATTTCTGAACCTGGACTCCGACGAGCAAACCCGAACCACCGTCAAGCAGAGCAACGATCAGCAACTACAAAACAACCCGAAGATTGACGGACCGTTACAAAATAAATAAATAAACCATTTGTTAGCAGAAAAAAATTGAGTTCAGTTTTATAACTGGTAATATACTGTACTGTACTGCAAATTGAATGAATGTTAAGAAATCAGATACACAATTTTCAATTTATAGAACTAAAGAAATTATTATTATGAAAAAATAATTGTTCATTGAGAACAGTATTAAGAAAAAAATTACAATGTAAAAATATTTCTAAATTCTCGGCTATATCAAGTTTGTTTCCTTTTGGAAGATCATGTAATAATTTGATATTTGAAGAATAATCAAATGTGTGGGATGTGTTTAGTAGATGATTAGTAAAACTTGAATCCGATTTATTTAATCTCAATGATCTTAGATGTTCATTAATACGAGTTTTTAGATTCCTTCCAGTTTGTCCAATATATGTTGCTTTACAAGTATTTATTACAATTTAGAGAGTAAACACCATTTTTTGAAAAATTATCAATTTTGTCTTTATTATGACAGTAAATTTGAAAAAGTTATTTGATTGGTAAATGAAATTTTTAAACCTAAAGATATTAATAATTTTTTTTACCTTTATTGATAAATTTCCAACATATGGAATAGAAAAGAAGTTAATATTTGTTGAATTTAAGTTGGTGGATACATAATGTTATTTGATAATTAATTTTTTGTTCTGTTCAAAATATTGAAAATGGTTTTAATTGGGAAATCATTAAGATAAGCAGTTTGAATAATAATATTAATTTCTTCTTTGGAGTCTAATTCATTCATTGGGATTGAAAAGGAACGATGAAAGAAAGATTGAAACGCAGCCATTTTATGTTCGAAAGGGTGAAATGAATTATAATTAATGCAATTATAAGTTTGAGTTGGCTTACGGTATATTTTATATTTAAGTGAAAAGTCAAGTGTGGTCTAAATATTTGAGTGTCTAAATATTTGATGGAATTATTAATTTCTTTTGAACATAAAATTCTTTTGAACATAAAATTCTTTTGAACATTTAATTTACTTTATCATGAGGTAAAATTAAAAAAATATCGTCAACATATCTATAATATAAAGTTAATTGTTAAAATAGTGAACTACTTTACATCACAGCAACAGAACGGCGGCGGATTAAGCATTTTATTCGATAAAGTCCGCCGTTCGGCGGTATTGTAACTTTTTAGAGTAGTGTTCCGCCGTACATGCGCAAATCAGTTAAATTTTCGGCGAAATTGTGGACTAAGATTATTTAAATCCGCCGGATGGCGGAATTTCGAAATACAATGCATGGTTCCGCCGGCGGACGTTTAGCCACATCGATAATAAAATTATAGCTCAACTAGCTCCAGAAACAAATTGTATGAGATACTCACACAGTTTGGAATTTCTATATTCTTGTAGTAAAATTACAAACATTGAATTGAAATATTACTACAAGAATATCGTTATGCCAAACATTCGTGTGATTATCTCGTACAATTTGTTTCTGGAGCTATTTGAGCTACAATTGTGTTACTTTTTACTATTCTTTTTTCTCTGTGTATGATCTCAATGTTTTGTCTCTTAAAGGTTTGTAGCACTGACAACTACTTAATTATTTGTTTGTGCCAACATAACTTCCCAACACTTGGCAAACGCGTTGGAAAACATGAAGCGCAGGGTACGTTTGTGCATTCAAGCTGAAGGACAGAGATTTCAGCATCTATTTTAAGCTTTTGGTGTTCTTTTGAAGTGGCTTAAGTGTTTCCCTGAATTTTGCATTTACACATATTTTTATTAAAGCTGGTTCTTGTCCGATGAACATTGTATCACAAACTCTTTTAAACGGACACTAAATGGCGCACAAACACTTAACGTTTCGCAGTCGTTAACGACAAGGGATGGCACATGGTCTAATTCATCGTTTCTCAACCTGGAGGTTGCGGTGATATTAAAAGGGGGTCGCGAAAATAGCTTAAACATGTATGTACACGTCATACATGTATGTTCATACCCGTCACTATAAACAGCGACATAAAATTATAGGAGGGGGGTCGCAAAATATTAATTTTATTTATATTTACTATTTGGGAGGTTGCGAAGGTAAAAAGGTTGAGAATCGCTGGTCTAATTTATACCGTGAGTTTTTTTAACTCTGAACATACAATAGGCGATTTTTCGCGACATACCAGAACTTAGCGGTATGGTTAAATTCGGTTACATTTTGTTACCTTGTTGCTTTATATCCCACTCTAATTTTTAAAACATTGATTTCCACAATTCTCCGATCATTTATAATAATTACATATTTTGTTACAAATTTATAGTTATAGATGTATAACGTAACATAACATACATACCGTAAGTAATACAGCTTGCGCTTTGGGTTACCTAAGGTAACATGCAGTAAATATTTTAATGTACGTCATACTATGCTCTCCTCCAATGGTATCATTCGCTAAAATGGAGTGGTATGTTACAAGTATTGTAACACAATGATACTGGTATGTCGCGAAAAATTGCCTTATGTAAATAAAAGGTCTTGTAAACTTTCAGCCAACTTTCGTCATTAATTACGTTAGACCAGTACCAACTGGACTCAAGATGTAACGTACGATGTATTCGTTGAAATTTAGTAACATTTTGTTACTATAAGTTTTTGAAAATGACAGTGTTACCACCGCTTCAATTATCACTAACGTCAGATGTGTTTACTTTGAATATACAACACGTACCATCGTAATCATAAAAACCGACTACACTCGAAATTTTAGTCAATTGAAGCGTGCTTTAAAATGAACTTCTGTCATTTTGACAGTAATATTATTTTGACAAATCAAATAAAAATACCCCAATTAAAAGCAATTCAGAAAGCAATAATTCGAACGCGACTGCAAGACAAAATCAGTAATCGGGAAATTGCAACTGAATTGTTGTTAGTATTACCATTGATTATAAGAGTATATTAAGATACCTAGCTTTACGCCTTTAAGCGTGACCGCCGATACAAGAGAGGTATAAATGGCGCTGACGGTATTTTACAATTGAGGGATAGATGGCGTGAAACTTTAGCTAAAATGTGGCGATCAGTAATCTCTCTTGAAAATGGAACTTGTACAAAAGGTAAGCGGCCAAAAGCTCCAGACGATTGTGGGACCTGCGCAGACGGTTTTTTAAAAATTTAGGCAGTGTCTAGAGTACCGTCAGACGGGTACCGATTGCGCTCCCGTTAGAAGTATGACGTCACACGATGACATTTTTGCACCTGCGCGTTGGTGTATAACGGGACTCTAATATTGTGACTAGAGTACAGTCAGACGGGTGCTGTTTGCGCTCCCGTTAGAAATTTAGATACGTCATATTGTGCTTATGCCGCGAAGCCAAACGGTACCTTAATATAGTCCCGTTAATTATCATCGTAATGTATATACAGTGTGGTGATAAAGTAACGCACCAAGCGAAAAAACACCCTTAGCGTTGACTTTTTCAAAAAACGCTCGGACAGGTCGATTTTATTTTAAAAAAAGACATCTTTTACAACCAATTTTAATTTTATGTCAGTTACCACTTTTACGCCGTGACGTCATCGACATTTTTTTTAAATGACAACCTATTTTTTTGAAAATGTCATTTGAAAGCACCCATTTTTCTGAGTACAAAAATGTTAATGAATCACTAATGCATAAGAAAATTTTGAAGAAAAAAATTATTGAAAAATGGAAATGTGATTTTTAATCTTAATAAAATTTCAACCTAAAATAATACTTTCTTGTAAAAACATAACAAAACAACTTGATAAAATTACAATAAATGTTGGAAATGTCCTCCACCAACCTCTTGACAGTGACCAGCTCGTGTGTAAACGTTGTTAATTAATTTTGCGATGGCTTCACGGCTAATGTTATTCATTTCCGTCCTAATTTTGTTTTGTAAATCTTCGAAATTTTGAGGTCTGTTCACGTAAACTCGACCTTTTAGATAACCCCACAAAAAAAAATCTAGGGGAGTTATGTCGGGTGAGCAGAAATGAATAACATTAGCCATGAAACTAGCGCAAGAGTCATTAACAGCGTTTACACACGAGCTGTCACTGTCAAGTGGTTGGTGGAGGATATTTTCAATATTTATTGTAATTTTATTAAGTTGTTTTATTAAGTTTTTATAAGAAAGTATTATTTTAGGTTGAAATTTTATTAAGATTAAAAATTACATCACCATTTTTCAATAATTTTTTTCTTCAATATTTTCTTATGCATTAGTGATTCATTAACATTTTTGTACTCAGAAAAATGGGTGCTTTCAAATGACATTTTCAAAAAAATAGGTTGTCATTTAAAAAAAAAAAAAAAAGGCAAAAAGGCGAAAAAGGCAACGCTAAGGGTGTTTTTTCGCTTGGTGCGTTACTTTATCACCACACTGTATATACATACATCATAATGTATACAGCCTGTTCAAACTTAAGTCGGCGCTATTACCAACTTCGTTATTATAAAAGTTACAAAGCTGGTTAAATTAGCAAACTAGTAGTACTTTTTATGCTGACTACAATGACGCAGTCAAAAAAAATAATTGAAAGTCACGTTTACGAGATAAAGTCAATAATACACTTGTTTTAAATGGAACACCCAGTATATTACTTTACCAATCGATAGAGAAGTAAATTCTTAATTAAAATTATCCTTTGTCTTTTTTTCGTAAATTAATAAATAAAGAAGATATTTTGATTTTTACAAAATCATCAAAGGTACAGAAAGAAAACATTTGCAAATCGCCGTAATCAAATTATTTTGTTGACAGGCTATTGTTTTTGTAGTTTATGGTTTATTTCTTACTAAAAAATGGTTTCTCCTCATCCAGAAAAAATAAAATAATTAATATTAAAAAATTCAATCAAAAATTAAATTCTGAAATAAATAGACCAACAGTACCTTTCCTGTTTCATGACTGTGATTTAAATTCACTGACGTAACTTCTAAGCATTGTCCATCTAAAGATGCTTTAAATCTGATATGCATTTTACAATCTTCCTTAAAAATAGTTTTAGGAATGAGTTAATTTAAATTATTAAATATCTAAAAAATATATATATTCCATGTTTGTCGTTGATTTTTTCCCCTTTTTCGAAATTTTTGTCCTCCCCGGTTACAAGCATACATTAGCTAATAATATAAAAGGTTCTTACTAATTTCTCGATTTTTCGATAAATGTTTTTTACTAGAATTTATAGTTCTCGCTTCCCTTTTCCAAAATGATGTAAAGGTTTCGTTGCCAAATCGCTCTATTTTTTCCTTCACTTCCTTATATGAGAAGAATTTATCACCCATTTTAAATTCACACTTTTAAGATCAACGTAGGTGAGATTGAGGTTATGGTTATTAACGGGACAGTATTAGAGTCCCGTTATACACCAACGCGCAGGTGCAAAAATGTCATCGTGTGACGTCATACTTCTAACGGGAGCGCAATCGGTACCCGTCTGACGGTACTCTAGACACTGCCAAAAATTTATTACATTCAATTGAATTAGAAGACTTAAAACGTCGAGTTTAAAATACCGAATAAAAACTATACTTTACATAAAGTGTTTTTAATGCGATTAGCTTTTATGTTTTAAATTACATTTCTGATACCTATACCTAATGAGTTTCGTATTAACATGTCGTAGTCCAAAAGTGATTGCATTAATTCATGAAGTATTTTATGAAAATGACTAGAAAAAGTTTCCTAATTTTTAAAAGTTAGTTTTATTCTTAGAATTTTGAAAAAATAATTTAACAGAAAAAATTTCATCACATAGGAATAGTGTAATAAGAGGCCTTTATGAATCGAACGGAGTTTAACGCCGAGAGAGCCCGAAAAGAGTTCGAAGTAAGATAGCGCCTTATACTGCTTACGTGGTACGTGTCGCTAAATTATTAAATATGCCGATGTAGAGTACTTTCACAATAAGATAGGTGAGGCTATGTGCTAAAATATTTAATTATACTTAATAGCATATTTTAGCAACCAAAATTAATAATTCTCGTGGTCAAGGTGATTAAGTTCAAATTTCGTAACCGTAGGGTTGTGAGATCAAATCCAGCCCATCACATTTTTTTTACTTTTGACATTTTTTCAGACTTGATTTTTTCTTTAAAACGTTGGAATATTCTATCAGCCTTATTTTGTTTGTTTTAGTTTTTTTTAATTTTTTAATTTTTATGAACACAGATTTATATTTCGATATCTTAATTTCTAATTAATATTACCATTAAATATGCATTCAGGAACATTTTTACATAGCCATCCCTCTAGTGCACAATTCAAATTAAGCGCCAACGCCCTCCCATCACACGAAGTCATGTGTAATCTACGATTTTAGCCGCTCGTTATATTTGTCGTCTCATTTACATATAATTTTCCTTACAAAGTAGGTATGGTTCTTATCTAGCATGTCGATGTTTTATATCGTTAGAGGGAGCTATCAGCTTACCAGCAAAGTGAGGGCAAGACGCGAAGGGGTGCGGAATAGGTAGAGTCACGCATTTTTATATTGGGTTCTTATAATCATTGATATTACTAATCCTAGAGAATATTTATTTCTTTGGAATCGAATGAGATGGATGAGATTTTATAGGTTGACAAATACATGACAAATGGTGTTAAACCTAATGTTAAATAACTAAATTTTTTGAAAATGGAAGTGTCGATTTCACTTCACATGTAGTCGATTTTTATGATCACGATGGTACATAACCTATGCATCATCAACCACCGATCATGGGTGCGTTTCATTTGCGCGCTTACTTGCTTTGTGCGCTGACAAGCATTGCTTAAACCATTCCGTTTGGCTTTGCAAACGCTCACAAAGCGCCAGCTGACGAAATGGTAACGTCATATGACGTCATAGTTTTTGCTCGCAATCGCTTATTCCATCGAGGTAGGGCAGCAAAAGCGTAAGCGCTTATGTTCCAAACGGAACGATGAGATGCGTATGAGGAGATCAGTTAATCATAGTCACATTATAAACAAACATTACACTTTAGAAATAGCTACAGCAGCTATGATTCGATCAATTTCACTATTGAAGTTATATTCTTGAGGTTATGAATTCGTTGTGCAAACAAAAGTCAAAAGAAACACCTTTGCGTATAACGGCTTAAGCGACTAAACGCCAAAGGAAACAACAGAAAACAGCGCTTGTAAGTGTCAGCGCTTAAAGCGTATGAGCGCGCAAATGAAACGCAACCCCATATGTAAACACTTCAATACTTGGCAACATTGTTATAGCATTACGTCACAAATATGAACGACGAAAGTTGGCTGGGAGTTTACAAGAACTGTATTTCTATGTTCATTTAAAAAAAAAAAAAAAAAACGAGTCAATGCATTGCAAGGGTATATCAGCTATCTATGATGAAACAAAATCGAGTTTCAGTAAAGTAATTTGAAGTTTTATTTTGTTAATAAAGGCACTATAATAAATGTTCCAAATGTTCTCCTTCACGTTTTAAACAATGTGCTAAGCAGTTATCTTATACTTACAAAGATTTTCTTAAGGTTTCGGGATTTAAATCATGACATTTCATAATTGACACTGACAGCATATTTATTTTGTTGAAGATTGCTAAGAGATTGCTTCCATATCCTGTAATGCATTGACTCGTTTTTTTTTTTAATGAACATAGGAATATTTATGTATGTTCAGAGATATAAAAAAAACTCACGGTATATTATTAAACATTTATGTGCATATCTGCGTGTTTATATGGATCCTTTTCATCTAACAATGAATAGTGCATGACGGTAAATGTGGTAATAAGAAAAACCTTTCTTGATAATGATATGTTCTATGTTATTTTAGTTTTAAGGTTTTGAAAATTGTAATAACAATATTTTGTTTAACTTTATTATTATGATGTATTAATTGTAATTTAGTTCATGATTCATCATATATCAGTTAAATTTTGTATATCAACAAAAATTATGATCCCAAGGTATTTCGACTCAAATGTTGCTAACACTGAAATACAAACGTTTGTTAAGAAAAACAAACTGAGGGCAACAACAAAAGATGCAATCGTCATCATTAGACTGACACACTAAAAAGCAACTAAAAGCAGTTCGGATGTTACAACATGTGGAGGATTTGCAGTTCTTTGACGGCATCTCCGAAGCTGGACTTCTCAGACCAGGAGCAAGTACAATATAACCGATTTTCATTCAAGAAATATAAACACTCCCACAGTAACCCGCGCGACTTAATGAATTGGTATTGCTGATACTTATCCAATATCGAAGGTATATGTAACTTGAAATTGTGTGTTACTTTGTAAAACCACCTTCTGCGCTATAACATACTGCGCATAAAACTCCTCCTAATTAATTTTATTGCTATATTTGTTGAATAAACAGACTATAGTCATTACTTTGTTTTATCTTTTTAAGCTTTTCTAGATTTCAGCTCAATACTTGTCAATTGGTGGATTCAGGTCTTTCACATTATTGTCTTGAAACCAAGTTAAACATGATCCATCATAAGGGGATGTTACCAAGTCAAGCCTAAAAATTATCGCTTCTTGATGACTTTATTTAAACGGCGCTTTGGCAAATACTTCCAAAAGTACTGTTTTACTTGTTTTGCCACAAGTACAAATGGAATTTTTTTCCGTGTAAAATAACCGAAAACTTAGTAGGAGTATAATTTAAGGACTCTTTGAATAGCTCAATGCTGCTTTTGGGGGCTTTTAGTTTTTATCTGTTTTTTACTTATGCCTTGTCTTGATTCGTTGTCTCATGCTCTCTGATGGATCAGCTTTTTCTCCACTGCAATTTTTCGTTAATATACACGTTTCTTTAGTCTGTAGCGTTTTGACATGTTGTGTCGATTGATTAAATAGAAATGTCATTCTGATTAATTAATTACTTTAAGGAAAAAAGACATGCGTTCACACTGCCAAAGCCTACTGGGGCCACGGGACTTTATGATAACATGTTATTTTCCGAAGCTTGTCGGTAAATCGGGATTGTTCAAAAGGATTTATTGTTCGCCGAACAATTGAGAGGACGGAAATATACATTTCAATGTAATAGAAAAAGAATTTGGCGAATATGTCGCACGCAACGAACACTTATTCAGACTATTCTGCTCTGCGTATTCGGTTCGTTCTAGTGTGAACGCACTTTAAAGATGACATCTTTTAATAATCCGCAACACTTTTTGCTCTATACTTTTATCACTTGTGCTTTTCAATGGCCACTTTTCGGTTTTTTTCTGAAATGTTAATTCATTTTTGTATTTTATTACTAGATACTCTTTGAACTGTTATTTGCTATTAAACGCATACTGAAATTTGAATTCTCACAATACTTGGCAACAATTTTAGTTTTACGCAGTTCTATCTTGCTACGGACATTCTTTTTTTAACTCACATCCTGGCCCACTATACAAGGTGAGTAAAGCCTTCTTCAATAGCTCACTTACAGTGACAGATAGAATTTTGTTTCTATTTTGTTGCTATTGAGTATCTACTACACTTATAACGTAAAATTGTTTTCACATAATTTATAATAAATTTATGAATACGCCAACAAAAACTGGCATTCGGGTATATTCCATATATAAGTGATTAATAAACACTGAATTATGTGCATGTGCTGTCGCTTTTAACCACTTTTTAAACATTTTGCTATTCCACAAGCGCAAATGACATTGAAAAGAAGGATATACAATTATGTTCAGTGATTATATTTTACAAATGAAGTTAGCTAATCAGGTGTATTCCATAATGCAGTGGTTATTTGTCACTTTATTATTATTACTGTGCTTAATAACAACTTCTTAATCACTGATTAAAGACGTATTTCATAAGCACACGGTGGTTATTTTACAATTTTAAACATTAGTTGACTTCATCTGTAAAATACAATCACTGAACATAACTGCATATCCTTCTTTTCAATGTCATTTGCGCTTGCGGAATAGCAAAATGTTTAAGAAGTGGTTAAAAGCGACAGCACATGCGCACAATTCAGTGTTTATTAATCACTGATATATGCAGTGGCGTACGCAGCGAGGGGTTTTATGGGTTACCCCCCCCCCAAATCAACCGAGTGTTACCAGTTTATTCATATGAAAAATCGCAACATTTCCAAATTAAACCGCTCATTATGTATATTTTATACGGTAGATAAAAATTTTTAGTCGCTAAATTAGAAAATAAAAGTCGCCCACCAATGCATTTTATATGAGCAAACAAATTTTTTTGGTCGTCGAATGTTACTTAAAAATCGCCCAATTTGGCAACACTGACGCGACCAGTCACTGCCTTCAGCTTCGACCATAAAAGTATAAAAGATATAGACGAAGAACACCGATGTTTTGTTTGTAAGCATGATGTGCAGCTGCAGGGGGGTGCAGGATTCAGTGCAAAAGTGAACCTTATGTACCCCCTCACCTGATGATTCCTTCCATCTAGCAAGATCTAACCCACCACATGCATACTGAGTCTATTCTATTTCGACTTCGTTGGTCATTCCACACAATATTGGTACTTGAACATGCGCGAAATATGACTCAACCCAACCCAACCCCTCCCATTCACCAATCCTGCGTACGCCACTGGATAAAGGGAATATACCCGAATGTTTAAAATTGTAAAATAATCACCGTGTGCTTATGAAATACGTCTTCAATCAGTGATTTAAAAGCAGTGGTTAAAAAGTTATTATTAAGCACAGTGTTAATAAAGTGACAAATAACCACTGCATTATGGAACACACCTGATTGTTAGTGTATTGTGACTTTCAATTTTTTTTTGACTACGACATTGTAATCAGCGTAAAAAGTACTGCTAGTTTGCTAATTTAACCGACTTTGTAGCTTTTATAATAACGAAGTTAGTAACAGTGCCGACTTAAGTTTGAACAGGCTGTATACTCATAAATCAGTAGGGACAGCTCGTGTCCGCGCCTTTGATGTTCATACTGCCGTTTTCACATCCAATATGGCGGGCCTTCATTTTACTGCTACTAGATGTCACTGATTGCAAAAGTGGCACGGATAAAAATGATCGCAAGTAAATCATAGAATGCGATATTGTTTTACACAACTTCAGGCTTTCTACCCAATATAAATCCATTATAATCTAACAAAGACGATTTTCTAATCAATCTCTTTCATCAATCCGTATTCATAACACAAAATGATGAATTAAAAACGCCTATTAAAAGCAATTGATTTTTTCACCGATTCGCCACACACGGCCGTTTGTGGAAAGTCCGCCAGTTTCCGGACATGCGTGCTCAAAAAGTGTAGTAGCTATAGTGTGATACTGTATCAAAGTTGTACATTTGATAGAGCCAATCATTACTTAGGTGGGAAACGATTTTGACAGTTCTGAACTGATCGGAAACTGCTTTTGGAACAAACCTAATGGGACACTCAAGATCATCGAAACGATGATCCACAACTTTCATATACATATCAAGTAGGAGTATTAATTAAAATGTCGTTTCATTGTAGATAATTTTTGTTTGCTTCACATTTGGCGCTTCACAACTTTCATACACGTGTCAAGTATTAGTTAAAATGTCATTTCACTGTAAACTCTGTTCACAAATTAAAAGACCACTGGCGATGTTGCCTTGTGAAAAGTACAACCGACAACAGTGTCCTAGTTAGAAATTTGGTAACATTTTGGCATTTAAAATATTTTTCTGCTTTCGAGGCATTGATATGACTTGTTAAAATGAATATAAATGTAAACAATATAATAATAAAATTGATTTGACAAATTACTTCGACATGAAACTTCAACTACTTTGCCAACTTTAGGCTTTTTGTCGCGAGGTACCGACTCATCAACGGTTAGACCGAAGCGGTGCTTGGCGGTACATACTCTTACCTTTTCTATTTGCATTTCATCTTTTTCTAATGTGACATGTCGCGAAAATACTCCGGTTCCGGTAACGTAAACAAAAATCTGACAACGTTGAGGTTATGTTTAATTGTTTAACTCTGTAGATGTATTTGGTTTTTATTGATATTTGAAATATGTATTGAAAGCACCATTGAAAGTAATAAGTCAGTTTACATACCGTTCAATAAAATTTCTGCTTCTTTAGCGCTTACAATTGCTGTTACATCAAAACCTTGATGATTTAATGTAATTTCCACAAATTCTTCACTAGCCATTTCTTTATACATTTTTATTTGTGGGGTTAAATTGATTTACTCGGGTACCGTTAAAGGGAAACACCTCTGCCAACCCGGTTCACAATTTTACGAACCGTTGAGGTACACTCGGAGTAACAAATTTCGAACCGAACATCGCGGCAATGGAACGGTTCTTCAACTTTGCGAACCGTTGATGAATTGGTACCTCGCGACAAAAAGCCTTTTGCTATTTTGATAATGTTTTATAGGGGACTTATGTTTTATACCAACATAATGCAGCAGGTGGTGGTTTTTTAATTTGTGAACAATGAATAAATAATCACAGTATAAGAAACACACATTAGCGTCACTCGAGTATAACTGTCACATTTGTTCTTTTGTTTGATACCTATCCAGCTGAAAATTACATTGCATTTCCATAAGGGTATCAAATAGAATGGCCGCTTTTTTTGACACTGACGTTTAAGTGACGCTACTGGGTAATTACTTATACTGTGAGATAATTTTTCACAGATTTATTAAGTAGCCAGATTCCCTGTAGAGAAAGAAGAATTGATATTAACTTAAGAGTGAGATGGTAAATACACCCGTTTTAAAAGCATTGCACAGTCACTTGACATAGGCTTCGAGTGACATCCTTGTCGGATACATGAGCCAAAATTACTCACAAATATTCGCTATTTCACTCACATGCTGATATCAATCGAGAATGCAGGAAACATAAGGCACTGTCTATCTACCCTCTACCAGATCATTGTAATTTTTGTTTGCCTCACATTTGGCATCTTGCTTCACTAATGTTTATGGGTAACATATTACAGACGTCAATCCTTGTTTTACACTATAACATTTTCTAACTAAAATCTGTTACTAAGTGAGTGAGAAGTACCAATTCAACCAATCAGAATTCACTGTGGTAGCTTATCTCTCTCACTTTATAACCAAAAATGTTATAATGTAAGGCAGCCTTTATAACTAACTTGACCACTCCATAGGCAGAAAGAAAACATTTCTAGCTCATTTAATAAATGAGATACAGAAGAAGGTGTGCTTATTGACTCACCCTGTATTTAGCAGTATAGGTAAATATTTTAAAAATCACATTACTTTATCTGGATTGAAAAACAAACCTAAGAACACCAAGCTAAAATGACCATAGAAAATGATGTATTTCAGCAATTTAGAATGCAACAATCCTGACCTTCTACGTTATCTTATCTGTATAGACAAATACTTTTAAATCAAGCAGCTTAAAAATGTGTCACGCTTGTGCAATTGTTTGGATGACACCAACTGGTTTTTTAAATTTTCCTTAAAACCGTGAAATATTTAGCTATGATTACACACACTTACCTTTTCTTTGTATAATAACCCTAAGAAGTGGTTTTGCATTTATGAGGGCCCTCCTTAAATTCTCGTCGTTATTAATAGGCAACAAGTCCTGGTCACTAGGGTCTATATACGATATTAAGAAAGCGATGTCTTTTAAGCGATGCAGGCCTTCCAATAATGACCTGAATTCCTCGAACTGAGCCTGCGAGTCTCTTTCGACCGAAAACCTTCTGAATTCCGCATCAAACTGAAAGAATTTTGTTTGAAATATTTAATTAACTCATTGTTCTTAATGTCCACATGAAATATGATTCATGCTCTCTTTAATAGGCAGTTGTAGAAAGTGTACATATTTTATAATAGCAATCTGTGGTATGAAGTGAATGAACTTTTTCTAAGTAATATAAGCAGCTGGTGTTACTTATTTATGCTGTGTAGAAGTTTTGTTGTAATAATGTATTTAATGCAGTACTTACTTTGGTTTTAACTTCGACTTTATTGCTGTCATAACATGCATTTTTCATAACAATTTTATTCTTCGACATTTTCGACGCATACAAGTAAAACTTGCGCTTAAGAAATCAGCCACACTTTTCACTAAACATTAATCTACTTTTTGGTATAAGTGTAAAACAAATAAAAGTAACTTAAACTGAAGAAAATAATGAAATTCCAAGTTATTTACGTTTGTACTTCATTCTTTCAATGGCTAGTCATAGCAGCGACTGTGATGAGTACTGGTTTTCCAGCAGTACTTAAAAAGAAATTATTTCTGAGCTAACGAAAATAACGCTTCACATCTGAGATTTTAAACGAAAAATTATCCGAAATGTATTAACGAGAAGCTCCTAAAAAATTTAAAACCGGAGAAAACTTAAAACACTAAACTTGCATGCGTATGAATGCAGAACCACTGACTTCTAAAAGTAGCGTTGTTGCCAAACATTAGGAAAATATAATTATTAAATCTCATGAATGAATAATTAACATCTTCAAATATTCTGATGCAGCATTAAAAAAACAACGGATTAAACTGAATAGATTACAATAACAGCAAAAATAACACCGGCTTGTTGGATGTGCAACGGCGCAAAGGAATAACACTAAAACAAGGTTGCCAATGCAATAATCTGAAAATTTTGACCTGCGTTTGCTTATAGCGTTCTCGAATGGTGCACTCAGAATATCTTCATATCGTTTTATTACATGAAGTTAAAAGAAGATGCAAATATACTTAGTGCAACAGGTGCAGATGAACCGAAAACGCTATTAGGGAGCATATCGACCGACCGTACGTTTTTAAATAGTTTCGATTTATCCATTTAAGCCTACGTTTAGTTAGTGGCGGTGTTGTTCAAACTGCTACTTTGGCATCAAATCCGGTACTTTCGTAGCTGTCTCGGTACCTTGGTACTCCATTGTTAAAACTGATGGCACTTATCCACGTTTTGTAATATTATTTTTTGACAGTGTTATTAAATTACCGGTAATTTATTTTTAATGTTACCTTACTGATAACGTTATCGTAATACCGTACATCCAATAAAATTCGTAATTAAAGTAGGCTATGATTTCAATGTTTTTTCTCCTAAGGGTTTGTAGCACTGGCAGTGTTGCCAATGTGGTGGATTCTCCACTAGATCTGGTGGTTCAGAACCTTCGTTTAGCGACAGGTTTTCTCCTTTCGCGGTTAGTGGAATTTTTGGTGGTTCTCTTCATGTAACTATTTCGCATTATAAAAATTAAAGCTCATTTTTTTAGTTTCTAAAGACTAACTTTTTCTTCTCGTATGTATTTCAGTGATTTTTATAAACGTATTTGTGTAGGCATTTTCGTTAATTAATTGTTTGTAATGTGTCATGCTCATGACAAACAAACTTACAAATGTCATGTCACTTTTGGTCACAAGTTACAACTCACAACAGTCACAGTCAGACCGTATCACATAATATACTCGGTTAATCGGTTTTTGCTAATTGCGGATTTGATCTTTCTGGTAAATTAAATGGCTAAGCATACTTGACGTAGATTAAAAATTATCCTTATATTGCACACTGCAGATTCGACAATGTCAAGACCAAGACCACAGTATACACAGAAATTTCGTTAAGTATAGTTGAAAGATCCTACTTTGAAAGACTGGATAACTGTTAAACTGATGAAAAAGAATTAAAAATCGTTATTATTTGCCAAACAATGTAATTTTGAAGATTTTAGTGGAAATCTGGTGGTTTCTATATCACTAATTGGTGGGAGACTGCTTTCCATAGTTGGCAACACTGAGCACTGGCAGTTGTCTATTTTTTGTTTGTGCTAAGATAACCTTCCAACATTTGGCAAACTCGAAGCGCAGGGTATATTCAAGCTAAAGAACAGCATTTTCTAGCATCTGCTTTAAGCTAGTTGTTTTGAAGTGAATTGTTGTTTTGAATTTTGCGTTTACTTTACACAATTTTTTATGTGACGTCACGTTCAGATAATGGCCGCGTTCAGGTAACTGCAGGGGCATGTTCGAAAATACACGGAGTAAGTATAACAGTTATACCAACAGAGTGAATAAAGTGAAAAGCAAAATATACAAAATGATTTATATGAGTGAGAAATAATATTACCCAAGAGTAACCAGGAGAGTTTTCGAACACGCCTCAGCGCTGCAGTGCTTTAATAAAGTGTAAACCTGAACGACGTGCGTGTGACGTCACTGTTAGCAGCGGTTTCTTCAAGTGGCCACCATTTATCAAGAGGGTATTTATAGGTCTTGTAAACTTCCAGCCAACTTTCGTCATTAATGACGTTAAACCAGTACCAACTGAACTCAAGATGTAACGTACGATGTATTAGTTGAAATTTAGTAACATTTTGTTGTTACAAGTTTTTGAAAATGACAATGTTGCCACCGCTTCAATTATTACTAATGTCAGATGTGTTTACTTTGAATATACAACACGTACATAACCTATACACTATCAACCACCGATCATGTGTAGACACTTCAATACATGACAACATTCTTATAGCATTACGTCATGAATATAAATGACGAAATTTGGCTGGAAGTTTACAAGAACTGTATATGCTACAACATCGCAGCGCTGCATTACATCGTAAGGAATTCATAACCTCTACAACTGAATCAAGTTCAGGTAATTTAAAGCGCTACAACTTTACGCTATGCTGCAACGTTGAAACTAATTTTTACCTGAACGCGACCATCATGTCACTGACAGCTCACTCGTATTTTGCGTGTCGCCACTTTTATAAAAGCAATCACGACTACTTTAATCAGGAATTCATTTGAAGGCACGGTTTTACCAACTCCATTTTTAACTAATAATTAGATTTATCTGTACTAAATTACAATCTTCTGATTAATTTCATATCAAATGTACATAATTTTTTTTCTTTTTTTAGAAAAAAATTAAGTTTTCAATTTTTTTTATTCGTATTATTTTTACAAAATGATTTTATCACAGATTGTAAAGATTTTAATTTAATTTTATTTTATATAATATTTGAATATGGATCCATATAATCTTAATATTTTTTCATCCAAAATGCATCACGTATTACATTTTACAGATTTCTTCTTCAAACATATATTTTTTTAAATTCCAAATACATTTTGACATTCTTTATTTCTTATTTACAATTGGAAGCTTCTAGATGTCTTGTGGTTGAGTGTAGAATAAAACAGCGATGATTCTTGACAAACCACAAATTTATTCGGAATTTCAACAGCAACCGGTTTCGGCAAAAGCCATCATCAGGCTGACTAACTATGAGGAGGAATACAATTACTAAATATGTAATTATAATAAAATGGTCGTTGCAACCTAACTCACCAGTACCACGTCCGCCATCGGCGAACTGTTCCAAACTGAGCATAAAACTGAGGACAGGCAGTCTGCCCAAGGGAGGTTAAAGCACAGCTATGGGCGCATCCAGCCATCTAGCTGCTCAGTGAGCCGCTACCTAGCGTAAGCTCTGGATGCGTTTACTACTTGTGCTACATTTGAGCAGCTTTGTAAGCGGATGCCATTTTAAGTAGCGTGAATTCAGACCGCTATTTCCCCACTATACTAATTAAGCGAAGACGTGAACAGGTGGTAAACTGTTTTAACTAGAAGTTATTTATACTTACGATTATCTGTATTTAGGTACTATTTATGTTATATTATTACTGTTTCTTTTACGATGCTTATTTTATTTTCACAGTTGAGCGAAATCAATTTGTAATAATTAATTTATTTGAAATAATATCCTAACATATATTTATATGTACGCGTAAATAATAATAAACACTTAAATATTACATTTCAGAGTAAAATGGAACAAGAAGCGTTACTTGCTGCCAATTACTGGCAGATAATAATTTATTTATTGTTATTTATTTGGTTTCAGAAATTACCAAATTTCATTCACATCTACAGAATCGGCACCTCAGTTAATACAATTAGTAGTAGTTTTCATTTTGCATATTTCTGTATACTTACGTTTTAAAATGTTCAATTCCGAAACAATCACCTTATTTACAGAAACACATAAAATAGTTCGTTATGTCGATTTTGTTCAAAATGTGCCACCATTTACGTCGGACATTAAAAGTAGCTAATTGCATCCAGAACAACTCACTTCGCTCTCCGCTACCGCTATGTAGCAGAGCGCTCAGTGCTACTTGGCTCTGGATCAGTGTTGCCAGGTGTCTACCACAAAAATTCCCTAATAAAATGTTGAATTTTCCCTTTTTGTAACTTCATTTCCCTTTTTATATACTTACATCTTTTCATTGCAAAATTTTCCTTGTAGGGGTAAAAAATAGGCAAAAATATAATCACTACTTTGCACGTTTCTTTTGTGTTGCTGTTTACTTTTTATAACTTGTCACTTGTCAATTTTAGCTTGCGACATAAAGCGAATTTTAGCGACGAACAATTATTCCTACATTTTTAACGCGGTTTATGTTATGACGTCATTAAAAACGATATTCGCCAAAGTGGGCTATTCCATCGCATGCTATTGTGAACTGTCAATGGCTATTATCGTAGCAAATGAAATCGTATTTGACGATGACAGTACTATAATAGAGAGATTGTTACAAAATATTAACAAAATATCATCTAACATAACCTATCTTCTAAATTTAAACTGTTAAAACTTAAAACACTCTTCTTAACCATCATCCAATAGTTCCACAAACCGCGTTCAAAATATATAACAATGACGTCACGTGTTTGTCGATAAAGTATTTAGTTCCATAACCACTATAACCTGATTCGTCGCTAAAATTCGCTTATAATTTTCACTCTAAAGCTATCTCGCAAGATCGCACGTGGCAGGCATGTTGTCTAGGAAACGAGTAACCAACAAACCATAAGAACGACGAACGAAACCGTGATTGGATTGGTTCGTCTCCATATTCACGGCTGCAGCATTTTAGTTGCGACTTTAAAATCATTGCTATGATGTTTCGATTGAGTGAATGTCCCTCTTTTCTAAAGGTATTCCCTGCATCCCTTTTTGTTCGATTTTTCCCTGCAAAACGGGATTTTCCCTGCAACCTGGCAACACTGCTCTGGATACGCCCATAAATACATACAACAGGTTCACTCTCCTTGGCGGGAAAATTTCCCGCGCAAACTGAGCCGCCATATTCCAGATGGATGATCTGTCTAACCTGTATTCGACTGGACGCACGGAGTGTTTCTTTTTCTCACTCTTACATGCACAGAATCGCAGTTGCTCTCCTTCACACTTCTGCTCATTGCGTGCATGGAACATTATGTCGAATGCGCCCGTAAATTGCACGAATGCGATCAGTGGTGTCTCGTGTAATTAGCAGCATAAAAGGTGCTTTCGATTATGCATGCTGGGGTAAACTTAAACTCTAGGCTTTCAAGTAGTAATCGGATAATTCAAATTAAAAATAATCTGTCATCCGATTATCAAAATAATCTAAGTAATTTGATTATCAAAAATATTTTTATTGCGGCACTGGTGGATCCATCCGCAAAATGGCGCCAAGGTCAAAAAATCTTGCCCCGCCAGATCAAAGGTGCCGACAAACAGTTTCCATGCTGATTATGCTGTGGCTAAAGTAATGTCGGTGAAGTAGATTGCAATTATGTCAACAAAGTAAATAAATTAACCGCAATAAAATTATGCTAACAAAAGTCTATATATAAAACCAGAAAGAAATGTGCAATGGAAGACAAACAAATTTTTTAGTTTCGGACTACAGCTGAACTTTTGGATCTGCTGAACGCGCCCATTTTCATATCCAGCAATACAGCCAACAGCTAAGAGGTTCGCATCAAATGAAAGAAACTTTATATTTGATTCTTTTGAAAAAGATTTTGCGCCAATACGTTATGCATGTTCGAGCTAGACAAATCTGATAAGCAATTTTTAATATAGCAAGAAATAATTCTTTTGTTAAAACATGTATAACTTATTCCATTTGATGCGAACTTTTTGACGGTCACCGTAAATTTCTTAGTGTAAAAAAACATTCTAACATGTTGTCGTAAGGTCCCGTCACCCCAGTAGCTTTGGACGTGTGAACGCATGTCTTTTCTTAAAGTAATTAATTAATCAGATAGCGTTTTCGATTGACCGCACTAGTGCGCACTCGGAGTATCTTCATCTCGTGTTACTACATGCAGCTAAAAGAAGATGCAAATACACTAAGTGCAACCAGTGCAAGTGAAACGGAAACGGTAAGAATGTCATTTCTATTTCATCAATCGACACATCAAAACGCTACAGGCTAAAGAAACGTGTATATTAAAACGAAAAATGTTAAAGCATATTCATAAAAGTTGTTGAAAATGGTGCCCATTTTGCTGAGGGCAAAGATTTATACGTCGCTTCATATTGTCGAATTCTAATTCTAATGTGACACATACAAATTATAAACGTCATTCAATTTTCTAAGAAAAGACGTGCCCTTACACATCCAAGGCCTCTGCCCTACTGGGGTGACGGGACTTTATGATAACATGTTAGATGTCTTTTTAAATATGAAATTAACATAAACAAATATAAAGATTAGCCCACAAAATAAACTCAAACCAAACCAACAAGTGCAATTGTAAATTACAACAATGCTCAGTGACATAGATAAGCGGGGGGTCCGAGCCCCTCCCGAAATTTTTCTAAAGTATAATTTTCCGCGTAATTCATACAAAAGAAGTTATTCGTATGGCGTTATTTTTTGTTCGCTGCTTTACATTTCATTTTGGCGTTGGAGTGAAAAGAAATACACGTGAACGTTAATAAATGCAATTTATTCGTCAATCGAATAACAACGTAGTCAACGTATAATAGCGCGACTGGTGATGGTGCGGCGTCGGTTCTTACTGCCTTTCGGCCTGCCCGGCCCCGGACCTTTACCCGAGGAAATTCTACCCGAGAAGTTTCCTCAATTCTTTTTGGAACGCTCGAACCGGGTCGTATTAATAATTACGTTCTAGAAACTTCTCGTCGGTCATCGCGTTATCGAAATTTTCGGGCCGAGCAGATGTTTTATGATGCCGACACATCATAAATAAAATGTTAAGTAGTCCGTACTCGCTAGAACAATTTTGTTCGCCCCCCCCCCCCCCCCCGAAACAAGTCTCTATCTACGCTACTGACAATGCTTGACATAAAAAGTGCAAATATTTTAGTTATTTGTTAATATTCCGCAATGTTTTTTTATTTTAGAAATAATGTCATCTAATGTAATTAACATTAACATTCACGTGTATGTATGGCCGTTTCAATTCGCCTAAAATTCGGTTCCGAGAAAGCATGCCGTGGAGTAAGGTATTTCGAAGGTACCGCCATTCATTTCCGCGGCTTCGTCGCCCAAATTAAAAAGGAAGCGATGAAATGCTAAAGAAGAAAAAGGATAGATACATAACAAGTTACCGTTGCTAAGGGGTTTATGAATGAATTTGATTAACCCCAAATTACAAGAGATGTAGTTGGCGCTACCTTCTCGATACAGTAACCTTAGTGGAGTACTCCCCTCAGCGCTCCCTATTAAAAATACTACAAAACTACTGATAGTAACGTAATAATAATAATAATAACTTTATTGATGTCACCGATCAGCAGCAGATATGGACAGAGTCAAGAAGACTTAAAGATATAACAGTTTAAAATTAAAACATTTAACATGTTTAAGTCAAAAAACAAAACAGTATAAACAAATACAATCAATTTAAAATCATGACAAAAAAATCACAATACCGACTAGACTATAATTAAAGATAAATTAATGAATAAAATTTTTGACTCAACTGTCTCAACTTTAGAAATCTAAGTTCGTTCAAATAACAATTTTTTTTTTCTAGCAAGTAAGTTTTTAATGAAGTTTTAAATCTAGAAAAATTAGATTCTTTAATATAAGTTGGCAAACTATTAAACACCTTAATTGCTCTATAATGTGCTCCTTGTGTATAAAACGCAGATTTATTTTTAGGAATGCTAAAATTATTGCCACATCGAGTACTCATTGCAGAGTAGAAATGGTGATTACGATGATACATATGGTTATTACGTTTTATGAAAATAGCCAATTCAAATATATAAAGACTGGCGAGCGGTAGTATTTGTAGCTTACTGAACAACGGTCTGCAAGGGTTATTTAAAGGCGCGCCAGACATTATTCTGATCAATTTCTTTTGTAGTAAAAATAAGATTTTAAAGCTAGATGATGATCTCCAAAATATCAAACCGTACCGTAAAATAATTTTAGAGAATTAATTCCTACATTTTGCCGTTAATTAAGCATAATAAGCAGAATTAAGTTTTTTCCCCAACTTAATACGGTGCTCTTCCAAATTAAGATTGTGATCTACAGCAAGACTCAAAAAATCTACACTATTGAAAGCAGGTATTGATTTCTTATTAAACTTAATATGAATACTAGATTCGGATTTACCTTTAGTAAATGTTACTATTTTAGTTTTATTAGCGTTTAAAATAAGTTTATTTCTGTCACACCAATCTGACATCTGCTGTATAATTGCGCAACCCGTCATTGATACCATACTGACAGAATCATCAGCAATTACATTTGTGTCGTCTGCATATTGTGAGAGTAAGCATGAGTTAATTGATAAAGGCAGATCGTCCACATATAATAAAAAAAGGGTCGGTGCGAGGACTGATCCCTGGGGAACGCCACGGTGAATAGGAGTTTCTGACGACAAATGATCACTGACCACACCATCAACATCAGCAGTTAAAGAAATAATTTGTGTACGACGACAAAGGTAGAAATGAAAAATGTTGTATGATGAGCCTCTAATACCATATGCTTCCATTTTAGATAATAAAATTTTATGATCTATTAGATCGAACGCTTTGGAGAGATAAAAAAAAATGCCGGCGACATTTAAATTTTTATCCAAACTATCGTAGATATACGTCAAGGTATTATAAATAGCATTCTTAGTAGAAACGTTCGCAATAAATCCAAACTGATTTTGATTCAATATGTTAAATTTTGACAAGTAGGAGATTAGTCTATTATTTAAAATTTTTTCAAAGAGTTTTCCAAAGGCTGGAAGCAGTGATATGGGACGGTAATTATTTATATCGGAATGACTGTCCTTTTTGTAAATAGGAATGACTTTAGCACATTTCAATTGATCTGGAAAAATTCCTTGGCTGAAACATTTATTAATAATATCAACTAATGGTTGAATTATGTAATCTGATAACCGTTTTAAAAGAAAACAAGGAACATCGTCAATACCAGCAGAATTTTTATTTGAAATAATTTTAATTGTAGATCGCACTTCATTAAGATCAGTTGGGCTTAAAAACATGTTACAATCAAGGTTAATCTCGGAAGAATAATTACAAGGCTCGTGATCTATTTTAGATATTATATTACCAAAATATTCACAAAATAATTCAGTTAATTCTTTCGGATCAGTAACTAATTTTCCAGAATCTGATAGGATAATTAAATTTGATTTTTTATTTGTTTTTAAGAGTTGATTAACAATAATCCAAGTAGTACTCGATTTATTAGATGATGTTTGAATCCTCTTGTCAAAGTATTCTTTTTTTGAATGAATGTTAAGAGCCGGAACTTCTTGAAATACGATTTTTTGAAATAACTTTGCTGCTATTCCAGTTGTTATAAATTGTCAAAAAAAATATATGTTGTAGAAAAGAAGTTATATTAAACGACTGTTGTTTTAGAAAAGCGATTAGTTTAATTTTTCTTAGTGAAAAAAAATATCGAAAGCAGCACTGAAATTTTTTTTAAATAACTTTTGCTTGGAAAATATGCATTATTTTAAATTGAAAAAAATACTAGAATAATCATATCATAATTACCTAAACGACTGTTATTTTCTTTTTTTTAAATTTTTTATTTTTTATAAATAAACAGGCATTTATTGAAATAGAGCTTCCATATACACGAATAAACGTAGTATTCTGTACCCCACAACCCGTTCGCTAGTCTTTCACGGACACTCAAAGGAGAAGCATGCGTCTCATTTCTCCGCCGACAAATAAAAGACAGCTCATTCTCATGCTTTGACACTGGCAATGAGTGAACAGTGGCGGTGACGCGGGCGGTACTACCGAACTATTCAAATAGCGCCACTTTTAAAATATGGCTTCCATTCAGAATTTTATTTTATCATTTAATTTAATGTCAAGAAAAATATAATGATAAGAAATTTAATTTGAAAATATGCAAAGAGTAACCACAGCAATAATATTATTACTTTGGTTAATCCTTAATCATTTTCAGATTAAATTTCTTATCAATATATTTTTCACGACATTAAATTAAATGGCATTATGGCAAAAAAACGTTGATTTCCATGTTTTAGGACGGTGATTTTATAAAACACAAAAAATTATGGATACAAATTTATTATGCATTATGAATATTGAGCAATCAGTATAAAATTAATGTGTTTTGCTATTTTTATATAAAGAAATCAGTAGCATATTCAAATGTATGAAATGATAAGAACAAAAGCAACGGTTTATGAATATTATTGCTTAGTAATAACATTGTAGTACAATATTGAAGGAACTAACAATATTGATAGTTGTAGGAACTAACTAATGCAGAAGGAATTAACAATATTGTTAGGTCCTTATGCATTTACAATAAAAAAACAATACAATAGCTAATTTAATAATGCAACATATTAGAAAACATTATACATATATTATACAGTTTCTTAAATTACAACTGTTCAACTATCAACCAAAATATATACACTATGCACTCAAAAGTGTACAAGGGACAATCACACAATGAATACTTAACCACAGGTCGAAAACTAAATTATTATTATATTAAGAAAAAAAAATATCTGAACAAAAACAGAGATCCGTTTGTATATTGCTACCAACGTTGGCCCATATCACAATCGTTTCACTAGCTACTTGAAACACCTCCAAACAAATTTTTAAACTAGACGTATGGATCTGTTTAGAAATTAAATACGTAATGAATACATACGAAAATATAATTGCCCCTTTGACATTTTTGAGTAGTGTACTTACAGTACAAAGTTTACAAATGTAGTATTTTTTGATATTTTGATTTGCTTTGAACCACAAACGATCTTTGCTTATCTTCCGTGAATTTATGCAAAATACAATTACATACGATATTAAAAAATTTGCTTGTAATACTTACTTTATGAACGCCACAATTAATGAAAGAAGCATCTACATGCTCATATAAGACTTCAAGAATATTTTGTTTGATATTATTAATATGGGGATGAGTTTCTAAGCATTTGTGAATTATATCATAAGCAACGGTTACACATCGAATCATGCTATTGTTGCAGTAAAACAACTTTAAATTTGTCGGATCGTTTTCTTTGAAACTAATAAAATTGTGTACCGTTTCAATACTGTCACTTTTAAAGCACGATGAACATTTTTCACAATCTGTCCTTAATTTTTTTATAAAGAATCCACAAACATACGCCATACTTTCGGCATCAAAAGAATTATGATCAATACTAATGTTAACCATATTAAGTTATTCAGATGTTACAACGGGTGGTGTATGAATATTACTTGCAGCTCCCAAAAAATCTTTTAAATTAATCAACATTTGACATTCATCATCTTCGCAATTTTTCGCCAACGTTTTACATGATGATAAATTATTGACTATTGCAGTTTTCATATAACTTAAGAATTGATGCGAAGTCGGATTAATGTTGGCTGCACCATATTGACGCACCGTACTGAAATATGAAATAAATATTATATGGCTATCATTAAATGATATCATTAAATCAGTTACCTAAAGAAATTCTCTAATGGATCTTGTTGTACGCATCTAGTTTTCAATGTACCTTGCTCACTTTGGAAATAGTGAGCATAAAACTCTTTCATGGAGTTCATCGTGAAGATGAGGCCCTCGATACAACGAGGAGCTTTGCATTGGACGCCATTTTTGAAAAACTTCCAATTTTCGAGTTTTGGAATAATGGTATTCCAAAACTTAATATGCCCACTTGAGCGACTTATCGCACGTTTCAGAGGTTTTCCTATAAAATCAAAACACAGTTTGTTAATATGAACACAACACTTTAAATTTTCGTAAATTACCTGGGAAATCTCTAATATTACGACTATTCAATGAATCAAAAATAGAGTCCATGAGATGTGCAAATTCTGCAGTATATATTGCCTCTGCTGGCAGATTTGCAGATGCCACCATCGATTCTATCGATGCTGCCACTGTTGAACTGAAAATTTGGGCAGCAAATGAAACTATCATTTTAACAAAACTTAGATTTAGTTTGAAATGTAACGGTTTAATTTTCCTCATTGCTAAAACAAACAAAATCAAATAATTAATGCTTTTATGTATCCACCTTGAAAGCGTCTGGTCAAGTCAATTTTGTATGCTTCTTCAATGTGTGCCCACTTGGCTACCTTATTGATATCAAAATGAATATCATATTGAAGTAATGTATTCCGGATGTTCTTGATAATATGGGGAGTATCGTAGAACATGAATATTCTTCTTCCATTAATTACGATATGATGTCCTCCTTCATTTGTACTATTAACTAATTGGCTTACTGCCGCTACATTCGTAGTCCCTAAAAATAAATATGTGTAATGTTTTACATTCTGAACACAACAATTTAAAATTGACTTTTACCTTGGTCACAAACACAACCAACTACATGAATGTTTCTTTCAATTAAACAGGACAAAATGTCAATTAATAATTTCTTCAAAGAAACGGTTTTAATTTGATCTTTTGTGAAATAAAAAGCTATAGGTTGCTTCCACTTTCCAGATAATGATGACAGCATAAAAACTAATGCATGGTTTGCTTCTTGGTTGGATCTTCCTAAATGTCCAAGATCTACATATCCAACAATTTTATCATGCGCCTTATCGTAGGTTAATGTCTGTTTTAATGCCATTTCGTCGAATAATAAGACACATTGTTTCAATTCTTCTGAACAGCGAGCCAATCTTTTTTCTAAACTTATGATAATGTGCATATTAATTCCTACTGTTAAGGGAATGTCCTGTAATAATCTTTGTAATGTTGATCTCGACGGTAAGTTTAAAAAATTCCTGAGGAACCGGTAGCATTTTGGTCCACGCTTATACACAGCTAATGCAAAAATTTTGTCATCCCGGTCCCATGAAGAATTATTCTTTTTTAAATTTCTGAACTGACTTCTAATTAAATTTGCCGTAACATTATTAAAATTTTGTTCTAACTTCCGAAAAACGTCAGTGTTACTGGCACGAGATAACATTTTTAAAGTGTTGCGTGATTTCTGTAATTGTGATTTTAATTTGCATATCCTTCCCTTTTGCACCGTATATTCTTTATACAAGACCTTCGTGCGAGGTGATAATATATTGGACCTTTTCTCACCAATCTTCCTCAAAATAGATTTGCGTGCTGTAAATAATAAAAATAAAATTACAATTCTGTGTCAATATTATTACTAGTCAATAAAAAAATTATGGTTAGCAAAAAATAAAACGTATGTAATAAGGGATGGCACAATAATGCTGTTAACTGTTATAACTATCACAGTACATAGTAAGATAGTAGTAGTAGTAGAATAAGCGGCTAGAAGAGAAGCATACATGGTAAATGCTGTTTGTTTTCAAGGAGAGAAGAAATTATTCAAGACAGGACGTGGTTACTACTGCCCCGGTATAACCGGTATACAATAAAAATTTAAATACAACAGTTATTAATAAATTTATACAATAAACAAACGTATATGAATTGTCACATAAACCAAATTAAATAGTCATTCGCAAATAAAGATACTTACTTTTTGAACTTTGTTTTGGCGTATGATAAACAACATTTGAAAAGTTTCTTTCAGGTGTTGAAGGTCTCATACTACTAGTACTAGGTAATGATAGAAATACAGGTGCACACTCTTCTGTAGAGGGTAACACTGAAAATATGAAAATATACAAGACCTTATAAATGATTGTATCGAAGCAGGCTGTGCGTGTATTTAAATTATTTAATGCTAGAACACTTAACAATTACCTAATTCAGTTGGTGCCTTTACCACTGTTACTCGGGAACTCTCTTCACTACATTCCCTATTAATTCGATCAGGATAGGCAAATTTCGATAGATTATGTTTCTTTGTATTTGTGAAGTGCTTATCCGTAAAATGCAGTTGACAAATTCTGCTCGTCGGCGTAATTCTAATATTGGGAAGTTGATTGAAAATGTTCATCCATTTTTCTCTTCTTGCAGTTTCCAACGGCAACTTAAAGAAGTGAATTCCACATTCGTTTGGATAATGAGAGTCACAAGATGGTACGCAACATCTAAATTTCGTTCCTCTCATCTATAAAAACTGTTTGTGTTAAATATCTTTGAAAAGGGTTGCTGAACTATAAAAATGTAATTGCAAATAATGTACCACACTTAAAATCTGTATAATATTTATGAACATTCAACGTGTCCAATTTTTTTAAAAGAAATTTTCAGTGTGTATCTTGCGTAAATAATTCGTGAAGATTTAGTAAGGTGTAACCAATTTTAACTATAAAAAATGAGAATAGGAAAATTCACAACACTTCTGAATACGCCAAATTTCCCTATACCAGCTCTGATCTGAAATACTTTTTTGCGAACCTGCAGGTATAAACAGCAAATGATTTCCAACAAAAAATTTCAAATATTAAAAAAAATTCTGGACTATTCAGTTAAAAATAAATATTTGATTGTATAATATACGATTTCGAAATTGTTCATTTGTTTCAAATAGAGATTCCGGTCGTATGTAAAGTCTCTTGCTTACCTTCACCTTCACTTAACAATATATATCAGTTAAATTGTAAAGTATTTAATGTAAAACTAACACACAATTAACACGAAACACGAGTCGCAACTAGTTACTAACAATACTAAACTCCACTTGTTAAATGTTACTGATTAGAATTTACAAACTGGCATATTTATTAAGATTTGAAACTAGTGTTCGTTTAAAAGAGTTTGTGATACAATTTTCATCGGACAAGAACCAGCTTTAATAAAATTAATGCTAATTCAACTATGCGAAAAACGCATTTCGACAAGATCGTGGCCCTATAATTATTTCTGATTATCTATAAGTTATTTTACTAAGAACTAATATACCACAAAATGATTAATCAAATGAATTGATTACAAATGTACAAATACGCGCCAACACCACTTCTACTCAGTACGGGGCTTTTATATGCTTTCCAAAGATGAATGAAGCTTCCTACAACTTTTTGTAGATTTTAGTTAATACCCTTGCCGTTCGTAAAAACGCTCCCATCGCTATGGAAATTGGTTACAGATCACTAAATTTTTACGAATTATTTACGCAAGATAGAGACTCAAAATTTCCTATTATAATAATCTCACTATATACAGGTTGAGTCCAAAAAAAACGCCTACGCGAATAGCGTCGTTGTTTATTGTCGTATTTAAGCGGTCAAAAAACCAAACAAAATGGCAGAAAAAACTCAGCTGTCAAATTTTGTTTTTTAAATGCAATGGTATGATTACTGTAATCAATATCGAAAGAACATTCTTTTCTGCGATCAATGATGTGCTGCAACAAACACTTATTTTTCAAAACAATAGAAAACAATAAAAAGAAATAAATTAATTATTTACATGAAATGTCGTAATAAACAGTTGGTGAACAATAAATAGAGAGTTTTAGCAATTTTTACGATATGGATAACGTTTACGCTAAATGCTGTAAAAAGACTAACGCGCTTGCTCATATATTTGTGAGCATGCGCATTAATAGTTTTGTAGCATTTAGCGTACACGTTATCCATATCGTAAAAATTGCTAAAACTCTCTAATGATACATGTTTTACGGTAAATAGTGTAGTATCTATAAGTACTTCCCCATAGGCAAAAAAATGACGATAACTTTCAATTTTTTTTTGTTGTTTTTTTTCTATTGTTTTGAAATATAAGTGTTTGTTGCAGCACATCATTGAACGCAGAAAAAAACGTTCTTTCGAAATTTATTACAGTAATCATACCATTGCATTAAAAAACAAAAGTTTACAGCTGTCATGCAGCTGTCTTAAATGTATTAAAGACGCAAGGTATGGTATTTTGTATTTTTTCTGCCATTTAATTTGATTTTTTGACCGCTCAAATACGACAATAAACACCGACGCTATTCGCGTAGGCGTTTTATTGGACTCAACCTGTATATTTAAATATTTTCAATTCCAAAAGAAGCTTTAGAAATTTCCTCATTCAATAGCAAACCAGTATTTTAGGAAATGTAATTTGTGTGGTTGTAAATTATGAACTTACCTTATACGAAAGATAGCTACTGCTTTGATAAAATCATAATTATTGGCTGCCAATGTCAGGAAACGTAGTTATGTAACAGAATTTTTGGTATTTCGGAGAGACGTCAAACAAATGTCCGAAATTTTCTGTCCGCAACTGTACATTTTGTTTTTTATTTGGTAATTTAAATGGAATTTTACCAGTTTACATCCCTGATGATGTCTGTGGTAGAAAGTCAAAAGGGCATAAATCACATTTTCTGTAAAACGGAGTTATGTACGTAAATGCATTCAAAAATGAAATTTGTTAATATTTCGTCCGTTTTGATCGCCCGAATGTGAAATACTATAATGAATAATTATAGTTAAACCCTTATGTTGGACGAAATATTCACAAATTTTATTTTTGAATACATTCAAGTTCATAACTCTGGTTTGCAGAAAATTTGACTTTTGCCCTTTTAACTGCCTACCACAGATGTGTTAACTACGTAATTTTCTCTTCTGGCATTAATAAAAAATCGAACGCATTAATTTTTAAAACTACATTAATGTATTAGTAATAGAGATCGTGTTCTGAAATTCCATTAATAAATAAGCA